>CM053981.1:1636536-1646536 GCA_028641955.1 Protonibea diacanthus
TGTAAATTTGCTGTTTAATTTTGCATTTAATATGCATTGAATTAAAGAGTTATCTTCATCACAGCGGTACAAAAGCATCGGGCGCTGTGAATGAAATGAAAATCTGATGGACATGAAACTCAGTTTAACATTCATAGTTCAACTTCTGCTTTTTATTAGCGTCCAAGGTTAAGTTCTTCTGTTTACATCTTGTTCTCTCTCCTCCGCCTGTACTGAAGATAAATCAGTTTCAGGGTGGACTTGCTGAAGTTATGAGAGGAGCAAATATGCTTTTTTTAAAGACTTTTATAAAGAAGAGTTTCAGAAAAGACTGACTGACTTGTGTGTGCTGAAACAACAGAAGATGAGGAGCCAGCTCTGATAAAAAGCATGCGAATCAAGGAGAAAGAGCTGTGGAGGGAGAAAAGTGGTCGACAGAAAGAGAATAAGAAGATGCGTGGAGTGAGCGTGTCAAATGGCCCCCTTCAGGACTGTTTAAAAAATGCTAGAAGTAACGTTTTGATAAACAGTGAGGGACTAACACCTCCTCTCCTCTCCTCTCCTCTCCTCTCCTCTCCTCTCCTCTCCTCTTTAATATTAGCATTAAAGTAGACGGTTAGTTTGTTCCACCAGTTTTAAGACAAGTTGCAACAAATATGATACAAAGAAAGACAAAAAAAATTTGAGATGAGTTATTTTGGCTTCAAAAGACTACATTTTTGAATAAGATGTGATTATACGTCTAGTCAAATAGACAAACAACCAACCAGCCACGCTCGAGCGCACACACACGCGCTGTGTGTATATTTTTCTTGTAACTCCAGAAGGAGCGTGACGAGTGAGGACAATCCTATCCGCCAGCGATGCGGCGTGACACAAAACTGTTTATTTCCCCTTTCCTCCCTCTCTCTCTCTCTCTCTTGCTTAAGCTAATCAAGTTTGTATCAAGCTAATAATGCCTTAGCGTGAAAATTGGTGTCTTCAAGTCAAAAAGCACTCCCGAGCCTGTACTACGAGAGAAGGCAATTATGTACACCCCTCCACCACGGCGCTATGGATGTGTGTGTGAATATGCATGCACGATGCACGAGCTAGGTCTTCTAATCATGAACTTTAGTGCCTTTAGCAGCTTGTGTGTGTGTCGAGATGCTGTGATGGCGAGTGGAGGCTGCTGGGGGAACTTCTAGTTCAGTTATTTCTGGATCCTTCCCCAGAGTCGAGGTACTCCAGAGGAATGCTCTCCCTCTCCTCCTGCCTCTCTTTCTCTCTCTGTCCCTCTCCCTGTCGACTCTCCTCGCCGCTCTCCTTCACCTCTTGCCGGTGTGCTTTAATCCTCATCTTTTCTCGACTTCCCTGCATCTTCCTTGGCTCTATTTACGTCTTTTGCATTTTGTCTCCCTCTTCTTTCTCTCTCTCTCCTCCACGTCTCTCCTCCTGCTATCGATTAAGTCTTCCCGCCACCCCTATCCTCTCTTCTGTCTCGCCTACCACCTTACCTCTCTCTCTCTCTCTCTCTCTCTCTCTCTCTCTCTCTCTCTCTCTCTCTCTCTGACAGACAGAAACAAATGTCAGATCAGAGGCTCTCTTTAATCTCAAGCTGTGTTGTTTGGCCCTAGACATAAACTCTGCGCTTGTTTGACTCGGTGTGTGTGTGTGTGTTCTCTGTCTCTCTGTGTTGAGAGAGGTGAATTTGTTGTGTGTTAATAAACAGTTTCGTGTGTGTGTGTGTGTGTGTGTCTGTTTTGCACACATTTATTTCATGCACGTTGCATGAGTTTCTGTGTGTGTGTGTGTGTGTGTGTGTGTGTGTGTGTGTATTTGTCTTGTTTTGAGCCTCTGAATCAATATTTTCTCACCGAGAAGCCTTCGGGATGTGTATGAGTGAAAAGCTGCGAACATGTGCATTCGTTCTTGCGTGTTATCGGAGTGCGTTTATGGGTGATGTTAGGAGGTTGCATAGCAATGTGGGTAGCCTGATGTGGTTTGCTCATGCCTGACTCTATCTGCAATAGTGAGTCTGGTGAATGGTGTGGCGGGCGAAATGTAAAATCAGATAAATTGAGAAGCCTTTGGAGTCAAAGTGCAAATAATAAGCAGTGGGTGTGTTAGAGGGCCAGTGAGTGTGTGGGCAGCCACCGGGCTTTGTGTGATTGTTGTTCTTTCTCTCTGCCATCCATCTAAGCCCTGCTACCTCTCTGTCCCTTTACACACACACACTCACAAACAAAAGCATGCACACACACTTAACGCTGTCCCAAACCCCAGGACTAACCTGGTGTTTCCTGGCCAGTGGCTCAGTGCTATTATTGATGATGATGATATTTCAATGTGTGTGTGTGTGTCCTGTTTATGTGTTTAAGGCTGTTTTGTTGTTCAGAATGCAGGCAGGCAGAAGGCGGTTTACTGCTGATAAAGTATTTGGTTAATCAGCTTCTGTCCTTGTCCCCTGACCAAGTGCTTGCTTATGTGTGTGTGTGTGTGTGTGTGCTTGACACAGGCCATTGAGATGGGCAGGTGGGGTGGGGAGGTGGGAGGTGGGGGTGGGGTGGGGATCCCAGGGGCGGGCTGGGGTGGGGTCGGCATCCCAGCTCTCGGCCAGTAGCGTCACAAAGTTGCTCCTCGGGACTGGGAGCGGCCAATGAGAAATCCCTTTGGAGCTATAGGGAGAAGCGGGTATGGGAGGAGGACAGTGGCTATGAAGTGGGCTGGAGGGACGGAAGGGAGGAGGGAGGAAGGGAGGAAGGGAGGGGGAAAAAAGTGAGCGTCTAAGGATGAGAAGGGAGAACAGACAGATAAAAGAGAGAGAGAGATAGAGTCGGATGACAATTACCCTCTTGACTTCTGTCCAGCACTGGTGTCAATCAGCCTGCCCACTCTGGGAAAGAACCAGCGTATCATTGGCTACATTGACCCACATCCCGCCTCTCTGGGCCCGCCTGGCCAATGCATGATTGGCTAGGGTGACCCGTTCGTCAAAGAGATCATTACCAGAGCCTTGGGCTGTAGTAGAATGGCCTGATACCGTGCTTGCATGTGTTGTTTAGAAGGAAGGGGAAAAGACAAAGGGGTTTTCTCATCGGCTGTGAGCTTTCATGTGGGACAGAGAATAACAGAGGACAAGAAGATGCTGAAAATTGGGTGATGGAGATGAAGGAGTGAGCGGTGGTCACCCAGAAAGAGGCTGTAAATACAGGAGGAAAAGGTGGAGGTAGAGACAGGAAACAGTGGAGGGAGACGCATGCGCATGTGTGTAATTACTGACTGTGTAAATATGTGTTTATGGTAACAACATCTGTGATGCAGAGCATAACTTCATTTTGCTTTTTCTGTCCCACTTAGCGCTCTAATCTCCTCTCTCCTCTCCTCTCTCCTCTCCTCTCCTCTCCTCTCTCTCCTCTCCTCTCCTCGACAAAGCTTAAATTGGGCATGACTCCCAAACAGCCGTATAGCTCATTGTTTGTGGTAGCGTGAGGCATTATCTGCCAACTTTAGCATCGTTAACCTGCTTTCTTTCCATTATGAGTACTTTGAGTTTATCGGCGTTTCCGCTGGCAAACTTCACGAGAATCTTTCATTGTCAGGTAGGTTTAATAGAAGCAGGTCACCCTCTTTTCCACCTGAATTAGCGTGATGTAGGGGGTTGGTTGAGCAAAACACATGTGAATGTCTATATTTGTTTCCTCATCCCATACTACTTAGACTTATTTACCAGTTAGGTGGTAGTAGGTCTGTTTTTTCGATTCAGGTGCTGGTGTTGGAGAAACGTGGTGTCGCCCTGTCTTAAACCCATGCTAAATGTTGTGGTGCGTTGCCTAAAATTGAGACTACAGATGGAACTACGCCATATCATTCCTGAGCTGTGTAGCGGCTACGGGTGTTCAATCACCTGAAGGAAGCAATGTGGCGCGTTCCTTCAAGCAGCGTGGATGACTTAACCATTAATCTTAACCCGCATGAACCGGTGCTTTGATCACTTTTAAAAATCCGGTTCCAATAGGCTCGGTTGTTTGTGGCCCAGCGTTTGCACTGTCGGACAAATAATTTGTTATTGATCATTATTAATGTGGCATTTTAAAATCTTGTCCCAGGAGATGCAGTTTTATTGTCAAATGTGAAAGATTCATTTATGTTATTAAAACATGTTTTTCAGCTTTAAGGTCAAAGATTTAATTTCAATTGCGTGTGTTTTTACCTTTAGAGTTCAGGCTGATATTGGCAATTCTGCGTTGCACAAAAATCTGTTTTTTTTTCAGGAGAATTAAAGAAGATTTTTTTTAGAAAGTAGCCAATAATCCAGGTTAATTTCAAAGCTATCCTCCATCTATCTCTTCATTGGTTAATAAGAGTCTAAATGCTGTAGATGGAAGAGAATATTTACATTACAAAAGGAGATGTGTAGTTTTCGTGGACAGTCGGCTATTTTGTATGTGAGTGTGTGTGTGTTTTTTGTAGACGCTGTGGTATAATTGTGTCCATGTCTAATGGTTTCCGTAGCAACCGATTATAATGCAGACAGAGTGTTGTACAGTTTTTGTGTTGCAGTGTGGTAAAGCAGTCTGTGTGTGTGAAGTATTGTGATTGTTCATTGGTCTTTGTGGTCACACACACTTGATGTCTTTAAACTCTCCGTTCTATATACGTGCATCTATAGCCACGGGCCTTGAAATAACCTGAAATGACATCGCGTTGTCCTTTTTGTCTCTGACATTCCTGCCTCTACCCAGACCTCTCACAACAATCTGTGGAAATTACTCGGCTGCTAAATATTACAAATAGTCCATGTTTATATCACGCTGTGAGCAGCGTTTGAGGTACATCAAAACCTCGTTGAGGAGGCATGAGCGCAAAGTACACCACCACTTCAAAGTATACTCCACTTCCAGAAATCGCTTCTTTACTGTTCTCATTAACAGTAAAGTACATTGTGCCGCCTGAAACACACTGAGGTGTCTCAGGGGTGCTCAAAGCAATGACAGCAACAAGAAAAAAAAGAAGAAAAACCTTAGGAGGCTTAATTGTTGCGTGTGCACAAATGTGTGTAGATGCTCAAGAGTCCCAGAAACCTCCTGTTTTGCTATGTGTCACACACACACACACACACACACACACACACACACACACACACACACACACACACACATACACATATATATCATGCTCTGGAGTTTGTGTTTGTGCTCAATCTGTGCAGTGTGTATGTTGACTGAGCAGGTGTTTGATCTCTCAGTCCTCTGCTCTCTCTGTAATTATTGGCCTCGCCTACAGTTATGCTATGCTATAGTGTGTGTGTGTGTGTGTGTGTGTGTGTTTGTGTGTGTGATGCCACCTGAAATCATTTATTTGTCCAGTATACCTGTGTGGACCTGTGCAAGATTATCTTGTTATGTTTGGCTGGGTTCATTTACCAAGCGTCACTAAAAAGTTGCTCAAAGATTAATAATGTTGGTTTCTGATGCTGTATCTTAAAGCGTGAAACAATTTTCAGCCTCTAGCTTCTGCTGAGAATGGATGAGAATGTAGTGTTTTCAGGTTGTGTGCTTGGAAAATAATATTAATATTCCTTATTTTAAAGTCCCTACATGTCCACACAGGTATTTCCAATTTATTCAGACTGATTAGGCCTCTGCTCAGGGAATTGTCACCGCCTCACACTGAAAATCACAAGTCGTAAATGAAGAGATGTAAAAAGTAGTTCAGTCTGCACATCCGCACAGTCAGAGTTAGAGGTCTAATCAGACGACTTAAGTGAAGCTACCTGTTCGACACACGCAAGGGCCGAGCGCAGGTGCGGCTAATAAGTGTCGATGCACCAGACACAGACTTTATATCTTGAACTTTTTGTCAGGCTAAACAGAACAGCGTTCCCGGTAGAACGACTTTGCGACCCGATCGAATCACATCGAGATATCGTCCTAAAGATAAAGAAAACTTCCACCTACAAGCGGGCAGCTGTTTTGTTCAAAATGTGGCCTACATAACTCCTAGTTGCTCCCTGTGCTTGAAAAATGAACCTAAAGTGTAAAAAACAAAACAGAAAAACAGTAAATTTATGGAATTTTTACGATAGTTTTCTGTTTTTTTGTTGTATACAGAACTCTGTAAAAACATGGACATTATCTGTAAATTAACAACCAAACTGTAATAATGACAAATAATAATTTTTGTACAGTAAAATCACTAAATAATTTTACAGTATTTTTCGTTTCTTAAATTACATACGAATCTATGTAAAATAGCTGACAATTATCTGATTAAATGTGTGACTCATTATGTACAAATATGTTGAAGGTGTTATTCAGGAAAATCTGTTAATTAACCATGACTGAATGACAATTGCATTTGCTAACACAGCGTTTATTTGAATCATGTTATTTTACTTTTAATTTTACGGTCATTTGACCGTTTTTTTTAAAAAAACACTTTCTTTTACAGTGAAACTCTGGTAGTAGTTAATCGGCTTAGGTGCCAATTTATTTTTTTAAACTGGAGGCCTGAGTGTGAAGGAAAGTGAGATGTACTAAAGCAGAAAACACTTGTGGGAACAACACACATTCATTGGATACCTTAAATGCACACATGCACTCTTTCACTCCTCAGCATCAATTAGACTCCTCGTCTCTCTTTGTATGTAACATGCTCAACCCTTCCCACATCCACCTCCCCCCCACCGGCCCCCTGGTGTGTGGGGTTCACAGTAACTGTGTGTTTGTGTCTCTGAGGGACAGAGGGAGGAATAAGAATAAATAAAGCTATGTGTGCTCAGCTAATGAAAGCGCTGTATTTCCCACTGGCCTTATCAGAGAAAAATGAGCTTATCAGAGCAGAGTTTACCAGATGCTTCTAGGTCCTTGTGTAACAACAAAACCAGCTATCAACTATCAAAGAACGTGATTTCATCCTAGTTTTCTTTACTTGTCAGGGAAAGAAAGAAGAGAGAAGACAGGAAGCCTGGTTCAAGCAGAGTGCTGCAGTCACAGCCAGAGGAACATGACTGTCAGAAAGTGAAACCTTTGATTTAGACCTCTGTCCACATAAGTGATACAGATCCCTCCTTTTATAGGTTCCAGAAGATTCTCCTTCCCATCGTAACATCAATAGAAACTGACATAATGTTGCTGTCAGGGGCCGAATGTGCTTTATGCTCGAACAGGTGATGTGCCATAAAAAAGCAGATCGGATTGGAAATGTTCATATTTCTGCATTTTCTACTTGTAAATAAATGCATCACTGTATGTTGCATTGCATTTTATGACAGATCCTGCAGGTATTACTCATAGTATCATGCAACCCAAAGCATGGCTTAAATTTGAGGAAATATGCCATAGGTGCTGGAGAAAATCTATTTTTTTTTTTAGTAGATTTGATTTGTATTTTCTTCTGTTTTCTCTTCCCATACCTTCTCTCATCTGTTTCTGTCTGCTTTGTTGGCAGACATGTTGATCATGGTGGGAGGTCTCTATCCACGCTGGGTTCTGTTCAGGCAGATGCACAGCCTTCAAATCAGAAATCTTGTGTGGGTCTGTCTCGAGTGCGCAAATCTGTGTGTGCTGTGTACTGTGCATGCATATGTGTGTTTATCCAGGGATCCATTAGTCCGTTATTAGCGCACTGTGGTCCACATCTGGCCCTTAGAACCAGCTCCAGATACTCGAAGGGAGATTCCAGACTTGATCCAAGTCCTGATCCCAGGTTTGTTTCTTTGAGTTTTAGGAGGAAGTCAGTCAGGGTCAGTGCACCGTGAACGGATGGCAACACAGGCATCAGTGTGTGTTTGAAGACACAGCACGAACACATAAGGTACCTCAGCATCTCTTTTTTTGGGGGGGGGGTGCTAGCGTTGGCCTTCCTGCCTAGTGTTAACCCAGTGGCGTTGATGTTTTGAGGCTGGCAGCTTATGCCCGCAACATGGCACACTATGGGGTTTCCACTTGTAGCTGTATTAAATCAGTTCGAAAAGCCATATCAAAGTGTTTTATTAACTCAAGAGCCTCAACATTGATGGTAAGATGAGCAGAAGAGTTTCAGTTGAAACTCTGTTTTCTTGGGCGATTGATTAATAAATTCTTATGCTGTCAAATCGTGTTTTTAGCTTCAGTGATTTTATAAAATTAAAATTTTTGTTAATTGTTCACAATTATTAAAAATGATTATATTTATCTTAAGCTAAAAGAACAAGGCTGTTTGTGCAAAAGCGGCATAAACTGCATATAACAGTTTATGAAGAAGGATTCGAATTGTTCCACGACTATTCATTTATTTAAAAGGAGATATTAAGGAGTCTTCTTCATTTTTAAAAAAGTTGCATTGAATTCTTGGTTAAGTTTTCAGTATTTTAACACCCAGAAGATCTCCAAAATGAGGAAGTAACATGGATGAATTAGAACTGTCAAAAGAAGGAAGTCCTTTTATGTGAAACTCTTGATGCACTGAAATGATGCATTAGATAGCACTGGTGATTTCCTCGTTAACCACCATCAATTTTAATGTGAAATACTTCTATGGCCACATGTGGAAGATTTTTAATTGTAATCAGTTGCTTTCAGCAGTTGGAAACAGAAACTAAAAAATGGTGGATACCGACAGATATAACAAGGTGTTAGAAATGGCTAAGCTAAAACAAATGAACTAGCAAGTTTGTTTTACAGACACATTTATTACTACCAGGAAAAACTGAACACACACACACATATTTGCTTCCTGAATACTTCCTCACATCTGTCTGCACACGGAGTATATTTGAGTGTGTGCAGTTAACATGAAGATGGTGTTCAACTGAAACAAGAAAGCGGCTCAACCAGTTTGTTTTCTTTCGAAGGAACACTCACTGATTCCTCTTCTTGTTTTCATTTGGGCTTTTGGCTTAAGTGGATGAGGGTGGGTCCATCGGGGAGCTGATGAGGATGTGGAGTGAGAATATGAGGAGAGGTATGGAGGGCTGTGAGGAGAGCAGGATGAGAACTCGGGATTTTTGAGAGATCAGAGATGGGAGGTGAGTAAGTGAAGTGAGGAGTTTGTGCGTCGGGGAGGATGTACAGGAAGCCCCATTGTGTGTGGCTCAGCCATTTTCTGTTTGTGTGCCAGCTGTACTTCCCTCCTTCCTGTTGTACCCAGGAAGTCTGTGTCACATTCAGCTCTGATCGGCTCTTAACGTCGCGATGTCTCAGAGGGATCTCGGGACCTTGTCATCGTCAATGCCTGCGTGTGTGTTGCTTCCCTCGTCTATTTTTAGAGGTGTTAAAGAACATGTTTACAGAGGATAAACATTTGCAGAGGTCGAAGCGTGCAGACTCCGTAACCCTCCAATAAAACAAACACTAAAGAAGTAGTGTTCACGGTTTGTGAGAGTGTAAACTTTGAAACCCAAGTTGGGGAGACAAAGGGAACAACAAACATTTGAAGACAACTGAGTCAAGAAGTCTACTGGAAATGACTTCTTCTTCTACTCGTTATTCAACGCTCAGGCTCCGCCCATTAATTTGAGTCACATGAACAGTCATGAACAGGACTCGAAGGCCCGAAGAGGTTATGAAGAACAGTGTCAGATGTTTAGTATATGCTAATCCGCCTCTGTAACACTGACGCTGCAACTAATACCTCTCAAAACCTGAACTGCTGGGTCTCTTAGTCAAGCCCAACATCAGAGTTGACTCTCCATGTTTGCCCTACCAGGGTAGCGAGAAACTTAGGAGTCATGATTGATGACCCAACTGACCTTCTCTAATCTTCGCCTCGGTTGCCCGGTCATGCTGCTTTGCACGTTACCCCGCTGCTCATTGATCTCCTCACGGCTGCCAGTAGCAAAGCAGCTCCAGACCGTTGTAATTTCCTCCGATGAACAACGCCTGGCTCTGCACCTGTATGCGCTCAGGGTGATCCAAACTTTCTCGTCTCTGTTGTTCCCCGTTGGTGAACAATCTACCAGTTCCTACCAAGATGGGGCTCTTGATTATTTGTTTGATGTATTAAATGTTAGAATTTAGTAGATTACCCAAAACCCACGTTGGCGCGTCATCAGGTAGCT
>CM053981.1:1651536-1686687 GCA_028641955.1 Protonibea diacanthus
CTCTCTCTCTCCTTTCCTCTTCCTCTATCCCTCCTTCACCACTACCCTCTGGAGGTCCATAATGTAGTTTTAATTTCCCCAAGGCTACCACAGGAAAACAGTTCCTGTGTATATGTGTGTGTGTGTGTGTGAACTATTATTGCTGCTTGTGACAGCGCACGGTGCATCTGTGTTTTTGTCTGTATTGCACCATTTAAGCCCTTTGTTTGTGTGTGTGTGTGTGTGTGTGTGTGTGTGTGTGTGTGCACCAAAAATTCAAATAAGTGAGCAGCTGTCAAAGTCTGCTTTTCTGCCGATCCGTGTGAGTCTGTGCATTACATGTCTTGCTGATTTGTGTGTGTGTATGTGTGTGTGTGTTTGTTGTTTCTGTTACCTTCCATGACGTGAGTGGCTCTTTCATCATCCTGTTTCCAGACATTGGTGTTGGGTGCTGCTCTCCCTTGCCGCAGCATGTCCCAGGGGCTTGTGTATATCTGTGTGTGTGTGTGTGTGTGTGTGGAGGTGTGTATCTGTGTGTAACTGGTACTCTGTGGCTCAGCAGATCTCCTCCCGGGAGGCTAGGGGGGCCTTGTATTGTGAAAACACACACACACACACACACACACACACACACACACACACACACACACACACACATATGCACATACAGGCTATGGCGTTTTGGGGGAAGAACATGAGGTGGGAGGCAGAGGGGAGGGAGGTGAGGAGAGATGACTTCTTTATATAGCCACCTAACACACACCCACATGTACACACTCACAAACAGAGTGAGGCAGAGAGGGAGAGAGAGAGGGGGGAGGTGTTGGTGGAGGGGAGTCATTCTCCTGAGAGACAGGGAGCAGGCCTGTGTTGTTGTGTCCAGCTGCACCTGTTCAGTGTGTGTCAGTGTGTGTTCGAGTGTGTGCTCTGTGCCAAATGTGACCGTTCTGTGTGTGTAGCCACTTCTGAGCTTGGATAGGCGCATCATTGCGCTGACCGCGTGACCGGCGTCGTCGTCTCACCGTGACACGGTTTAAACTGAAGCGGGAACGTGTGACGGCTCATACACACACACGTTATTAAACAACTGATACGATGTTACGTCGTCAGTTTTTAATAGTTTCATGTGAAGTCTGCGTTGAAATATCTGCCCGTTTCACACAGCTGGCCGCGATGAGCCACACACGAAGAATGAAGCGGTACACCGCTAACAAACACTGACTTCATTACCAGGATTTATAAAAACTACACTCGCTGCGTAACCGTAAAAACAGTTTTGGTGTTTGTCAAGACGTCCCCGCAGTTACTTAAACAAAAGTCCAGACAAACAAAAAAAACCGACTATTTGAGCTCTCAAAATGTCTCTGCTTCAGAACTTCAGTGGTAATATATCATAATAATGATAATAACTTTATTTATAGAGCAGTTTTAGAGTTTACAAAGTGCTTTAACAGACGTGCACATACAGAGAGAGACACTCACAACAAGCACAATATTATTCTTTAAATCCAATCCATTGCGCGAATAGCAGGAGATCACATTTATATTTTATATCTTAGATATATTTTTGGGGCTTTTTAGGCTTTATTGGATAGAGACAGATAGAGCTGAAGAGTGGTGAGTAAGAAAGGTGAGGAGAGAGGAGGAAGGCCACAGGTCAGATTCAAACCCCAGCCCGACTGAGCCTTCGTCCTAGGGGCACAAACTCTACCTACTGAGCTGACCGGCGCCCCGAATCATTTAACATTTCAAATTAAGAAAAAAAAGCTGTATAAAAACTGTTTTTGTTCAAAGCTACGAATAAAGAATGGAGGCCATATTCAGCCACATTCGACAGAGGCACAATGAATGAAGTAGAATCCTGTCGTCTCCTGTTTCTTCACCTCTCGACCGGACGACACTTAAACAAGACGTCAACAAACAGAAATCCAATTTTTAATTTGTCCTCACAACTAGAAATCCAGCTGAAGTCATGACCGCTCATAAACTTAGAGAGACTAGCCCTCGACAGAGTAACTTTTTGTACAAAATTCTGGATTGTGTCGATGTTTCGCCACAGCAAGAAACGACTGGAGGCGCAGCGCAGTGATGCAGGTCTGATTTCTTAACCTCGCGGCTGGTTCACAGCCCCGCTGTAGAGGCTAATGGTGCCCAGCCAGGTGCCTGTGAATCCTGGTCCAGTGTGGAGGCCGATGTGTAGCAGAATGAAGGCCTTGTGTCGAGACTGTTTGGTTTCTAAACATTCTGCTGGAAGCTCCACACACACTCCCCCAAACCTTTTTGATGCCTGTTTTAGGCTCAAACAGGCATAGATGTGTGTGTGTGTGTGTGTGTGTGCATGCTTGGCCTGTCAGATATACATCTCTGTGAGCTGCCGAGTGTGTCCCAGACAGGCCACAGTCCCAGCTCCTGGCTGCCAAATCTAACACTTGAATAACTACCTTACCTTTGCAGTATTACAGTATGTTTTATTCTCCTTTAACTCGCCCTCCAGCTCTGGCACTCTCTTTCAGTGCACTTCTATCACCCCGAGGCAGTTCAGGAACATTTCCCAGAGTTCATTAGTTCCCCAGTTTTCTTCCCACAGGATATATAGAGATGTACGGTGGTCATGCTTACTGGTGTGTGTTTGATTTTTTTTGCCGTTTGCAGTTTGTGTCTCCACTAGCTTACTTTGGCAACAGCTCATGACAGTGCCACGAAACCAAAGTCAGACCGTGGGATGGAGCGCATCCATCTCGTATGGATCCTATTCTTTTGTTTTGACGAGACATGAGACATCTCATGTCTTTCCCATCCAGTATGTTTATAGGACTTATTATCATTTAGCTCCCTAATTACATCAATGAACTCATTTTAACATGGGTAATGAGAGAACACACACACACACACACACACAGCCAACAAACACACCAGTGCTACAAACGCACACAAACATCCACACGTACTCTTCTGTGAGCCTAACGAGTGGTGATTAGTGGGTCTCAGTTAGGCGTGGTTGGGCTGTGTAACATCATTCTGCACTGTGGACTCTGCTAATTCACTTCTCTTTATCTAATTACCCAGGGTGCGCACAAACACACACGCACACACACACACACACACGCATGCATCAATACACCACACACACACACACACACACACACCACCTGCATATATCTTTTCCTGCAGATATGCAAAGTGACCTCATTATTCCAGAGGTATCCATTTATATATTTATATTTTTTATCTGTTAATAAACAGCCCATTGTCCTCAGGTTACTGAGGCTGGTGGGTACATCCAAGAATATTGCTTATTACTTTGCCTCCAGAGACTCGAGAGCGGTGTGAAAAAAACATCTTCCCTGCACGTCCCTGCCTGATGTCGCATGCTGTCATACGCAGACGCCTGCATCTTAAAAATAGTCTGTAATATACATCATGACTTCCTGTGGAATGTCACGGCGGCCGGTTCATTATCCGTGAATTCATTAGAATCACTTTTATTGGACAGGTATGTGCTCACATACAGATTTGACTCCAGTTATATGTTGCCCTCATTGCACATACACACATAGAGGCCTGCACACAGCTAAAAGAAAGTATACTTCCCTCCAGTGTCTTTCTCTCTGCAGGTTTATTTGAAGCTTCTCTCTCCAAATCCACCGTAAAAACTAAATGTTGACATTTACAAAGTCAAACACACGTCAATGAAATACCTCGTTGGCTGCATGCTAGAAAAAAAAGGGAATTGTCTTCAGATCTTGAGTTATCTTCAATATGAGAGCTTGGTGATGAGATTTCAAAATAAAAGCACCTTTAGTCGTACTAAAAGAAATAATATAAAACAAATGCAACTTGAATGAATTCTAAGTAGATGTTGAGCTTTGAAAAGGTTAACAAATATAGACTTATACAAACAATAAATGCAACAATTACACAAAGAGCCCGACGAGGTAAACATAAAACTAAGATGTACAAATTAATATCTGTAAATGTATTTTGTCCAAAAATAATTTTTTTTAAGAGGATGAAAAGTGGATTTTCTCAGAAACTAGCTCACAAAATAAACACTGCAATGAAAGTCCATGTTTAAATATATGTATGTTAATATTTTAAATGACTTGGATTGTTAGATTGTTCTACTGTAATGACGTGCGGGTGTTTCCGAGCCTTGACTCTGTTTCTGTCCATGTCAGTTGGTAAACTATCAGTAGCAAGGCTATGTATTAAAATATAAATTATTTTCATCGTCTAAACTTAGTTTAACTTACTCAAACTGCCATTTATCCCAAGCTAACCTCTTTCTATCAGTCCTAAATCTTTTCATTGGTCATTAAGAGTCTAAATGTTGACCATGGATGGAAGAGAATATTCACATTTTATTTATTTATGTAGAAAAATCATGAAATCAATCATGAAATCTTAGATAGCACCGCCTCCGCCCTTCATAGATGTGTATAATGAGGAATGAAGATGCTGTAGCTGTGATATAC
The DNA here is from genome assembly GCA_028641955.1 of Protonibea diacanthus. Classification (NCBI taxonomy): domain Eukaryota; kingdom Metazoa; phylum Chordata; class Actinopteri; family Sciaenidae; genus Protonibea; species Protonibea diacanthus. Next base: position 1,655,991 of record CM053981.1, read on the forward strand.
TTTTTAATCCATTGATGTGATGTACAAGTGATGTCACTTATTTAAATATTTAGGCTGTGTTAATAGTTTTGTCCTCTCTGCTGAGCCGTATCAACACTCTGTTTATTCAGCCATATTGACACTGAAACTCAGGATCTGTGTTACACATTTCTCTTCCTGCGCGTTCGCTCACGTGTCTCCTGCAAACAAACAGCGGCTTCCAGTCCTCGTCTTTAGGTCGCAGAGTACAGCTGCTTTTCTTTCCCACCAGCTCGCGTGTGTCCCAGGTGTGATTCAGTCCTTCATTATATGGCTGGAATAAAAATCAGCTGGGCTCCGTGACTCGACGATGAGCAGAGAGGCCGTCGTGTGAAACGTACGCTGCGATTAAGAATATTATTGTTCATGTTGATGTTTTCTAGTTTTCAGATTTTCTGTAGTTTTAAGTGCAGAAACGTGATTTTTGACTTATTGTGTGTCTCTGTGGATGACGTAAGAATGTAACGGGGTGTCTGGGCTCGGGATTGGATGCTGTGTGTGTGTTTGTGTATGTGTGTGTGTGTGTGTGTGTGTGTGAGAGAATGTGCAGTTATTCCTGGCATAGGGACAGTCTGTGACTCAGAGATAATGGTTCTCTGTAGAGCTTGTGTGTGTGTGCGTGTGTGTGTGTGTGTGTGTGTGTGAGTGACTATAGCTATATCCTGCTGACATGCATGTGTGTATGTGTGTGTGTGGCAGAAAGAGACACTGTGAGTGGATGGTGCTCAAATGCTATTTGCTGGGGACCACTGTCGTACTATTCAATCAATACCCCAGCACACACACACACACACCCCTCTGCACCCTAAGCACCCATGGGAGTTGCCTGCTTTCATTAAGTAGGCCTGCTGCTTCTTTCTGGTGTGGTCGGGTGGGGGTGGGGTCGCTGTAGTAAACAGAGGAATTAGATGTTTTGTGAAAAATAAGAGAAACGTGAGCAAGACGGATGATTTGATTTGTAAAAGCTGCGTCCGGCTTGTTTAAGTCAGCAGTTTCAGGTGGTTTTAAAAACTTTCCCGTCGCACTGACGAAGATTTTTCATTTTTCCGTCGTCTGACATCTGCACGAGTATAAAATTGATCTGATTGTGGGTCATAAATGCGACTTGTAAAGCGAAATAAACAGTAATCGCTGCTCTGCTGCCCTGCGATGCCAATGAAAGCACTATAAAATGAGCAAACTCTGGCTTCTTCCTCTGCGTCCGACCGTCATCACTTCTTCACAGCGTGATCAGGCGCCTTCAGCTTTACTCACTCGGCTGAAGTGTTTCCATGAAGCTCAGTTTGGACATAACAAACGCCGGCTCAATGTGGAAAGAAAGAAAGAAGGACACATTTATTTATTTGCAGCACCTGCACTTCTTGGTAGCGACTCACTGAGAGTGTACTCTCCCTGCTCCTCCTTTGTACTGAAACGTTTAGCGTCACAGCTTCTCGGCACACAGTGCAAACGCACACAAATTGGCAGACACACTGCAGCCTAGCCAGGAGGTCTGTTTCCACAGTTTGCGAGCTGTAATGATCATAACAGTTACAGTATCCAGTCGGAGCTAGTACTTTAGTGCTAGGCCCCCCATCTACTCTGGATCCCTGGTGAGACCATACAGAATCATATACAAATAGAAACACCACCAACTGCGTTAGCCTCTCTCATCCCTCCCTTCCTCCACCCATGTGTATCTCTCTTTATCCCGCTCACGGTGATTGATTGTAAAACAAAAGGACGAGCAGGCAAGAAAAAAACAGCTAAAATATTTAAAGAGATACGAAGGGAGAGGTGAGCGCGGAGAGGTGGAAGATGGAGAGGTTTCATCTGGCTCCTCCCTCTGTTGCTATGACAGCAGGTTGTGTTGGCATGCGCTAGAGTTGGCACTGCCCTCACCTCTGGCATCAGTGCACCCTGGGGATTGTGTGTGTGTGTGTGTGAGTGTGTGTGTGTGTGTCTTTTTTGAAAGGCATGAAAAACTGTAGTGAAGAAAACACATCGAGAATTTATTTTGTGTGTTGTTGTTTGAGCTGCTTCAGACTAAAGATTAAAAGAATAGAGTTTAACGTGAGTACTTGCATATTTGAAGTGTGGAAATTTATCTTTCGCCGCTCTTGAGATAATTTATACTCATGCAAGTTTTCATTGTGTGTTCTAAAACAACTACGCTTCCAAGTAGTGATCAAAAAGAGCTTTTATAAATGTGTTAAATCTGTATTATTGATTTGAGAGTGATAAAAATGTCAAAGTTTCTCCAATCCTAAATTAAATATCAAGAAAAACACGTTCCAGAGCATTTTAGATTTTAAACTTTTTATATTTATGCAGCACTTGTCATGAACAAATGCATCCTAAAGTGCTTCAGAGAGCAAAAGCTTCAAACAGAAATGGACAACAATGAACCAATTTTAGCAAAATACTTATTCCTGTCCTTGATGATTGAGTTTATGTAATGGATCAGACTGCGTTCATTCTAAGATTTTAGTAAAGGGTCTTTTTACACACCGTAATATGTGGCTCACAGCAGTGGAACCTGTTTTATTTAATACTTTATTGCACATCCTTTGCATGCAGTAACTTCTTGAACTGGCTGTCACCAGGTCTTAAATTCTTCTCTGCTGACGCTCTGCCTGGCTCGTACTGCAGCCACCTTCATGTCCTGTTTGTTTCGAGGGCCAGTCTAACTTCTCCGGTCATTCATTCATTTCAGTTTTTACTTTTTGAGAAACTCCTCTGTTGCTTTAGCAGGATGGAGCACCGTCCATTTAGTGTGAAGGCATTTTCCCAAACTTCCCAAACTTGAGCTGATAAGATGTTTGTACACACCTCAGATCAGGAGTCATCGTGCTGCTGCCATCAGCTGTCACATCGTCAGTGGAAACCTGTAGCAGGCACGTAGGCGAGTATAAGAAGTGCTTTAATTCCTGCATAGTAACACCAAAATATCTAAAAATGGCCTTTAATAAAATTTAGGAAAGTCGACTTGAACCACATGTGAATTGTTTGATTAAAAATCTAAAAGTGGAGTATGTAGATAACTTTTTTTTAAAAATAATGTGTCTGTTTCAAACATAATGGAGGACAATGTATGCCAAATAATGTATTTATTCCACTGACTCATCATGGCACCAGATATTATTGTCGCCGCTCAAACAACACAAACGCACATGTTTGTGTGTGCGTGTTTAGCCTCCTCCGCTGTGTGCGCATCTGTGTGTTTTTCCGTACGTATGCATATTTGTGTACATACATGTGCTGTGTGTGTGTGCGTGCATGTGTTGTGTCAGCCAAGGGGCCACTTTCTCTCCCTGGCCAGACGGTGCTCTCACCACTGGACAGATGGCCAACACCCTCCCTCTCTTCTTCACCATCCCTTCATCTATCCCTCCTTCCATCCCTCTATCACTGTCTTCCTCTCCTGCAGACCCCCCCTCCCCTCCCCCAAACACCCAATCACCTCGATCCCTCGTTCCCCACCTCCCAGCATCCCTCTCTCCCATCACACCTCTGCTATAATAAATCAGAGAGGGAGTCGGTGCACCTCACTCACTCCAGTTTGTCTCCCTTCACTCACGCTTCGCTTGTAAACTCTTCATCGAAGCATCTTTTGATTAGATTTTACTGGACCTTTAAACGATGACATAGACTGTGTAAAACATGGATGTGGTGTATTGGTCACCTGTGTGTTTCTTCTCCGTCGTGAAGCTCAAAGGTGTGGAGGCTTTGGCCGCCACCATCACGGCATCCGCTCGCCCTGAGCAAAGACGTGAAGCGTGGCGGAGCTGAACGAGCCGTGGTTGCTCAAACACGCCACCTGTAACGGCACCTGCCTACTTACTAAGTAATCTGTGATCGTACCTGCTTGGACACACCGAAGAACAAAAGTCATAGAAATGAAGTGAATCATAAAAGAGGAACACATGTACCCTCGTAAAGAAGCTCGGCCTCTAACCGGTTTCAACACACGACATCACATTTCAGCAGTTTTAGCCTCCTGTGCGTTTTTTAAAGCCCGTCGGGGTCTGGCCTCCAACTACAATGCCAGCATGCTAACCCCCGTACAACGTAGGGCGTAGCCTTAGCTCCTCGGGCGGGTCACTTCTGGTTGTTCCAAGGTCGAGGCTGAAAACTAGAGGTGACCGCGCCTTTTCCATCAGGACCCCTCGACTTTGGAACGACCTGCCCGAGGGGACGAGGCTCGCTGAATCTGTGAACTTTAAATCGCTTCTAAAAACTCATTTTTACAGACTTTTTACAGACATATCATCTCTTTGTCTTCTATTATTCATTGTATGTTTTAATGATTTCTTTTATCTGTCTAAATAAAGTTATTATTATTATAATAATTATAATAAAATGATGTAGGGAGCTGTTACTGGCCAAAACTGAATAGAGTTTAATCCTGTCTGACCTGTAACTGCTCGCGCTGAAGGAAGTCAATCTTTCATTAAAAGTAATGGAGGTTATTGATTTTCTGTAATGTCCAACACACTTAAATTTAGTACCTGAGATTCAACTTTGCTCATTTATTAGGTGTCCAAGCTGTAAACAATCAATTCAATGCAACAGTCCTGCAATGATTGGACATTTGCTCTACTTTTAATCAAAGGAGAGTGGTTCATTCATCTCTGCGGTTATTAATGATCTTATATCAAATTATTTTGTTGTTGTCTGAAGCCGTATAAGTTAAAGTCTTTTCATTTATCCTTTGCCGTTCTCCACTTTTCAACCGTCCTCCTCTCCTCTCTTCCTCTCCCTCCTCGCCAGTGTCTTCAGTGTCAGTCGTATTGGATCCTCGGCGTTTATAATGTGATAATAAGGTGTGAAAATGGAGACACAATGGAGCAGTGAGGATTGGGCCGACACAGCCTTCCAGTGGTCCCCATCTCACACACACTGCTACGAGGACACACACGTTTACACACACATGCTGGAGGGATGTTCCACACACACTTAATTCAGTTCAGTCAAGTTGGACATGGAGGAAGAAAAACTCCAAAACAACTGCAATATTAAAATGGTCATCAAAATGGAAAAAAGTCACGCAAAATAACAAATTTATTTTATTTTTATTGTAATGTTGATTTTCTTCCTCGTTCCTGAATTAGAAATCTGATCGTATCTCTGATTTTATTGCTTAAAAAATATATGTTTACAATTTAATGGTAGATTATATCTTTTTAAACACGTTATCGAAAGATTATAGAAGTGTCGACACTTTTGATATTCATTGATCAATCTTTTCGATCAGATATTTTAGATTTAGTCTTTGGATAAAATTTTTTATTCACTATAGTCACATTTTAGTCACTTTTGTCCTTCATAGTTTCAGTCGACGATAACTCAAAACATTCAAGACAAAAACAAAGAAAATGTAAAGAAGAATTAAAATAGTATTTTCTCTTTTTCTTCAGTGTTTGTGTGTTTGTGTGTGTGGTGCGTGTTTGTGTGCGTGAGAAAGAGACACACAATGAAGGCTTACTTGTTTTGCTGCTGTTCAACAATAAAGAAAATCTTTGGAACAATTCATCTGTTCATTTAGCCGAGATCTTCCCACCACTGCAGCACTGCTGTGGGCGGAGGAGAAAAGAAAAGAGAGCGCTCTGGACTGCGTCTAGCTGCTCCCAGCTCGTAGGTTCAGGCCCTTGGAGAGCGCCACGCCGCTCAGTCCTGACAATTGTGCTCCTATAATGGGTTAGGTCATTGATTAACGGATATTTTTTGCCGATCGGGTGTTGTGGTGTGGCTTTTCATAACGGCTCGGGTGGGTGTGGGTCTTTGAAAAACCATGACCACTTATGTTTTAGTCTCATCTTGTCAATGAAAACAAAACATACATTTTGTCGTAGATTTTATGATCGAATGTGTTTGTTTTAGCTCGTCGCTGTCTCGTCTTTATCAAGGAAAAAAGGTTGTTGAGGTCACAGCGGATCTTGCAGTCCACCTCAGTATTCATCCAGTTACAACTCAATTGTTCAGAGAAATGTAATATGAAGTATTGATGTGTTTACTTGAAAAAAGAGAGCAGAATATAACATGGAAAAACTTGCAGCCGGTAACAAAAAACAAGCATGTTCTCATGGTCACATGTCGTGTGTCTCCTCAGAAGTCCCGGCGTCCGACAGGGAGCCCAAAGACGGTCAGGCAGTCAGCGCCGAGGACGGAGAACAAGAGGAGCACGACGAGCGCGACGAGCGCGATCACGAGGACGACTTAGACGACGAGTCCATCTTCACCTGTGACAACTGTCAACAGGACTTTGACTGTCTGGCTGAGCTCACTGAACACAGAACCAACCACTGCCCGGCTGGTAAGACAGATACATCGTGCGCTTTGACTTGTGGGTAAAAAAGATGATAGGTAGAGGAAAAATATGAGGCGGAGGAAGTGAAACAAGGTGACAAATTCAAACCCTGACGATGCGCTGCACGTTGTTCAGACTGAGGTGTGGATTAAGTGGTTTAGTTGCATGTCTTACAGTTGCAGTCTTATTGGTTCCTGGGTGACTCAGGCCCTCCCTCCTTTTTCTGAATACCTATAGCTATTGGATTCAGTTGTGTCCCACAGGGAGAGACTTGTGCGTGTGCACATGCACACACACACACACACACACACACACAAAAGCCGTTATTAGTACTGGTGTAATTAATGGAGGGGCTGAAAGGAAAGCGGCGGGGGCATCTGGTTCCTACAGATTAATCCAAACGCTCGCTTAACAAGCCAACACACACACACACACACACACACACACACACACACAGATGCACACACACTTTCTTCTTACTGCAAGGCTGTCTGCCTCTTAGAGCTCAAGACTGTGTGTTTACTTTTGATATAGGGATGAAGAAATAGGCAGAGAGGAGGACGGAGGGCTTTGTTTAAACTGGTAAAGATAGCGTTTCCACAGACAGTGTAATGTAGATGGTAACACCACCCCCCGCCTCAGCAGCCTCTTATTCACCTGCTGGCTTGACATCCAATCCCACCAGAGTCACCGGCCTCAGCTCTTACATGCAGTGTTAGAGAGATGCTTGAAGACGTCGCTGTACGCGAATGTGTTGTTTGCTTTTTTTAGATGTTCTGATGTTTCTTCATATCCAGAGTGTGCATGTTCTCTTCTATCTACAGTCTGCATTTAGATTCTCACTGACCGATGAAAATATGTTTTATTACATCATGTATGTAGGATGGAGGAGAGGAGAGGATAAATACTGTTTTGATCCAAGGATAGACGACAAACCGACTGATGCACACGTCAGTGTCAGATGTCCATTAAACTGGATCATGATGCCTGATTTCAATCTGAAATGATAAAATAGCTTCGATCAGGCCGATGTAGAAATACGTAGGACAGCTTTGCTACTCATAGTTTACCAACTGAGGAGTCATCAGAACCGTTTATTAAAAGAATAATGTGAATATAACTTCAGATCACAATCCATGTAAACCCACTTGAAACAGTTCACTGACTGTGTAAACGGAGCATTTTATTTCTGGTGCTACACGTGTGTTACAGTGATTTATGTTTATTTTGTGAGCTAGTTTCTGAGAAAAAGAGTTTTTTTATTCACCTGAATCAAAAGATTTTTGGACATTGACAGACATGAAGAGATAGAGACAGATGACAGGCGACACAGACGTCCTTAGCCAGTACGACAGAGTCAGATTTCACATTACGCAGCTTTAAAATTTGGATCTTGGTGGTCTGTTTATAATATTTAGTAACTAGGAACACATTTAAACAATGGGAATGCAACAGATCAGAACTTGGAAGATTTAAAGCTTCAGACTTCAGCTCCTCTTAAGCCTTGTTAGCCTGGGTCCACTGTAACGTAGAATCAGTTTAATCCTACACTAACTCAGAGTAAGCCATGACATAACTCACCACACAAAATGGGAAACTCATTTATGCTTTTAAATTTTCTTGTCTTTTTCGTCTTGTCTCTTTCTGACCCACACATGAACACACACGCACACACACACACTCGGAATAACAGCGCCAAAAGCGCCGGGCTTGCTGTCAGAGCACGGGATGTGGCCTGTGATTTCAGCACAGGAGTCTGGGGAGGGCTACGTGTTGCTGAGCGAGAAAGCGGAGGGAGGGAGGGAGGGAGGGAGGAGGGAGCGCAGAAGAAAGAAATGAAATGATAAAACATGTTTTTCCCCGGAGAAAGAGTGGTTGAGATTGCAGAGTAATCCCCCAGCTCGACGGGATGTGTGTGCACTTGCGTGCAGAGGTTTGTGTGCGCGTTTGTGTGTGTGTGTTGTTGTGTACATGTGTATTTATCTGATGTGTAGGAGAGTGTATGAAGTTAGTGGTGGGACCGCAGCTCAGCTTTCTGGTTAATATTAAGGAGAGGACTAAATTAAAACACATGGACTAAAGAATCCTTTTAAGTTCTCTGGTTGAGACCCCCGGGGATTTGGTAGGAGGGCATGGGACACACACACACACACACACACACACATGCACACACAAACACAAAAAACACACAGCCTACTGGGAATAAACACACGCCACTCTGGATGTGCATGAGAGATTTAATGTGTTCATGCATTTTGTAGTTTGTGTGTTTGTCCCTGAGCAGAAACCAAACAACTCAGACATCAGCCATCTTGGTTGGGGGTGACAGATGGGGGCCATCTTGCCAGAAGTACCAAGCAATGATGTCTTAAAACCAAAAAAAAAAAAAAAAAACATATTCAGATGGAGAGACTAACCTTGCTTGATAAACTGTAGTGAGTGTAGCACATCAGCACAGTGGCTGTAGTTACTTGAAATGTTTTGTCGAGGTGTGAAAAAAGATGTAATTTGCAGCATTAAAGGACCTGCGTGCTGGACTTGTGGCATCTAGTGGAGTAGTTGCTGATTGCAACCAACCTCGCCTCACCCTCTCCTTCCTAGCATGAAGAAGAAGCTTCGACGGTGCAAAATATGGCAGCAAACTAGAGCCAGTGTTTAGTTTGTCCCTAAGTCTGTAGATATAAAAGGTTCATTCAAAGGTAACAAAAACATAATGAATGTTGTTTTTTAAGTGAAGTTGATTCATAAAAGTACCAACAACTGCAGTTCCTCAAATGGCCACTTGAGGCTGCCTCCAGAATGACTCAATTTCCATAAGTCCCCATGTTAAAATGCAGAAATAAACATGTTTACAGCCTGGTACAAACAACAGTTTTGGTCTCTATGGCTAATTTCCCCGTTCATGACAACTGTACTGAGGGTGAATTATTACTTAACTTCACCTCTTAAATTATATTAAGGTGTAAAGTTATGTTACCAATTACCACTCCAATTACCACCACACTCCAGAAAGCTGTAGGTCACTTCACAGATACTGCGTCCATGTTTTATTAAGTCTATGTTATACGCTAATAAATAATCAGCCATATTCTGTAAACAGAGCCCCCTAAATTTCACACACTGGACCTTTAAGTAAATATATAAAGTGTGAAATATTTCTCTACTTTGATGAACATGTGACTCCAGTCAGACCAGGAATGAAGTTAAATGAAGCTGCATGTGAACAAACTCACAAATACGTTTTCATGCAGGACTATATGACTTCTCCTAAAGTTTCCCGTGAACGTGTCGTCTGTCAGCGATCAGTTATTGAATAATATCTGATGTACATCTGTCGGTCCCAGGTGTCGGCTTGAGAATTATGTTAGTTAGCACTGAAATTCTCTGCAGAAAAAAAAACACTGGTATCTGTAATGCTAACTATACTGTTGTAGCAAATGGGTCCCAAGTTAGCAGCTAGCTGCAGCTATAACATCGAATGGGTCCCAGGTGCGAGAGTGAAGCACCAAGTAATTCAGTGCCACTCTAGCAGAAGGCCTATAAAGAGGCGCCATTAATTTGAGTGGAAATTGGACAAACACACACACACACACACACACTCACGCACACCCACACACACATATACACACGGTGGCACAGATCAATGACACATAAGTGTGTGCATACCCACTCAAACACGCACATACCCACAGACCCCACACATCTGGTTAATGTAATGCCACATTAATGTGCATGAGCCTGACTGCTCAGCTGGTTGTGTGTTTTGTGTGCGGCGGAGATCGCGTGTTTCTATTACAGCATCATTGTTATTCTGTTGTTGTGCTGCAGCTTTAAGCCGGCGTGACGGCTCTACTTTTAAATTGTGGATGAAATACTCAGTGTGTGCGTGTCTACCTGGTACTTATATGCTGTTGTAGTTGTCGTATATCCTCGGATACGTTGCCTTAATGCTGAATTTCTATTGGACGACACAGTGTGTTTAGCATAAGAGCCTATCAGTTTGTTTCCCTTCGTGCTGCTGCCTGATATTCTGATCCATTCCACCTGGATTAGAGGCTCTGGATGAACTTGGTGTCTATAGTTTAGCGCATGTGGTGCAGTATCCTGTGTGTGTGTGTGTGTGTGTGTGTGTCTGTGTGTGTACAGTATGTGTGCAGAGGCAGAGAGTGCGAGTCGGGGGAGTGTCGATGGGTCTCAGTAGGAGTCAGAATGTGGAGCAGAGGCTCCCCGAGGAGATGAGGAGCGGAAAAAAACCTCCTACAGATCAAATGGAGAACATTCTCTGGCCCTGCTCTGACACATGAACACACACACACACACACACACACACACACACACACACACACACACAGTCAGACACAAACACGCACAGACATTACACATCCCATGAGGGAATCCCAAAAAGCTATCTTACCGGCCACAACATTCCAAGGTTGGGTCAATGTGATGTGTGTGTAGAGCATTAAACACACTTTAAAACTGCATTCGTAGTTGGATATAAAAGCATGCACGCACACACACACACACACACGTCACCAGTGTGCACACACTCATGTTTGGTGTGAGCGAGAAGGCGACAAAAGGGGCGAGAGATTGTTAAAGTAAAAAAAAAAAAAACACTTGAAGAGGAAGTGATGAGCAGGTAGGCACCGAGTAAACGACGGAGCTGTCAGTCAAGCCAGGGGGGCGGAAACCGGCGCCGCTAGTGACAAATAGCAAGTCATTAACCCAGCTAGTTGCTTCTTAGATGGTGAGATGGTGCGGGTGGAAAATGGTTTGTGTGTGTGTGTGTGTGTGTGTGTGTGTGTGTGTGTGTGTGTGTGTGTGTGTGTGCAGGAGGAAGGAGGAAGAAGCAGCCAGATACTGCGCGTATTCTTTCCAAAGGTATTTGTGAGGTCTCTGTTAATTGAGCACTTACAGCTGCACTCTCGTCTATTCTCTTTCCTCTCTCAGCGGGGGAGAGGAGAGATTACCAGGGAGCATGTCTAGCTGGGAGGGAGGGTGAGACAGAGGAGGAAGCGAGGGGAGGGAGGGGGGGGGAAAAAAAAGAGGAGTCGTGAGGAATAACGGGGGTGATGAAGACAGGTGACGAGGAGGAGGAGCGCAGGAAAGTGTGGGCGAAACTTAAAATGTGCAGAGAGGAAGTGAAAGAGGAGGAAAAACACGAGGGGGGTGCAGGGAGGAGTCTGTTAGTGGAGAAGGGGGCCCTTGGGTGACTGGTGTGCCTTCCCCGCGGGACGTCGCCCCACTGCTAAGCTCTCACCGTCTGTTGCAACCCGCTGTCACACACACACACACACTGCACACACCTCGCTGCGTCTGTCGTCAGGATAGCAGCTGAGTCCTGCGAGGCCAAGACTCTTATTAAAACCACAGATCACTTTCTTCAAGAGAGGCAGAGCAGAGGTAGGAGGGGTGTAATCTGAAACAAAATTACAGACACCCTCCTGCACTCTGGCCTGCCGCTGACTGTCTGTGTGTGTGTGTGTGTGTGTGTGTGTGTGTGAGTGTGTGTGTGTGTGTTTCCAGTCCGGTAGTTGTTATTGATTGACAAAATAAATATCATGCTTTTAGTTTTGTCCTTTATGTTCACTCCCTCTCAGCTCCTGTCTTTCCCCCCTCTCCCTCCCTTTCGCCCTCTTCATCACCATGTGCCCCCTCTTCTCCCCTCCTTTCCTTTCCCTTCCTTTCCTTCCCTCCTCTCTCTCTCTCTCTCTCTCTCTCTCTGTGTCTCTGTACCCGGGGGTGGCCCGAAGATTCCTGTGCTAAGCCCTTGGCATACATACAAGTGCACAGCGCACACACAAGACACAGCTGGCTGCCGCTCAGGTTTTCCAGGGAGAGAGCAGGAGCCCGGCACCAGAGGAGAGAGGAGGAGGAGGGGGAGGAGGAGGGGGGAGGGATGGAGAGAGGAGAGCAGTAGAAGAAGAAGAAGAGGAGGAGGAGGAGGAAGGGGGGTACAACATGCAGAGAGAGAGGGGGGGAGGGATGGAGGGATGGCAGGGAGGGGGTGAGACGGAGAAGGGTTGTTGTGAAGTCATTTTTCATCACAGGGTTCATTTTTCACCGCAGAGTTCTCCCACTCTGTACATCGCTCTATTTCTCTTTATCTGTCCTCTCCTCCTACCGTTCCCCTCCCTTGATCCCGCTTTGTCTCTCTTTATCTTCCCTTTTTCCTCTTTTTTTTTTTTCCTGTCGTCCTTTCTCCCCCACTTGCCTCCCTCCCTCCCTCCCTCCCTCTCTCTCTCTCCCTCTCATTCTCTCTCCCTCACGCCTAAACTCTTTCCATTCTCTCTCTGTCTCTGTCTCTCTCTCTTTCAGCCTAGTTTCTCCTTTATGAAATATGGATGGGAGCAGTTTTGGGCGCGCTGAGAGGTTTGCAGTCGGAGGGAGGGAGGGATGGAACTTGGGAACTGGCAAGAGAAGGAGGGGGGAGACAGAGAGAGAGAGAGAGAGAGAGAGAGAGAGAGAGAGGAAAGGGAGAAAGAGAGAGAGAGAGAGAGGGGAGAGGAGGGAGTGAGGGAGCTCGTGTCTCAGCAGACGTGCCTTGTGCATGCACCTAAACACCTCACTGAGCAATCTGTCAACATGTCAGCAACACATGTTTGGTAAAAAAAAAAAAAAAAAGGAGAGAGAGCGGTTGGAAGGAGTGAGGAGAGGGTGAAAAAAAAAATCTCTTCTCCTCCAGTGGGAGTAATGGCTCCCACCAGGGCTCTGGAAATGCTTTGAATTCAGCAGATTTCTATTGCGGGGTCCTCCCCCGGGGGCGTCTTTTTACAATGCCTGCATCTCAGAAATTTGAGCCCGAGGACCCCTGGGGGCGTCCTTTCATAATGCCTGAAAATGTAGGGTTATATTGTGTGCTCTTCCCCATGGGGCTTTTATTAATACCTGTATTCACTGCCACTGGAAATTACACAGGCGGCACTGCAGGGGCTCGCGCTCGCTCCAGGAAGGGAGAAAAACTCTGCGGGGACGTTTTCTCTCTTCTCCTCTCTCTTCTCTTCCCTTCTTTTTTTTTTTTTTTTGCTCCCCCTCCTCTTTCACCCCCTTCTCCTCCTCCTCCTCCTCCTCCTCCTACTTTGACTCCTTTCCCTTTTTTTTCTTTACTTAATGCAAGAGTGAAAAAGAAGAATTTGCCAAAGGACACAAGAAAGTGTGTTGTGTGTGTGTTGGCACCAGCTAACCCCCTTGTATTCAGCCCTACTTTGCTCAGAGGAAAAGAAACACTCGATTAAAAATGTAACTTCCCTCTTCCCCTCTTCTCTGTCATCCCTCCGTCTCTCTCTCTGTCCTTGTGTGCCTGTGTGTAGCTCTTGCAGAGAGTAAATATTTGTGCGTGTGTCAGTATTTGAAAGTGTATTGTAGTGTGTGTGTGTGTGTGTGTGTGTGTGTGAGTGAGTGACAGAAAAAACACTATATCGACAGTCCGGTCCGTGTTAGCTGTGTAAGGAAGAGACAGCCACTTCTGTCTCCTAACTAGGATTGTGTTTGTGTTAATGATCAATGTTTACACAGTCAGATTAAATAAATATACATTTACATATTTTTGAATAAATCAAATGTGTCTGACTTAAACTTAGGATGCACTCAGGCTGTAAAACTAGTGATTCTCATTGTTTTGTTTGAACTTTTAGTCTTATACTGTTTTATACTGATTATTTTTTTATTTTTTGGATATAAAAAGCTCAAATATTGCAACCAGAAAATAAATTCATTGAAGTAATTTATCGGCTAAAGCTTTAAAACGTACAGCTTCTTTTTTGTCTTACAAATTAAGAAATTATGACATAATTTTGGGTTATAGTAGTAAATTATGATCGATAGCCGCGTCTAGATTATCCGCTTATGAAAATAAAATATCACCGCAGTCCGGCCTCAACATCTGACTCTGACATGACCACTTTTATGACGATACGAAGCCGCAGAGCGTTTCTAAATAAAGTCTTAAAATGCTCGAGACGTCTGGAATCTCAGCACGCTTGTTAAAGTCTCTGCATAAACACTCTTTCACTCACTCACTCACTCTCACTCAACACTCTTGATGAATCTGCTGTTTAACAACCCTCAGACAGAATTTAACTTTCAAACCGTGCGCTTATGTTGGTGATTGTGAGTTGTTTTTTTTTTTTTAACTTTCATACATTTTCTGCATGTTTTACAAACTGAAGCGGACGATTCATTTAAAATCAGATTCTGCAAAAGAAGTTGTGCCAATTAAATGCAGCAAACGCTAAAGACTAATTTTTGCTCTTGATGCCATTTTGCATGCTTAATTATGCAGTTAATGATATGAACATCGCTGTACTCCAATTTACAACGTGGAACTGGATAATTACGGCATAAAAAGTAAAAGTACTGTGTTCCCTCTGCAGGATCTCAACATTGTTCCTCGCCAGGAATTTCTTCCTCTGATCAACATGTCAAACAATCTCTCTCGTAGAGTTCAGAGGCATTTTCATTTTCTGGGTGTCTGTTTGAGCATCTTGTCATCACCATTGTCGAGGCATCCTACTGGTTATCTGTTGGATAAACAAACACAACAACAAGTTGAGGGACTGTGATTAATGACCCTCCAGAGCAGTTTTTTTTTTTTTTTTTTGAGCATCGAGATACTGAAAGCGTCAGTGACTAACCTCTCTTAATTTGGGATTATATAACAGATAATTTTTAAGTGATCCTTTTAAGTAAACAGACAAAAGACAAACAGGTTTTGTTCTGGCAGAGCACAAAGGAAACAGCAGATTAGTTAGTCGCCTCCACGGGAAGCCTTGAAGCTCGCAGGTGAATGCTGTGTGTGGTGTTGTGGCAGCAACAGTAGCAGAGAATGAGCAGTGAGTTTAACGGCCTTGTTAGTGACAGCAAGCTGCAGACTGAGAGCGTCCCTCGAGTTTGTGCCATAAACAGTATAAAACGTGGACGTAGTATCTGTGACGTCACACGTGAAGCTCAGCGTGGCTGCCACTTCACTTCACATCCACAGAAGAAGAGTTTCCACCACACATTTATGCTGTGGTGCCTTTGAGTGAAGTATCGTACATGTACGGGTGACCACAGAAGGATTTAATCGGTAGCGCACTATAAAAAACAAAACACCAAAATGACAGCTGCTAGCGGTATTACGGCGTTACGACACATTTGCGTTAAATCTGTGGTTCGATGTGTTGATGTGTTGATGTGTGAAGGATTTCTGTGATCCGGTAAACAAAAACAACAAAGTATTCTGGACCACGACTTTTGTCGTTGAATCCCGAACGTTGTTTGTTTCTCTATAATTTTCATTTGTGGAATGTGGCTTTGTTTACATGCATGTACAGTATGTTTATATATATATGTGTGTGTGTGTGTGTGTGTGTTTTATATCGTGTGTGTGGATGGGTTAGGATAGAGCTGTCATGGGGCCATGTGGGGCCTCTTCCGTGTATGTGAGGAGGGGGGTGTCTGGATAATGAGGAACAGGCCATTCCTTTGGATTCCTGCACCCCTGCCAACAACCAGGACCCCCAGAACCTCTACTCCCCCTTTTCTTTTCTTACTCCCCCCCTCTCCTCCCCTCTCTCCTGCTGACACCTGGGACTTTCTCCCTCCTTGTTTCTTCTTCCTCTCTTCCCAAGTGGAATGTGTGACCTCCCGCCTTTTGATGCACCTCCTCTCTCTCTCTCTCTCTCTCTCCCTTTTCTATTCGATGTCCACTTCCTCCTCTCCTCTCCTCTCCTCTCCTCTCCTCTCCTCTCCTCTCCTCCCCTGCCGAGTTCTCAACCTCCAAACTGACCACATCCCTTCCTTCCACCCTCCGTCTCCCTTCCCCCACACCCTTCCTCCCTCCATTCTCTCCCCATCTTCTCTGTTCCCTGTGGAGCTGGCCCCAAAGCTCTGATCCCTTCCTCCATGCCCCCAAACTCCCCCACTGTGCCCTCCCAAGACACAAACATACACACACATACATGCACACATCGACACACACACACACACACACGCACACCCTGTGGCGACTGGCCCCTAAGCAGCCCCTGTTTGTCTCCCTCCCTCTGTTTTTCCACTCTTTCTTCCTCTCTTTCCCCACCTCTGTCTCCCACACCCTGTTTGATGCTTTAGATCTGTTTTGTACTCCACTTAAGCTGTTTTCTCTGAACTCTGTTCATCTTGAATAAAGCAGTTTATTGCACATTGACCCGAGGGGGTACAGTGCAGAAATGTACAGTCTGTTCCTCGTCCTTCATTGCGACTTCTTGTATGTTACGTTATTTCATTTAAGTGCCCATAAATATATACAGAAGATTAATGCAGTTTGTTTATTTGTGTTGCATCGATCCATCCATCCATCACCCGACTATTTGTTGACCGAAAAACATTTTACAACTTTTAAATAATTCCCTTTTGAAAATTGAGATGACGTTGATGAAAGAGTAAGACTTTCTGTTAGCTCAGTTAATGTTTTTCCAGAGATGTTCACTTTGTTATTGTTTAAGAATTATTCTCGTATTTAAGATGCGCTCACATGAGTGAGTGATCTCTGGACTCTGGAACTTTTCACACCGTGTACCACCTCAGAAAATATTTGTTACTCTCCAAGTACCACCAGAACGACAGATGGAAAATCCAGCAGCGTAGCACCGACTTTATTCAGCTGTGGTCAGTTCACCGAGATTTATTCTGATAAGAAGACATTTTTTAAGCAGAACCAGTTCAAGAACTGTTTTTTGTTTTTACTCCTGATCTGCAGTTCTCCTCGAATTTTTCCTGTTTGGCGTTTTTGTACCTTCATTCACCGTCTCACTTTCACACTTTAGCTCACAGAGCAGTATAATATTCCATTTTTTAAAGAATATTTCTGAGATTCCTTCATACCACATACCACATGAGAGAGGTCACGTACCACCAAATCTTTATGAAAGAGAAACTATGGTGTGAAAAAAAGTTTTTAGTTTAGTTTGTCTCACCTGGGCTACTGTAGTTTAAGGATGGACCCTGGACCTTTAATACTCAAAATACTCATTTATATGACACCTATTATGATCTAACCCTCCAATTTTAAGAATTAAGGTGACCAAAGTTATGAGGCAGAAGATGTTTGAGTTCCACTTTTCTCTGGACGAAGTGTCACTTTTCTTTTTTCCGTGACATTTTGTTATTGATTCTTGTCACTCCTTTGCTCAGATATGAATTCCCTTTTCATTTTGCTCGTGTCATTTTAGGTCACAGAACGCTCCAGATCCACAATATTCAATTTAGTATGGGGGAAACAAGCGCAGACTGCAAAGACTATCATCTGTTTTATGACTTTTAACACCTGTACAGGTGCTATGACTCACGAGTCAGGTCATAGTTGCATGTTTTTCTTCATCTTCCTCTGATTTTTGTTTTTATTAACGGCTATAAATCACACCTGCGCGCCTGCTTCACACCTACAGTATGCATATGGAATTCACCATTACAGCTTACAACACATTATGTTTAATGGAAACACACACTCAGGTGAGCAAGCACACACACACACATACACAAACACATGCACGCACACACACACTCACAGTTTCAGTCACAGACAGCGATGGCAAAGGGCAGTGTACCACAGGGAGAGGGCCTATAATAGTTTTAACCCAGCGCTCAGGTGTGACTCGCCTTTGTCCAGCCAAATGTCAGAGAAAAGCACAACTCCAGGGAGAGAGAGAGAGAGAGAGAGAGAGAGAGAGAGAGAGAGAGAGAGAGAGAGAGAGAGAGAGAGAGAGAGAGAGAGAGAGAGAGAGAGAGAGAAGAGAGAGAGAGAGAGAGAGAGAGAGAGAGAGAGAGAGAGAGAGAGAGAGAGAGAGAGAGAGAGAGAGAGAGAGAGAGAGAGAGAGAAGGACGAAGCGGAGTGGAGAAGAGGATCAAGGGAGAGTGAGTCAGAGAGAGAGAGAGGAGAAATGCAGAAAAGGGGAGTGAGATGCTCAGCAGACAAAGAGGGAATTCATATATAGGATGTATATATGCTGTCAGGATAGAAATGCAGGGAGAGGGAGGCAGGACGGCTTCGTGTCGGCTCTTCCAGCTGACTGACACTGAGGATATTTCAGACTCTTCAGCTAATCAGACAGTCAGACTTCATGTCTAAATAAATCAGACTTTTTTTTCAGTCAACCAACTGACCGACCGACTGTTCATGTGTCCAGCGAGTGAGCGGCTGTTTTTGCCAGCCTCCCTGTCTGTCTGTGTGTGTGTCTGTCTGTCTGGGCCCCTGGTTACGTTGGGGGGGCTGGGAGCCCTGCTCTGCTCTGTTCTCTCCCCGCCTCAAGAGCTCCCTAGGGGAGGGGGGGCAGCAAGACCAACTCTGCCAGCCTCTCTCTCTCTCACACTCCCATTTACCCCCACCCCAACACACACACACACACACACACACACTGACGTCAGCTGCTCTGGGCCTTCTCCCCTGGGTGCTACCAGAACCCTTTGTTCCCCCCCCTCTCCTCCTCCTCCTCCTCCTCCTCTCTCCCTCCCTCCCTCCCTCCTCTCCATCTCTCCTTCCACCCCTCCTCACTCCTCTCTCCCTGTCCTTTGTCCCTAGAAATAGCTGTTCTGCTTACTGCCTGATTGGAATTCACTGCACTATGGGAAGTCACAGGGGAGGGCCATTGTCAAGTGTGTTTGTGCGTGTGTGTGTGTGCGCGCACACGTATGTGTGTACATGTGTTTTTTTTTTTGTTTGTTTTTTTTTGTTTTTGTTAACTGGTCACGAGTGCGTGCATATTTCTTGCGTGAGCGTGACTCTGGCGTGAGTTCGCGCGTGCGCCGGTGAAACGTGGCTGTGTGTGTGTGTGTGTGTGTGTGTGTGTGTGTGTGTGTGTGTGTGTGTGTGTGTGTGTGTGTGTCGAGAAAAGTGTGTGTCGTGTTTTTAGGGAAAAGATTTCATTCATACCTCACACAAACTATTGATTTTTTTTTTAAAGATATTTTTTGGACTTTTTTTCAAGCTTTATTTTTGACAGAGACAGCTGAAGAGTGACAGGAATGTGGGCAGAGAGAGACGGGGAATGACATGCGGGAAAAGGGCGGATTGACACCCCAAACTATTGATTGTTTTGTCTATTAAAATATGATTTGTGGATGACATGAGGCCCAATAAACTGATGATGACGACTTCATGTTACATATTTTGGTCTCTGCTGTCGCAGTGGTCGTCGCATGAAATACAAAATGTGTTAATCTTCATTCTGCATTGATAATACATCATTTTTGCATTAATTAATGCATCGTTTAATCTAGAAATTAAGAGTTCCCGGACTGTTTTTACTGCTTTTATTGTTTAAACAGAGTTTCCTGAGTAGCTAACGCTCGTGTTCTTGTAGAAGAAGGGTTGAAATCTTCAAAATATAAAACATCACGTCCACTCTCATGTATTTTTTCCCCTCCATCTATGTGGTGGTATGCGTGTCTGTCTGTGTGCAGCATTTGTCAGTGAGCATTTTGTATGTAGGCTTCTCTCAGTTTTAGGGAAATGCATGCACCAGCGTGTGTGTGTTCATGCGTGCTTCTGCTCCCAGCATGAATCCTAGAATTGGGGTTAAGGAACAAGAGAATTCCTCCCTCGTATTCCCTCCTTTCCTCTCCTCCCGTCTCTCTCTCTCTGTCTTTGTGTGTGTGTGTCTCTCTCTCACCCGTGCATGTGGGATGTCTTGAAATATTAACCAATCTGCTCTTCATTTTTCAAATATGATAGAAAACACACTGCTAAATAAGTCAAGAGCGAGGCCTGCCGGGGAGCGCGGCGAGATGGGGCGCTCAAATAAACAACACAAACAACAACAATGAAGAATGGGGAAAGATGGTGGAGGTGGTGGTGATGGGGAAGAGGGGAGTGGGTGATGGGATTCTTGTACTTCAGTGGCAGCTACGTCTGTCTATCCTCCATCCATCCATCCATCCTGTGTGTCCGTCTGTCTGATGTTATCCTCCATCGTTTCACTTCTCTGTCCTCTGTGTCACCCTCTTTTTCTCTTTTTACCTTCTCTCCTCTCTAATGAGAGCAGCTCAACTGGAGTATTAGACCTCGCTTGTGTGTGTGTGTGTGTGTGTGTGTGTGTGTGTGTGTGTGTTGGGGGGTTTAAAATAAAGTGGGGTGGAGGGAGGCGGGGGGTTCTGTGGCTGACTGACTTCTTTACCTCAACAGTGCTACTGGCTGGTAGCCAGAGGGAGCACCCTGCTTGAGTAATGAACTCCCTCAGGAAGAGGCACTGCTACGTGGCCTGCCTTCATCCTGCGCTCCTCTCTCTCTCTCTCTCTCTCTTTCTGTTCTTAGGATGGAGTTGTGGCTATAGGGCTGATTTTGCTGTGGGGGAATGGGTGGCAAGTAGAGGGCATTTGGGGGTTTTGGGTGGTAGGGTGAGTGGATATTTCTCCCCCTTGTTGGCTGCCAAGCCATGCGGCCTGCGAACGGGCAGATAAAATTGTGTGTGTGAGTCAAGAACTGCTCGGGCTTGTGTGCAGAGATTTGTATGCGCCTGCGTTTGGAGTGTATGTGGGTATTTGGTGTGTGTGTGTGTGTGTGTGTTGGGGAGTGTGTCCTCAGAGAATAGTGTGTGTAGTGGTGGTGAGGGGGGGTGCAGTGACAGCTGCAGAGGGTGGGGGGCCGGAGGGGGGCCTACTGCTTGCTGGCTGATAAGGTGGGCTTCACATTAGAGACACGACTAGAAGACTAATATTTCTGCAGTGCAACACGCATACTCACACACACACACACACACACACATTGATACACACACACACACAGAAGCTCATAGAAGAGAGGCGGTGTGAGGAAAAAGTTAAGGAAAGCTAGATAGGGCTGTGGGACAGCAGATTTAGGTTGTGTGTGTGTGTGTGTGTGTGTGTGTGTGTGTGTGTGTGTGTGCTGATGGTGTTTAGGGAAGAGACAGACAATCAGAAAGAGATGTAGATGTGTGTATTTGTAATAAATGTGACACACGTCATAGAAAGGAAGCCTCAGAGGTCCAAAACACACATAAAAAACGTGTAAATTTAAATATTTACAACATAAACGTGAACATGCATCGTGACACAGAACACCTCTGTCCTATTTTCCAAAGAAGAAAGATTTTAAAATGCTTCTCATACAACACACAGCTCCAAATTTATACAGATGATGTGAAAAAAGACAGAAAGAAGATTTCCTGGTGAGTTATTGTCATAAGAATTGTCTCTTCCGGTGAGAAACTACAGACAAACGAGATTATTCAGGACAGAACTTACAACCTTCATGTTCAAGTGCTGCGTCATGGCACGTCAGGGGCGTGAAGGATGCGCACACAACAAATCGCACACAAACGGGCTCCGAACTGATCTTTGTGGACCCGCGACAGACTGTAATTATGACTTTAGTGTCAGCCGTCGTGACATTAATATGCGGAGATGTGGTGTAAAGATCCGATGCTGTGATGAACCGTTTCCATGTCAGCTTTGTTCCTCTGAGCCAGCGAGATGTGACACGATTAAATATAATTAGTGCTGCACGATACGTTAAAAAAAAACTGTGATTATTTTGACAGATTTATGATTGCGACATGTTTTGAGATTAGTAGGAATGAACATTTGTGTCTCAGTTTTTATTTGAACAGTATTGAAATAATGAGAATGTGACATGACGGGCATCTCTGCAGCATTCATTTAGCTGTTTCGTCACCTTTTGTTGACCTTTTTAATAAAAAAAATGCATCTTCTGTGATTTAGATTTTGCACTTTTGACAATGTTTGACAATGTTTCGATTAATAAACAGACGTTATGAATGTTTGCACGAGTGCATTAACTGCTATGACTCATCTGGGTAACTGGATCTTTACACTAACTAGTTCTGAATGAACTTTTGACTTTGCTTTATGTGCGTAACACCTCCACCTCCTCCTTTTTTGTGCCATGGACGGGCTCCATGTAAGACAATATTTTCACAGGCGTGTGGAGGATAAATACGACAAAATAAAATCATACGACCGGCATAAAAAAATACAACTCCCCATTACACTGAATTAGTGAGAGCCCTGAGCTTGTTCCTCTGCAGTGAGTCATCTGAAGTGAGTTCCTTTTGTCCGTAATTTTTTGTTTTTTCCAAATCGTGTGCTTGACACAAGCGTCTTGACGGGTGTCAAGAGGCGCAGACAGAGACTGTTAATCAATAAAATATCTTTTTTTATTCATTTTTTCTGCATGGCTCGGTGGTCGGGGACTGCTGCTCTGAATCACGTCAGAGCACTCAGACCTTCAGGAGGGTCACAGTCTGATCACCAAATGTTTCGCTAACGTCCTTCCTGCTCACTTACCTCCACCTCTCCCAGGCTCAGCCTCTCCTAGCAGACTAAATCAGTCTCTGCTAAACCCATTCCAGCAGTATCATGTGTTTTCCTTCCTCTTTCGTGATGTAATAATAGCCCCCCACCAGTCCTTAATTATTCATATTTTAGTAATACAATCCAAGTTAACGGTTCAAACATTAGTACATAATAAAACTCCCGAGGCTTTCGCTTTTAATTTAATTCCTCCGTTTAAATTAATTTTGGGGCATGCTTGTGCTTTTAGCTTTAGCTCCTCCGCAGCGGGGGGAGGGGGTTGGGAAGAGATGATGGAGGGAGAGAGGATGGAGGAACGAGGACTTTGCTCTGGGAGATGGATCTGCTGCAGGTGGAGGAAACAGCAGCGCTGGTGTGTTTGCACGCGAATGATTGACCGACTGAAAAGTGTCGTCACGCGTGTGATGACACAGATTGTTTTATGGATTTTATAGGTGGAGAAATAGGTGGAGGTGTAGCAAGAGAGAGATTGGAGAAGGATGGAGCGATACATGATTAGCTCTATTAGACTGTTTGTGTCGTCTAACAGTGATGTGTGTGTGTGTGTGCGCAGAGACAGAAGTAGATTTCACCTGTTTTCACATGTTCTGACTTTGTCTCGTGTGTGTGTGTGTGTGTGTGTGTGTGTGTGTGTGTGTGTGTGTGTGTTTGAAGTCAGTGTGGTGCTGTACAATAGTTTGGGTCCCAGAGCAATCCGCTTTTCTGCTGTGGAGACCGACCAGTCAGTGGTCTCCATTGATCTGCACCTCTCCACCACACACACTCCCAACCCCACTGTGTGTGCGTGTATTTGTGTGTGTGTGTGTGTGTTTATGTTTTTGTGACCTTTACCTGTGCATTATTAGGAATATTTTATTCCACTTTACGCACGTTATGAAGCATGTTTCTGCTCTGCGAGGTGTTTGCATATCTGACTGTGTGTGTGTTGCTTTAAGTGTGTGTATTTGTGTGTATCTCTCTTTGTGTGTCTTTTTTTTGTTTTTTTTCCTGTTGGGCAGTCACAGTGGGAAGAAGAAAGTTGTGAGCTACGTGTGTGTATGTGTGTGTGTGTGTGTGGAAGGCAACAATTTCCCTTAAAAATACTCATTCCACAACCATGGTTGGACTACCTATGCACACACACACACACCCACACACACACACAGTCACACATGGCGCAGCTTGGCGGATGTAGGTTGTAATTACGGGACCCCCTGGCCTTGCTCTCTCTCTCTCTCTCTCTCTCTCTCTTGTCTTTCTCCTTTCTGCCCTGCCGTCCTCTCCCCCCTTTGATCTGTTTCATGTCACCAGCTCACACACACACACACACACACACACACACACACACACACACTTCTCTCTCTTTTTTCTTACCAAATCCACCTTTTTTTTCTCTCCTCCCTCTGTCTGTGCGTCCCTCCCTGTGTGTGTCTGAGCGCTGCTCTTTGTTGCAGCCAGTGTGTGGTCTCTAATTCACACAGGAGCCCTCTTTTCTGGACGGTTTGTTTTGAAACCTCTCCTCCTTCCACCGTCACATTGAACTTGATACTCGGGGATTAATCCTCCTTTCCTAAGCCACCTCGTGTTGGCATATGTACGTCTCTTTTCTTTCTCTATGTGCGGTTTGATAAGTAGAAGCTGGCTGCTGCTTGTCTGCGAGAAGAAGCTGCAAACTTAGCTGCACACACACGCCTACTCACATTTCTTGCCTGACATCCCAGAGCAGTTATGTTAAAATGATTTAGTCTTGTTTAATCACCTCTATAATCAATGATCTCCCACTTTTAATGTGTTTACATGTGTGTGTGTACCTGTTTCCTGAAATTCCTGATGTTTTCCACCTCTACCTCCCTTTCTTTTCTTTCTTTCTCTTGCTGTCTCTCCATCACCTCTCCGCCTTTTTCCCTCCGTCTCCCTCTCTCTGTCCTTGACCCTCAGCTGGTAATATTGTCATCCTCATGGGAGCAAAAGGTTTAACACATGAGTAATTATTATACAGCGCACACACACACTCTGTCCAGGTGGCACAAAAGTGATGACTGACTGCGTATACCTGTATTTTTGTGTGTGTGTGTGTGTGTGTGTGTGTGTGCAGTTACCAACACCATCCATGACACGTCCTGTACTGCATAATTAAAGGCTGTGCATCTACAAAAATCACACACAGTTCACGTCGTTCCTGAACGTTGTCAGGCCTCTTATAAAGAACGCAGTCGATCAATACGAGTGTGATTAAATACTGCGAGATGAAACGGACAGGAAAGCACGCGCCGCCTTGATCCCGGTACCGGAGGGGACGACAAAAAGAAAAAAGGCCTTAACGCAGAACAGCTTTTGTCAGACGTTTCTCAGACTGGTTCACGGTGTCTGACAGCTAAATGTGCGTTTTGCTGGGCTATTTGTTAACGGGGTGCGCTTACAGACACTGAAGGAGAACAGAAACTTTCAGATCCGAGTCAGAATCGAGGTCAGGATCGCCTCTGAATCAGCGCCTCGAGGCGGCGTCGACAAAGAAGTGATGCTGCAGCGAACGCCTGCACGGCTGCTGTTTTTCTGAATTAAACTCAAACGCGTGATAAAAAATGAGTTTGAGTCTGAAAGCACGTTTTTTTTTTTTTCATTCTTGCATGTGTTTGTGTATGTTTATGCATGTTACTTTCTGGATAGGATATAGTGTGTGTGTGTGTGTGTGTGTGTGTGTGTGTGTCTATCCCAGTGTGCATTCTCTCTCTCCAGCTCTCTTGCCGTCTGTGCCTCTAATCCCTGAGTGTGTCACTAATGGCAGGTCCAGGTGTTCTGCTCTGCTCTGCTCCTCCCCTGGGGACTCCTCTTCTTCAGTGTGTGTGTGTGTGTGTGTGTGTGCATGTATTCCTCTCATCGGGGGTTTAGGAGCTGTGAGAAGGGGCTGTCCAGGATCCCGTCCTCCAGAAGGGAAGGGAGGGATGTGGAGCGGCGGGTAGGAGGTACCCGCCTCTCGCAGCTTGCTCTCGGGCTTCCCTTGGGCACAGGACCCCCCTCTACCATCCTCCCCTGGGACTTCAGGAGCCTCATCGCCTCTCTGTCTCTCTCTCCCCTCTTTTTCACTCTTACTTTCCTCACAGTCTCCCCTCAAATCCATCTCTTGACAGCTTCTATACCTGCACTGCTTCAGTTATTTCAGATGGAGAGGCTTTGCAAGGTGGTTAAAAAGCTGTCTGTGTGTGTGTTTTTGTGTTTTTTTGGGTGTATTTGTACTACATATACAAAAATGGGTTTGTTTACCAGTGTGTACGTGTGTGTGTGTGTATCGGAGTGTTTGTGTTTTGAACAGCGAGCTCCAGCTGCCTACATCACTTATTTATAGGTCCCACATACGCGTAGGTGAACGTTGGAGGACTTGTTTGTGTGTGTGAGTAATATTGTTGATACATTCCCAGATCAATCGCATCCATTTTTTTTTTACTGCGTACCGTTTGTTTAAAATGATGAACGTGAAATCTATACGCTAATTATCCATCACGATTCACAAGGTGGCACTAATAACGCTTTTAAAATATCACTCAGCTCTAATTCATAGAGCGTGTGTGTGTTTGTGTGTTATTACAGTTCTGTGGGTACTTCTGTGGGTATTTCTGTAAACATCCAAGGGCCTCCTTATGTGTGCTTTTATGAGCAAGTATGTCTCTGTGAAGGTATGAGAAGTGAATTAAAGTGTGTGTGTGTGTGTGTGTGTGACTCAGGTGAATGTGTTTCTAGGTTAGTGAGCGGTCTGTCAGTCCACCAAACCTCATTCTTATAAATAGATGATATAGCCGCCGGCACGCACACAATGGGACCACACCACTGTGTGTGTATTTGTGTGTGTTTGTGT
This sequence comes from Protonibea diacanthus, assembly GCA_028641955.1. Lineage (NCBI taxonomy): Eukaryota > Metazoa > Chordata > Actinopteri > Sciaenidae > Protonibea > Protonibea diacanthus. Next base: position 1,682,438 of record CM053981.1, read on the forward strand.
GTGTGTGTGTGTGTGTGTGTGTGTGTGTGTGTGTGTGTGTGTGTGTGTGTGTTGTGTCTTCCTGCAAAAGCATGTGTGCATACGTACGCTGCGTACTGTATGTATCTGTGCGTTGGCATGGTGTTGTTGTTTATCTAACACGCCTGCCTTGACAGCTGGTTCTCATTTCTGAGCGAACAAACAGCAGACAAGATGGACAGAGAGTGAGGAGGAGGAGGAGGAGGAGGAGGAGGAGGAGGAAGGGAGGCATGAGGAATTTACCTACAGGGGGGGAGAAGGAGGGAATAGAACTGCTAACCCTCCGCGGTTTAGTGCCTTGCTCTGTGTTTTGACTGGAGGTGACGAGGAGAGAAATCGGAGCACGGCGAGATAAAAGGCTTGTTGAGGAAGAGTTTGTGAAAAAAGAGGGAAACGTGGTAAGAGGAAGCAGATGCCAGCCCTCCTCTAACACATGGTGTGTGTTTGTGTGTGAGGGAGACAGACTGCGCGTGTGTGTGTCCGTTCTTCTGTCCCTTGCCATGTCTGTGGAAGTATGTTGTACTCTTCTGTATAGGAAAACAAATACTGTTAATACTTATATATCAGTTTGTGCTGGTGAACAAGGGGATAAGCGAAGTGTTTGCTCATGGTTGGACTTGTTAAGTCTCTGTTGTGATTTGGCGTTATGTAAATAACACGTTCACGTTGAGCCGGGTGGGGACCTTCATCGTATGTCCTCCCTCCTCTCTCCGTTTCCTTTAACTTCATCGTTTTCTAATATTCCCAGAAATCCTGAGGTTTGTGTACCATCAGAGATTCGCTGTGACTAATCACTGCCTCGTTTGTTCCTGATCAAAACCTTGAGACGTTAAAATAGTTCCTTTTAATCTGAATGAGCTTCATTCATTCTGCAGCCTGTGCCGACCTTGTCTTTACGTGCCGAGCCGCTCCGTTGCATATGTGTGTCACGCACGTATACAGTATATCACTGTATGCCCCGTGTGCCGGGGACTAAACTCGTCATCTGCCAGCTCACTGTCCAACCCACCCCCATCCTTAGCCCCCTGCCCCTAACCTTCTGCCCTCAAACACACTCGCGCACACACACAAACACCACACTGCCCATATGGAGCAGTTGGCGCCCAAAAGCGTCCAAAAGCAGCCGGACCCATTCCCAGGGCAGAAGGTGAGGGTCCCCACAGCCTGCTTCACTGTGTGTGTGTGTCCATTCATTGTGTCCTCGAGGACTCAAGCCCCGGACGGACTACCGCCTCGTCCTTTCTATCTGTCCTCGCCGTGGCACGTGTGTGTGTGTGTGTGTGTGTGTGTGTGTGTGTTTGTCCTGACAGACTGCGTCCCATGTGAGCTGCAGGAACAGCAGCAGAGGACTGTGGGTCCTCCGACCACGCAGCCATGCGAGTATGTGTGAACTGCTGCACCCGGCTAACGTCCAGCCATATTGTGGAAGCTTTTCCGTGTGTGCAGACCATTTCATGAAATCAGAATGTCACTGTCTGCGCTGAATCGAACAAATTGCTTCACTGTATTCTCTGTATTCGTGCTCCCACGTCTTCCACAGCTCCATCAGATGGACGACACAACAGGTAGTTTCAGCCAAACAGTCCGACTGGTCAAATAAACCATCCCACTGTGCAATTCTCATAATGCATGGCAACCAGTAAACTGTGCTTAGCCTATCTGTTGCCATGCCAACTCATATAGTAATCACAGAGCAAGGTAGGGTTTGTTTTTTTTCATGTGTTTTCTTGACAAGCTATCCCGTGTGTGGTGCGTTTTTAAAGAAATACAGCGGAGTGTCTCATTACTCGGGTTCACTAATATTGTTTTGGACACTTCACACACCAAAAGGACGTAATAAACGGCCTCTGAAATTGTCTTACGCCTCACTAAGTTGCAGCCGCACCTCTTACGAAGCAACAAAACACAAATCATGCAATTGATTTGTTGCCCGTCTAAATCATTTGCGGCGTGAATCCGAAAGGATGCAGCCGCTGTTATTTTTTAAAAACTGCAGGACGTTCTTTGCAAATATAAAAGATGGAGCCGGAGAAATTATGACAAGTAAGAGCCTGTTTTCCATCAAACTTAACTCTGTATTCGATATTGAATTCTACTCTTAATTGTGTTTGTGTGCGAGAGAGGGAGAGGAAAAAAATAATAGTGAGTGTGTGTGCCGGGGCTGCCCAGAGTGAGCCAAGGGTGGAAGTTGTTTTTCTGCCCCCTATGGTGAGTCTAGGGCTGTGTACGTGTATGTGTGTGTGCACGCGTGGGGCAGCCTGGGGCCATCGGAGGGGGCCTGGGGAGCCGTGGAAGGAGGGATGAAGCGAGTGAGGAATGGAGGGATAGGAGGTCAGCGGGGGTCTCGCTGGGAAAGGTGCAGGTCTGGGCCGGTGGCCAAACAGAAAGGTGGAACGGAGAGTTAGATGAGGGAGGGAGGGAGGGAGGGGAGAGAAAGACAGGCTGATGGGAGGATTAAAATTGGAGCAGGTAGACAGCTAAACCCAAGGTGAACACATTCATTCAGCTCGGGTTTACATTGAGCTGTGGCACTGTTATTTTTTTCTTTTTTCTCATACGTAGCCGATCACTGTGTGTGTTTTTAATTTTAGAATATTACTTCTGAATTTTCTGAATGTAACTGTAGGTAGCAGGCAGATTTAGCGCTTGTAGTAGCAGCACTGGGAGCTGGAACCTTTTTGCTGCTACCAGCGGAGCTCCTTTTTGATTCAAACATCAAAGCTGCAGAAAAGACAGTGCGACGTACACGGATTATATTTCCATTACGGGCATTTAGCAGACGCTGTCGTCCACAGCGGCCTAATTGAAGCTGATTGCTGGTTTGTCCACTTCATCTGGAAATACTACACTAATATTGTAGTTTCAGAACGGGCGATCGAGGATGACAGTAAAGTTTCTGTCTTTCCAAACTCTGCCGCTTTGATGTGTTTTCCCTCTGTGCGACAGTCCTGACAAAGTTGCTGAGTTTATATCGGGGGGGGGGGAGCAGACGGGGGAAGCAACGAGAAACATAAAGAGAGATTGATCAGCGTGTGTGTCTCTTCATTAGAGTGTTTCACCAAGGCTGCGTCCTCCACACGTTGCCACAGTCTGGCCTATTAGAGAGACACGCAGGGAGCGCGTGTGTGTGTGTGTGTGTGTATGTGTGTGTGTGTTGTTTGCATGCGTGTGTTTTCTTGTGCGTCTGTCGTCTCAGGTAGACTCAGGCGGTCCGTTTAGTTCTTTCGACAGACCCCCGGGTTCTCCTCTCCTCTCCTCTACTCTCCGTCTCCTTTTTTTCCCTCCTCGTTTCCACTTTCATACCGCCATCTCTTCCTTCTCCTCTGGAGTTCAGAGTCTGTCCATCTGGAACGTCCCTCCCACCCCTCCTTCTCTCTCCTTCGGTCCCGTCCAGGCCGAGACACAGGGGTGAAGGCCAACACCAGTAGGGGAGAGACTGTCGGAGAGATGGAGGGATGGAGGGAGAGATGTCAGCGCTATAATGAGTAACAACATGAAAGCTGACGGAGGGAGGGAGCGAGGGAGGGAGGCAGTGGAAGAGAGATGAAGACAGAAAGAGGAGAGGGACTGCTGGGGACAGAGGGAGGGATGAAGGATAGAGGGAATGGATGGGAAAGGAGAAGGACTGCAGAGTAAGAGATAAAGCGGGAGCAGAGCTGTTGGGGCCCTGTGGTCCTCCACTCGGCTCTTCTCGTTCATTTTCATTCGCCAGAGAAGAACAGAAAGGAGGAGGAGGAGGAGGAGACGGGGGTAGGAACAGCGTGTGTCGGCGTCCGCCTGCTCCTGCCTGTTTTCTCTCTTTTTCTCCTACTTTTCCTCCTCTTCAAATCCCCCCTCCCGCAACCATCCATCCTCCTCCTCCTCCTCATCTCCTCTTGAGGATTCTTCTCTAATTTAACTTTTCATTGAAATTTTCTTCGCTCTGCGCCCCCCCCTCCCTCCTCCTCCTCCTTCCTCCTCCCCATCCTCCAGTTTCTCCCAGTTTGCCATTCGGCCTTGTCTTGCCAGGTCCCCTCGCGGCCGACTGACAAAGGCGCCGTTAAAAAGCTGTGTGATCCTCCATTTTAGCGCCAGCCACGCTAGTCAGAGGATTAGGGCTCTTTAATGACGCTAATCTCTCCTCCCCTTCTTTCTCAACCCCCCCCCCCCCCCCCCCCCCCCCCCCCCCCCCCCCCCCCCCCCCCCCCCCCCCCCCCCCCCCCCCCCCCCCCCCCCCCCCCCCCCCCCCCCCC
>CM053981.1:1686895-1739395 GCA_028641955.1 Protonibea diacanthus
CCCACCACCACCACCACCACCACCACCACCACCACCACCCCAACCCCCTCAAAAAGTGATTTCTCCCTCTTGCTCTGACTGAATCTCTCTCTTGTTCAATCTCTCATTTTCTCCCCACTTTTCCCACCCCGCAAACTTTACCATCTAACTGACTCATGCTGGAGTGCATGTAATGATCCACATGTGTCCAGACCTGCACTGTGTCTCTGTTTCTTTTTTCACTCTCTCTTCTTCTCTGCTTGTCTTTGAGATTCAGTTTTTTTTTTTTTTTTTTTTTGCCACAACTGACCATTTTGGGTTGAGTGTTTATTTGTGTTCGGCGCCTGGCTGCATGCTCTGGTTATTGTTAGGTGAAGACAGTTTGACACAGCCGAGAGAAAGAGACAAAAAAGGTGAGAGTGTACCGTACACGTGCTAAAAAAGACTCAGGCTCTTTTGTAGCAGGCAGCAGGGGGTGTCTGGATTGGCATTTTATAGACTCGTGCCGTGTGGACGGTGCATTTATTTATTCTGTTGGAGAATGGAGAGGAATAAAACCGTCTGTTCTGACTGTCTCAAATTTGACAGGTTGAATTTAACATATATACCTGAGCTGCAGTTCTTCTGTCCTCTGCGTACCTTCATATAGCAGGACAGACGTGTCATCAGTGGACAATGTATGATGTCAAACCCCCTTCAAGATTTGACTATTAGCAAATATTCATTTATTTCTCATTAATTGTCATTATTAATCCCACTTAAACTCTAAATTTCTGCTAAAATTACATTCGACTGAATATTTTTGTATTGCTTCCTCTTCCTCGTACTACGTGCACATATCACATAGAGTCACTTCCCATCTTAATTCTGCAAATAAATAAAGACTCGTAAGGACCGGTGGTAACGGGGTAGTGTGTGAAGCGGTGTTGTGATGGGTGGCTGCATACAGGTGTTGATGGTTTGTTAGAACACCTCATTTAAAGTCTTTGTCTTACTTTGAAAATATCATACAGGGTTTATACTTTGTATCTAATATTTACATTCCTAAATCAGACAAATTACTTGTAACTCTCTGAACTTTGGCTTCTTGTAGTAATAATACAGCAAAGATTCTTCAAATTTATGAAAATGCATCAGGAAAACAACAGTAAAACATTAATATGTACTTCACTTCACTGTAACACAGACAGTGATAAATTACGACATGCTCTCGATCATCTCATCCATCAGACAAGTCTAGAATGTTTTATGACCGTTGACCAGAAAAGTGTGAGTGTGCTCATAAAACATTATGAATAACAGAAAATGTCTCCTCCTGAATTAATGAAGTGGTCGTCAGTAGAACCTTCTGATGATCGATTTGAAATCGACGTGCGATTATCTGACTAATCGTTTTACAAGTCTGTCCTCTGATCAGCGCACCCTCACACCATTCCACCACATTTCAACACAGATGACAGCTCGCTTGTTTGACAGCTCAGAGTATCTGTGTGTGTGTGTGTGTATGTGTGTGTAAGTTTACATGTACAGTTACTTGTTTCTGATTGGCCTGAAGAGGGAGAGCTTCATGGAGGGTGGATAACACGGGTGCAAATGGGGACACCACCTTCACAAATTGAATCACTGAGGGCCGCTGAAGAACGATATATTTACACTGATCATCTAATGGCACGAATGCTAACGGTAATCTGAGAAAAAAACTAAAATTAATCCGAATTTATCGCGTTGTATCAACATTTATCTCCACCCTATTTGTCCCATATTTCTCAAGTCCACTCGTCTCATTCTCATTTTTTAATTTTTCATGTTTCTTCTGTGCGCTCGATGGCATAGTTTGTTTTTCTCTTTCCTTCCTTCCTTCCTTCCTTCCTTCCTTCCTTCCTTCCTTCCTTCCTTCCTTCCTTCCTTCCTTCCTTCCTTTTCCTGTCTCCCTTCCTTTTTCTCATCTCTCTCACTCTGCTTGCTTTTAGGATTCATGTTGATATCTCTATTCCTCATATTTTCTTAAGCCTTTTTATATATTTTTTTATTTCCTTCTTGTTTCCAGTCACATTTATAAGTCATGCTTTTACCTTTTTTTTTTTTTTTTTTTTAACCCAGACCCCCCTGCAGAGTTCTATTTGCTCATCGCAGTGCCTACATTTTCTCGCCAATCGATTCATCACAAGAATCTGTTTTCCACCCCCTCTCTGCAAGGCGCAATACACAGTAGACTACACACACACACAGAAGACACACACAGGATAGTGGTAGGAGTTGGTTGAGGTGTGTGCTTTGGAGACTTTTCTAAAATTATCAGGAGAAAGCTCCCTCCTGCACACGTGTCTGTGTTCATTGGAGTGTTTACATTGCAGAAATATTGGCCTTGTGATGAATATTGGCTTTCCACTCTCTCTCTCTGCGTCCTATCACTCCAGTTTCCTTATTTCCTCTCTTTGATTTGTTGCTGGCCTAGTTGATATAGTTATCAGATGAAAGCAAAGAACACAGCCTCCCCTCTCTCTCTCTCTCTCTTCATCTGCTCTCTCCTTTACATTTTTCAGGCGAATGCTAAGTAGCCGTACTGTGCCGCTTCACAGAGCCGCACAAAGAAGAACAGAACAATATCAAGCGTTATTCAGCCCCCTCTTTTGTCGCCTTGAATCCATTCTGAAGTGTCTATTAAAGGAGTCGTGGCCTTTTTGTCGCCTCTGTGCCAGACTACACAGGAGGGAAAGGAAGAAGAGAAGAAGAAAAAAAAAAAAAACGAGGGAGACGGGGGAAAAAAGAGCAATGCATAATCTTCTGTGTATGACAGATAAAGGGAGTGAATATCGCCATCTTTCCGCTCTGCTCTCCACATCTCCTAATCGCTTTTCCGACGTTTCAATCTGCCAAGGCCCTAATGAAAATATGATGAGGCGGATCTATGGTCCTCGGGGACGGATGGAGGGATGGGAGGGGAGGTGAGGGGAGGGATGGAACGAGGGATGGCTGCAGAGGGAGGATGAAGGGAGAGAAAATACACTCTGTCCTTATTTCAGGGCTCCGCCGGGGATACATAGTTCTTGGAGCTTTCTATTTAGATGTTGCTGCTGCTGCCGGAGTGTGTCTCTCTCTTCTTTTTCATTCTCTCTCTTTATCTCTGCCATCCTCATTTTCCTTCTTTGTATATGTGTGTGTGTGTGTGTAAATGTGTTTATTTCTTTTGTTTATATGTTTTTTTCTCATTTGAACTCCCACCGGCTGCCTCTCCCGCCTTGTGCCTTCCAAGAAAAATGTAACTTCTTCTTAATCATTCTAATGCACCCTGTTTTACCCCCAATCTTTATTTTTTCTTTCAAACCTGCAGCTGTGTACATACAAAATGTGTATTAGTATTCTCATGCTGTGGATGATTCTTTTTGTTTTTTGCTGATTTCCGGTGTCTGTTTCCTCTCTCTCTCTCTAACAGATGGTGATGATGACCCAGCAGGGCTGTCCTGGGTGCCTTCCTCGCCCTCCAGTAAAGACGTGGCATCGCCCTCGCAAATGCCCGACGGCTGCTGCGATCTCGGCATGGCCACTGGCGGCGAAGAGGAAGGCGGCGCCGGTTTGCCGTATCCGTGCCAGTTCTGTGACAAATCTTTCAGGTATAAAACCTCACACACGTTTGTTTTTTTTTTGCCGCAGGTGACATCTCAGCGCATTGACACACATGATGTATCATGTAGACAGTGATGTCATATTTGGCAGTTTGGTCCTCATATCCTCATGAATCTCAGCGTGAATATGAATAAACACTATTTTCAATATTACCATGGTAACGTGGACCGCTAAGGCAAACAGAGAAAGGAATGAGGTGAATACATTTCTCACTAACCTCTCCGGGGACTCACTGAAGACCCACTTTAAGAACAGCTGTCACATACACCATAAAGTCATCATCATAATCCTCTATATTACTTTTACCAAGCTGTCCTCTCCCTCCTTCTGTTTCCTTTCTTATGTGTGCACTGATATTAAAAATAGTTTTTTAAACTAAAGGTGACCAGCTTACTGTGATGATGGGATTTTATTAGAAATGTACTGTAAATGTGGACAGCTGTACAAAAGTCGACAGCTTTGCTAACAGCCAAATATCAACAAGGTCACCAACAGCAGACACAGCAGCCAGCTGATATTACTGGCTAGTCCAACAGCAGTCAGCCCAGCTCGGCGTCTGTCTTTCAGCCTTTTATTTCACCAAGCTCTCACCAACCACTAAAAGTCAGTCCCAGATTTACTCTTGTCCGGCGGCTTCTTGCTCGCTCATTCCTTTTCCCTTCTTAGCTTCCTCCGTCAATGTCCTCTTCGGTCTTTTAACCTCTGTCATCATGTCTGTAGAGGCTGCAGAGCCTCGTTGCATTGCCCCCGCTTGCCCAGCTCCAGTTCTGGCACAACACTAGTTCCACTGAGCTAACATTAGCTAACAGCAGCTGCAGTTATACAAGTTAGGACAAACCAGAAAAGATTTTCTCCATAAAATATGATCCAGTTTCACCAAAATCAGTGAAATAGTAATAGTGGTGTGTGACAGAGACACCTGATCACACGTCAGTGAAGCATAAAAAACTGTGTATGAGAGAAAAGTTCCACAAAGTTGCTTGAAAAATGCCATGAAAAAAAAATCCTTTTTATCTGTTATGTCTGTTCCTCCCATCCCAGCCGTCTGAGTTACCTGAAGCGCCATGAGCAGATTCACAGCGACAAGCTGCCTTTCAAGTGTACCTTCTGCAGCCGCCTGTTTAAACACAAGAGGAGCAGAGACCGCCACGTCAAACTCCACACAGGTAGATGACGAAACAGGTCCTGGGTTGTTGTTTTTTTCCAGGCCTGCCAAGTATACATGGGTATATTAAGAGCACCAGAATCGTGACGTCTGTGTTTGATCTCTCATAAATCTCTTATTTGATACAGGGGATAAGAAGTATAGTTGTCAGGAGTGTGAAGCTGCGTTCTCTCGCTCTGATCATCTGAAGATCCATCTGAAGACGCACAGGTAACTGCTTCTGATCACATTATCATCAAATCCGAACTTGATTTTTTATTCTTGATTCTGGCGTTTTATTTGACATCATGACTGTTTCTTTTCATCAACACGTGCAGCTCCAGCAAACCGTTTAAATGCAGCGTGTGCAAACGTGGCTTCTCCTCCACCTCATCACTGCAGAGCCACATGCAGGTAAAGAAGCCTTAGCTTGTTGCCATAATATAAAAACCTTTCGACAACACATGCTTCCTTTAAAGCTATTTTCTGTCTCTGGCCAGGCTCACCGCAAGAACCGAGAGCATCTTGTCCTGAGGAGCGAGAGGGACGGGGGGAAGAAGGGAGCAGGAGGAGACGGTGACCTGGAGCAGGACCTGTATATGTGTGATTACTGCGAGGAGACGTTCAGCCAGACGGACGAGCTGGAGAAACACGTCCTCACCAGACACCCACAGCTGTCTGACCGAGCCGACTTGCAATGCATTCACTGTCCTGATATCTTTCTAGACGAGGCTTCTCTCCTCACGCACATCGAAACGCAGCACGCCAACCGCAAACACAAGTACTACAGAGCTCTGCTATTTAAAGTTTCAGCCCCTCTGATTTACGTTAATGTGGACTGCTGGAATGCAGCTCGCGCTTTAACGCTCTTCTTCCTCGTACCTCCAGGTGTCCCGTCTGCTCAGAACAGTTCCCATCTGTGGAGGACGTCTACTGCCACCTAGACAGCCATCGCCAGCCTGATTCCTCTAATCACAGCGCCGCCAGTCCTGACCCCGCTCTGGGCAGCGTGGCCTCGATGAGCTCGGCCACTCCAGACTCTAGTGCCAGCCTGGAGAGAGGCTCCACGCCGGACTCCACCCTAAAGCCGAGCCAGGGCATCGAACGAGGCCGCAGAAGAGGCGCAGACACTGTGGAGGAGATTGCGCTAAGTCTGGGTCATCAAGTTGGAGGTATGTCACTTCTATGGAGCAGTCAAGTCCAGTAACATCTCTTGATTTGACAGCCAGTGATTGGTTTAAAAGCTTGTTGTATTTCTGACATGGAAGTTTGTCTGTCTATCTCTACAGGTGGAGGAGGGAACTGGGGTAAAGTCACCTACTCTTGTCCTTACTGTTCGAAGAGAGACTTCCACAGCCTGGCGGTGTTGGAGATCCATCTAAAGACCATTCACGCGGATAAACCGCAGCAGAGCCATACGTGTCACCTCTGCCTGGAAACCCTGCCGACGCTCTACAACCTCAACGAACACGTGCGCAAAGCCCACCGCGGCAGCGGAGGGAACATGGGCTCGACGGCGGCGGCTTTCCCCCTGCTGCAGTTCACCAACGTTACGGCGTTCCACTGTAACTACTGCCCAGACATGTTTGGAGACATCAACTCTCTGCAAGAACACATCAGAGTGTCGCACTGCCTGCCTGGTGGGATCGTGGCGGGATCCACCACATTAGGTAGATGATCAAAGATAAAGAGCGTTTGTGTTGTTTCCTCACTCAGAATATTAGAATATGACATGGTTGTCCTCTGATTAATAATTGCTTGAGTGGCTATTTAGCAGATATTTGCTGTATATAATCCTATTATGTATATTTCCCTGCAGTATCATGATGTAATTTAAGGGAATGCAATGATGTAACTCAATTTCTCGATTCCTAGAAGGGAACCATGCCTTCTTCTGCAACCAGTGCTCCATGGGCTTCTTGACGGAGTCGTCGTTGACGGAGCACATTCAGCAGACGCACTGCAGCTCCGCTGTAGGGAGCGGAGCTACGTCCGGAGGAGGGGTGGCCAAACTGGAGTCTCCTGTACTACAGGCTGCATCGCAGTCCTTCATGGAGGTGAGAGTCAAGAATTCGGATCAGAGTTGGACGTACGTGTCAAAATGTGTCAAAACTGTCACTCCTCAGTGGTTGAGCTGATGAACAAGAAGCTGGTTCCTTTTTAATTAGGTGTAAATTCAGTTGATAATTGTACTGTATTAAATTAATCCTCCAGTCATTGTTGGTAACTGCCGGCTGGCGTTGATTTGAACCAAATTGTGGCTGTCTGTCGCAGGTGCTAGGTCAGATAATGACTTTAGTTTATGACCTTTTCTTGTCTTTGTCTCTTTCCCATTTCTCTTTTACTCACCAAGAACTAAATGACAGTATTTGTCGATGTATAATAACCTTAAAAAAGTAAAGAGTTATTGTCCATGTACAGGTTTACTCCTGCCCTTACTGCACCAATTCTCCTATCTTCGGCTCACTCCTCAAGCTCACCAAGCACATAAAGGAGAACCACAAGAACATCCCATTGGCCAACAACAAACGGCAGGCAAAGGTTGCCGACCTGAGCCCGGCCTCCTCCGACGTAGAGATCTCCTCCCCGAAACGCCACAGACTCGGAGGGGACTCCACCCCCTCCGTGGGGAGCAACGGGGACTACCCGTGCAACCAGTGCGACCTGAGATTTGCCAGCTTTGAGGGTTTCCAGACCCACCTAAAGTCTCACCTCGAGATGCTGTTGAGGCGCCAGTCGTGCCCGCAGTGCAACAAGGAGGACTTCGAGTCCCAGGAGGCGTTGCTTCAACACCTGACGGTGCACTACACCACCACGTCGACCCAGTATGTGTGCGAGAGCTGCGACAAGCAGTTCTCCTCAGTAGATGACCTGCAGAAACACCTGCTGGACATGCACACGTTCGTCCTGTACCACTGCACTCTCTGCCAGGAGGTCTTTGACTCCAAAGTCTCCATACAGGTGAATGAGACAGCCTCCGTTGCTTATTTTCCTTCTTGGTTTTACAAAGATCAAGCACTACATGCTTTGTACTTCCACCTTCTGTCTTTCAGGTGCATTTGGCAGTGAAGCACAGCAATGAGAAGAAGCTGTTTCGCTGCACAGCCTGTGCCTGGGACTTCAGGAAGGAGACGGATCTTCAGCTTCATGTTAAGCATAACCATCTGGGGCAGAGGTCAGGCCTCCCAGGGGGACTCGGAGCAGGTACACCTTTCCTGGGGAATCGTGGGCTAAGTTTCATTAGAAAAGTAGATTTGACTATCTGGAGAACATGCAGAAGGATTGTGGTGCTGATAGTAAAATAGAAGAGAAAATAATGAAGCAACAAAACAAAGACATTAGAGTAGTAAATATAGATCTGGAGGTGGTGCAGTGCTTACTTGACAGCAGTCTTGTGGGATAGACTGAGCTTGAATCTGCATATGTTAAACTGACTTCTGTGTCACAGGACTGAAGCCTCGGAAGTGCATCTTCTGCGGAGAGACGTTCGGAACAGAGGTGGAGCTGCAATGCCACATCACCACGCACAGCAAGAAGTTCACGTGTCGCTTCTGCGGCAAAGCTTTCCACGCCGTCTCACTGCTGGAGAGACACCTGAGGGAGAAGCACTGCGTGTTCGACGGTGGCAACATCACCGGCAACGGAGGTGGCACGGGTAGTAGCGGAAGTCAGAACGGCACGCCCAACGGGCTGGCGCAGTCCTCCAAGCGAGCAGGAGGAGGAGGAGGAGGAGGAGGAGGAGGAAATGGTGGCAACGGCGGTTCGGGAGGCGTCGAAAGAGCGACAGTGGCGGCTGCCGAACAAGCCGACCTCCAGAACATGTTGCTGAAGAGCGGAGGAGGAGCCAACCAGGGAGGAGACACAGCCAACAGCCATGAGGCAAGTGGGGGCGAGGAGGAGCTGGACAATTCAGAGCCTATGTACGCCTGCGATATCTGTGGAGCGGCCTACACCATGGAGTCGCTTCTGCAGAACCACCGGCTGCGTGACCACAACATCCGACCGGGAGACGACGACGCTGGTAAGATTTGTTCTGAAGCTTTTTTTTTTTTCTAGAAATGTTACTTTTTAATCATCATTTTTTTATGTACCAGGTTCTCGAAAGAAGAAGGCAGACTTCATCAAGGGGAACCACAAGTGCAACGTGTGCTCCAGAACATTCTTCTCTGAGAACGGGCTCCGTGAGCACGCTCAGACGCATCGCGGCCCCGCCAAACACTACATGTGCCCGATATGTGGCGAGCGTTTCCCCTCTTTGCTAACCCTCACTGAACACAAGGTACTGCTACATTTACAGCTACTCTCGCGTATGCATGGGGAGGGACAGCAGTGACATGTCTCGATTACTCGCTACTTTGTGTGATGTTCATACTTTCTGTGTATGTTCCCTCTCTGCAGGTGACCCACAGTAAGAGCCTCGACACAGGAACCTGTCGAATCTGTAAAATGCCCCTGCAGAGTGAGGAGGAGTTTATAGAGCATTGCCAAATGCACCCCGACCTCCGCAACTCCCTCACCGGCTTCCGCTGCGTCGTCTGCATGCAGACGGTCACCTCCACCCTGGAGCTGAAGATCCACGGCACCTTCCACATGCAGAAGCTCTCCACCGGCTCTGGACTTGGAAGTGCTGTAGCAGGAGGTGGGAATGGGGCAGGAGGCATAGGAGGAGGAGGAGGAGGGAACGGCTCAGCCTCTTCGTCCCCTAATGGGCAGCTGCAGCAGCATAAGCTGTATAAATGCGCCTTCTGCCTAAAAGAGTTCAAGAACAAAGGGGAGCTGGTGAAGCTGGATGTCAACGGGCTGCCTTACGGCCTCTGTGCTGGCTGCATGAGCAGGTAGGTAGACGTCTTATAAACCCTGTGGAGAAAGGTGTGTGTTAAATATAGAAATACTTTAATCAAGTCTCTTCATATGTGGTGTGAGTGCAGTGTTTTTTGCCGTCTCAAACATAGCTATCAACAAAAGGTGTGCACACACAGTTTCGATCAAGCTAAAACAAATCAAACGCTCAATCAAATCAGGGGCACGAACGGCCAGAGCCCCAGCCAGGGAGGAGCCGCCACGCCCGGGGACACGCAGGGAGAGAAGGCCATGGTCGGGCTGAGGTGTCCGGAGTGCGGGGTGAAGTTTGAAAGCCTGGAGGACTTGGAGAGTCACGTCCAGACGGATCACCCCGAGGTCAGCCCTGAAACCAGTGCAGCGGGGAAGAAGGCTGAGGCTTCGCCTGCGCCTAAGGTGAGACAGAGTAGACGGAGATGAGACGGAGGGATAAATGCTTTTCTGCTCTCTGCTGACAAACTAGAATCAGGTTTACACCTTAAATGTTAAAGTCTTATCAACAAGCATCAAATAAACTGAACAGAAGTGAGAGTCCAGAGATGAAACAACATGATTATGACTGTATTCGAAATTCATGTTAATCAGAAAAACAGCGTTTAACAGATAGAGACATTTTCAGGAGTGCAGAAGACTCAAAAAATCCTGCTGAACTGTATGTTTGTATGAGGTGTGTGTGTGTGTGTCTGTGTGTGTGTGTGTGTGTTGGTGCGTGCTGCTGCTTTTCCGTGTCTGTAGCTTGCATACGTGTGCTTGTGTGTATGTCGGTGTGTGTCAGCTTGAGCCCCACTGGGTCCTGCGGCTGGGGCGTGCTGAGGCATTGTGGGAGCTGTTCGCTCTACTTGATATTGACAGTCAGGCTCCCCGGGACTTGCCGCGTGTCTATGTGTGTGTGTGTAAGAGTGTGTACTTGCAAGTAAGCGTGTCTGCGTGTGTATATGTGTGTGTGTGTGTTAGAGGCAGTTCCCAGGGAGCCTCTGTCTTACCTGCACCTTTGTTTCTGCTTAGTCTAACAGCACAAAGCAGACAAAGTAGGATTTCTCTGTCTGTGTGTGTGAGTGTGAGTGTGTGTGTGTGTGTGTAGTCAGTCTTGCAGGCTGAAGCAGCAGAAAGATAGTGGAAGTGGGGCCATTGTGTATTTTGTATGTGTTTGTGCATGAGTGATCGCTGTGTGCTATGAATGGATAAGCAGAGCCTCTGCTCCTCTCTCTCTCTCTCTCTCTCTCTCTCTCTCTCTCATTTCTTCGGCTCTTTCTCTCTCTCTTGTCCTCTTTTCTTTTCCACTCGTTCCTTCTGTTTCTGTTTCATTGCCTCTTCCCTTAATCTTTTTCCTCTTCTCTCTCTCCCTTATTAATTTCTGTCTCTCTCTCCGTCTCCACAGAGGTCTTAGTTGTGTGTGTGTGTGTGTGTTAGTAACTGCATACCTCTTCTTCCTTTCATCAAGTCTCCAAAGACTTGGACTTTCAGTCTTGCTTGATTAGTGTGAGACTTGGTGGGGTTCACATGTCTCGCATGTTGAGGGTTGAGACCGATCGGCGTACGAGTGCAAAAATAAATCTACATTTCTGACATTTCTCGGTTTTTTAATTTTGCCTTTGCGACCACGAGAAAATATTCGAATGCCCCGAGGGTTTATTTTCTTCTAATATACCGATAAATTCTTAACATGATTAAAATGTCGCAATTTTTTTTTGCAATCTGCAAAAAGAATTCATCTCCTTATTTTCTTTTGCATTCAGCCCTCTCTGATGTGGAATGTTACTGGAATAATATTTGTATTTCTCAGCTCTGTTTTCTTCAGCAGAACAAACAGCCGTCATTGTTTCACATGAAAGATAATGTTTGTTTTTTTCTTCTGTCTTCCAGAAAAAGACCTACCAGTGTATTAAATGCCAAATGACGTTTGAGACAGAACGGGAGATCCAGATTCACGTCGCCAATCACATGATCGGTGAGTGAGACGCAGCTCTGAAGTGCGTGTGAGTGAGGCAGCGTGAGACTGTGAACGTCGACCTCCCTTCTACGGCACGAATTTTGCTATTGTGTTCTTCCTGCACACATTTAACGTGAACACAAGCAGACACACACACAAAAACACACACAGGTTTTAGACCGAAGAGCTCTTCTTGACTCTCCGACGTCGTTGTGCAGTTTGAAAACACACAGAAAACTTTACACCCGGCCATGCGGAACACCGACTATTCATCACTATTCAGTGCTCATAGAGCGTGTGATGCTGCTGCAGGTGTGTCGAGCTAACACTGAGTCAATGTACGTCACTGTAAACAGAGTGCAGCTAGATAAAACTACACTTTTTGCAGCGTTGTATTGTGGTGTGTTAGATGTAAAGGAGTGAGCTTGTAAATGCACGGCTAAGTAATTTTATTTGTTCTCTCAGCCTACAGAAACATGAGCTCTGTTGCTAATTAATTACAGGTATATGCACACACACACACACATATATAATGCTTAGGGACTGGAATTGCCCACACATGGAGTGAAAGCAGCAGAAAAACCCGCTCAGCGGGCACTAATGTAGTAAACACGCACATCTAAATCCAAGCAACAAGCTAACAAGCTAACAGAGATATTTCACGATGTTGACTGAGCCAACAAATCATTGATTCCCCCCGTTAGCCTGTCGTACTCCTGGAACAATGTAATGTATGATCAAAAACAGCGTGCCGTGTGCCTTCAGTCGCTTTTATTTGCTTGGCCAGCTGCTTTTGCAAGAAATAAAATCAGCAAGAGATATCCAGAGCCACCGCAGTAAGATGAGCTTCATCATTTTGGTCCCATTATAGCCCGAGCCACGGGCTGAGAAAAGGTTAAATTAAATAGTTTTAAGTGCAGTGTGTGTATGTGTGTGTGTGTGTGTGTGTGTGTGTGTGTGTGTTTGGGGGAAAAAAAAACTTGTGTTTAACTAAAAACTACCTCTGTAGTTTGGAGTCTTATGTTCTTTTATGAGCTTCCCCTGTGACAATCTTTTCCGCTCGCTACTAATTTGCTGCCTTAGCATCTCTGTCGTCATGGAGATTAACGAGGTGGACCTGTGAGTTGTTCTGGGGAACAAACGCTCGGCACCCCCCACCCTCAGCAGCCCCTCGCCAGACCTGACAGGCAATCCCAGAGTCACTGGCGTACTCTGAGGTGTGTGTGTGCGTGTGTAGAAAAGTGAGAGTCTGAGTGTGTGTGTGTGTGTGTGTGCGTGGATGCTGACATCGCTCTGAGTTGTCTGGTAATGTCTGGAGACGTTTGAGGAGGGAGTTGAAACAGAAGTACAGCTGGAGTAACTTTTACTTCATTCCCCTGCAGACCACACACTCACACACACACACACACACACATATACACTCACTTTCTGTCTCACACACACACACACACTGTCTGTCTCACACACACAGTCGAAGATGCACAAACACAGGGACAAACATACACACATGAAAGAACACACACTAAGTTTTTGCCATCTTTTACCTGCTGTTTCTCTCTGTCCATCTCCCTCACTGCATTACTCTCCTTTTATTCATTCATCCTTTCTTCCTCTCCTCATCCTCTTCGTGTTCCTCCCCTCCTGCTCGTCTTTGATCTCCTTAAATCTCACCTCCTTTCCTCCACCCTAAGACTCCTGCCAGACATTTCTCCAGTTTAATCTGGCAGGAAACGTAAATTTGGTCCATTGTCTCACAGATAACTCATCCTCCTCTGCTTCTGTCTGTCACTCTCACTCTTTTCCTGAACCCCTCCCCAACACACACACACACACACACACACACACACACACACACACATATAGTGTATGCATCCCCACACAGTGGTGGCAGTTTTGGGTTAATTAACGTGCTAATTGCGTGAAAACCTAGCGCATATTAATTATGAAATTGAGGCAGATTATTTTTAAGAGCTTGCCCAGTTCCTATTATTATTACATTTCCCACCCCCACCCTGAAAGCAGAAAATCACAGGATCAGAAAGGCTTTTATTTTGACACTTTATACTTCTTTTATTTTCTTGCGCTCTTGCTTGCCCTGTGTTATGACACCACGTGTGCACAGTGAGGCGAATGAGCAGCACGTAAAGTGAAATTTGTGTCATCCAGCTGACAAATCCTGGATCAAGCGTCACGCTTTGTCCTTTTGTTCTTTGTGAATCTCACATTAAGGCTGTGATGTATATATGCCATGCCAGAGTGCTATAGGCAGTGTACTGTTTGCACATTAAACCTGGCAGATGGATGTGCATTACACCTGCAACACATACACACCTTGACACCAGCAGGCACGTTATGTGATGGTGTGAAAGTGTTACCTTTCCCTTCTTTCCTTCCTTCCTTCCTTCCTCGTCACATTCTTCCTCTCCTCTTCCTTTTTGCGACACCCTCCATTAGGCTCTCTGGGAGTGCGTCCCTTCCCGTCTACCAGTCTCAGCTCTTCACTTTCAATAACTCCACCGCTGGTAGGAGTGCTTGTGTCACTCCTGATATCCTCACATGGATCAGTGAATCACCCGGAGGCATTAGAGTCTGTCTAAAAACTGCGCGTGAAGAAGAGAACCTGAAATAACGTGAGATGTTAAGAGGTCTGCCTCCCGCCCCGTCAGCGGCCGTGACGTGTGTGTGCTGCTGCACAGACCTGTTGCCGTGATGTCAACAGTTCTGACAGGTTTAAGGGAAGTGGAGAGGAGGAGGAGAGTTTCCACGTTGGCTTATCGAGTCCAGTAATGTGATTGTCACATTGCTCTGTGGGTAATACACGGTGCACCCCACGGTCCTGTTAATTACGCTGTCAGAGGGAGAAAGAGAGACAACACTGAAGCAGGTAAAGGAAGAGCGGGTCAGAGACGAATCCTTGAGGAGGAATCATCACAAGTACGACTGCTCACCTGAAACTGGGCTCAAGCCAACAGCAGAACATGTTCTCTACTTACTGCTTATCATTTAAGTCAAACGCAGACTTCATGTACGGGGATGAATCATTCTACCTGTTAGGTTATTTTTCTATTTACTCCTACATGCCTCTATAACAATATATTCATACACTGTTTGTTAAATCTGCCAGCAGCTGTTTATTTTAAAGAAATATAGCGAGCAGCTTCATGGGACAGAGTCTAAATCCTTTAGAAAAACTACATTTTAAACTTTATTTCAATATATAGCAACTTGCATGCGAAAATAGACAATGAAAAAATGTTCTAATGAATAAAAGTTTAGGAAGAAATCAAGGAAGACCTAAAATGTGCAACATTAAGAACAATAAAATGTTCTGTGAAGTTGATAAAGTAGAAGCAGTAGACCTATCAGAGAGGATGATCAGGACTCCTTAAGAAGTCTTGAGCTTTAAATAACTGAAATAACGCAACAAATAACCAATAATCAGACAAATAAAGTGTGTGTTATGATGGTTGTTGAGAGGAAGTTAATTAGTTAGTTAGTAATAAAGAAATATTCAGTTATGTTAATCTGTACTTCTCATAACGCACACAGGATGCTGTAAAATGCTTCTTGTTCTCAACCACCCGTTTCTGCATCACTGTGATGGTATAGTTGGACCCTGTGTGTGTGTGTGTGTGTTCCCGCTAGCCTCGACTCTAACACAGCACACAAGTTAATTAAAACACCATGTGGTCAATGTCCTGCTCCGGAGGCAGAGACAGGGGAGAGAGGGAAGAGGCTGAGAGAGAAGAACCGAATGTGAACGTCTGAATTTTGTTCGCCGCCTCTGAATCTCGCCTCCGTAACGTCGCGCAGCGTTTGTGCTCGTGGTTATGGCTCGATGATGTGGCTGATGCTGGCGTGTGGAGGGTTGACCTCCGGCATTGACTTATCCGCCTTGTAGCTTCAGCACGGTAAACGTGTCACCTTTTTAATGTGACGGTTGAAGCTCAGAGAAACTCCCAGCAGGTGTTTGTTTTTTTTCCTCACAGCTCCAGCACCACAAATAACCTCTGAAATACCCAGAATGCACTGCTATCAACACACAAGCCTTATAGAAACCAAATTAGGCGACATATAGCACAACTACCTGAACATTTGCAATTTTTAAATTGGTTCTGAACGCTGAATAATGTCGGTACACTGGTTGTGGCCACACTTCACATTGTTAAAACACACACACACACACACACACACACACACACACACACACACACACACTGCCTCAGTCCATCTCCCACACACTGAGGAAAGAAAGAGAGAGAGATGGAGTTATCCATTTTTGCCTCGGGTACTAGTTTGCTATTTAAGAATCTTTTTTTCTGAGTGTGAGACAAAAGCCGAAGTGCAAGTACAGTCCACATCCTGTACGTACACCTCGCCTGCAAAACGCATATGTTATATAAAGCAGCTATATTTGTGTATTTTCTAGAATAGTATGGACAGTTATTCATGTTTTTTTTTACGTCAGTGAACAGTTAGCAGCCTCTTCTGAGGTATGAATGTGTTTCTACGAGACAAAGAAGAAGTTTTTTTTTTCTTGTATCGTGGTTGGTGTATCTGTGTGGGTTTGGGGCATATCTCACCTCTGTGTGTGTGTGTGTGTGCACAAGTGCGAGTGTGTAATCACAGAGCTGTGTGTGTTCGGTTTTTCTAGCCCCCAACACTGCTGAGCAGGTGGGAAAGGGGAGGGAGGGCTTGGAGAAGTGGAGATGAGAAGAGAATGTAGAAAGTATTTATTTGTGTTTTTTGGCTGGGCACACTTGGGGAGGAAGAGGAGGAGGAGGAAGATGCAAGAGGGGGGTTAGCGGAGAGATGAGAGACGACAGAAGAGGGAAAAAAAAAGGGAAGAGGCAGATCCGAGGGTGGTGGAGGGCGGCACTGGAAAAGAACGATGACAGTAAACTTCGGGGTTTTTATCTCTGCGTGTGGAGCTCCCCAGTCAGATCAGCTAATTTTGACAGAAAAGCAGCACCACACTCACACGTCTGTGGATCTGCAGCCCCAGTAAGTCTGAGTGAAGTTTACATCACCTGTGCCATCCAAATGTATATCTTTTGCCTTCAGACAACCCATATTTCATCATCTCCAGGACTTAGCAGCAGGATCATAAAGAATCGTTCCTTATTTTCTAATGTGGATTAGTTGTTTTGTTTAGTCTTTGCACCCCTCCTCTCTCTGTATGTACATGTGTGTTTGTTTGTTTGTGTGTGTGTGTGCGTGTGTGTGTGTGTGTGTGTGCGTGCGTGTCTCCTTGGACCCGCAGCGCCGCGATTTTTGGCAGGCTTTATTGTTTTATGCTGTGCAGCTGCACATCATGAAGAACTTCCCTCCCTTTGTGATAGTTTGAGGTGAAGACACGATTCGGTGTGCAGCTAAACGTGTGTGTGTGTGTGTGTGTGTGTGTGTGCGTGTGTGCGCAGCTTCCACCCCATAAATTCTCACCTGTTCCTGTTGAGAGGTTGAATTTAGATTAACACGTGGAGTGACGTAATGACAAATTAAAAAAATAAAGCAGGTAAATTAATTTAAAGCAGAATGATACACGCTCATGTGAGATGCTTTTTAAGTCGTGGCTAATGTGTGAGCGCTCTCATTTTACAAAGGTACCCTCCCACCTCCCTCTCTCCTTCCACAATCACACACACACACACACATACACACACATCCCTAAATAAGGTCCTTGACAGCATGTTCTGAGTGTTGCAGGCAGCAACTAATGCTTTACTAATCACCTCAGTCTAGATTTCACAGCATGAGACCTCACTTCTCAAACACATGTATACACGCATGCTCACACACACACACACACACACACACACACACACACACACACACACACACACACACACACACACGCTGTAAATCTGATGCTTATTATGTGTGTCTCTGTGTTTCTAAAATACACACACAGCCGCGTGTCTCCCCTCTTTCCATTGGTGTAATCGGGACCAATGTCCAATTAACATGCTGACTTGTAACCACTTACATCTCTCTCTCTCACGCTCCGCGCTAACACCTTTTGGTGTAGCGTCCTGCCCCCCACCTGCCTCCATCCTTTTTTTTTGTTTGTAGCCTTTAGCTGCAGCAGAATAAAAAGTCAGCTTTAAGCCTCGAGCTTTGTCTCGCTGTATTATCTGTGGTGTATAAATCAACAATGGTAAACAGGTTGCGCTGTCTTACTTTCACTTTTAAAAAGGTGCTAATAAAAGAGTGAAAGCGGTTGGCAAGCAGCCTCGCTGTAATAATGTTATATCAAACTTTTTTCTGCGTGACTCTGGATGATTTTTGGATCGACACATTTCTAAGCTGAATCCTTCACAGTACCCCTCACCTCAACTCCTCGTTCCTTTAATCCCTGCTGCTAGTTGCATGCTTCATTGTCCTTCACACCTCATACACACCACCCACACACACACACACACACACGCATACACTGCGTGCCCGCACACACACACGCTGGGCGTGTGCACAAGCTCTGTGGGAGGTATTGAGTGGCCACTCACCTGGATCTAAGTGCTCCCCGCGGAGTGTGGTGGCTAATGATGTGTCCTCAGCATGAGCTACTTACTTATTTACATCAATGCACTCTAATAGTGTTAGGTATGCCCCTGTTCGCATTCTTCATATTTGATAATCAGTAGTTCAGGGGCGGTCTGACACATGTCTGACAAACAAAGTTGTCAGATCACTCTTTTTTTTTTGCTGGAATCAAGCTCTTTTCTTAAGTTCCCGGTACGTTCTACTTTTTAATTCTCCTTTTACAAAAAAAAATAAAAATCCAGCTCATGAACTCCGCTCCTCTTCCTCAGTCGCGTGGCATGTGTCAGTTCAGAACAGTCAACCTGCATCGAGCCTGTCTGTTAGCCCGCAGTCAAATCTGTGATGCGCCTGACTAGTAATGTCGGTCTGCTGTCTGGCAGCCGTCCATGGGCCGCAGCTGAGCCGCTGTGTGTCTCGCACATCTTCCTGCGCTTCCTTGTGTCCTTTCTTCCCTTCTCTTTTTGCTTTTACGTGCAGCACACACACGTACACACACTCTCCTATCTGTATGTATGTGTGCGTGGTGGTAGGCAGGAGTCTGGTGTAGTTACTTTGTGTCACTGAAGACTTAATGAGGCAGTAGAAGCTTTTAGAGCCAATGGAGGGTGGATAATGTGGTTGAGGTTGCTCGTGTGTGTGTGTGTGTGTGTGTGTGTGTGTGTGGGAGTCTCTTTGCTACTGGCTATAAACATTGCTGTTCTCTTCTGCCCTGCTGCACTTGAACTAACAAGCTATAGACTACCCTGCCTTGTGTGTTGTTGCCGTCTGCCACCATCTGCACTCTAGCTGAAGAAAGCACTTGGTTACTGCGGCTGTTTTTTCCAGGATGGGGTCACGGTCATACGGAGAGAAGCCGATATCAAAGCGGCTACTTCACAGAGGAAGCGGGCAGAATTTCAGTGTTCTCTGAACGAAAGTGCGTCGTATGAAAGTGGACAGCTTGTCAAACGGTCTGAGAATTTGCTATGAAGTGCTGCTAATCCGTCAGGCACGAGAGTGTCCTGGCTGAGAGAGTTTTTAGCGCCGCGAACGACATGTCTTCTCAGAGGAGCGTGCTTAACTCTCGACACATTGATCAGTCGGCGCTTCTTGAGGAAAAAAATCTGAAGTAGTAAAAGCCGTTTACACACCCTTCACTCAGCCGGCACGGCCTCTCAAACACTTAATACTGTACTGTCACATTGTTACTGCTTTAATGTTACAATAACTGGCTGATTTCTGCTTATTAATGCTAATACATTAAAATTAAAAGCACACTTTGTACTGAAAATATAAAAACAGAGCAACAACAACACATTTTTGTTGCTTATTACTTATTATCTATTTTTATAGTTTGACATATGAAGGCATTATGTGTTACAACATGAAAACATTTGGAGATTTAATATAAATAAATGCTTATTTATTACATTGTTACATAACATTAGCCCCATATGTACACCTGTAATTACATTATTACACTGCCAAACTGTATATGTCTTGGTATATCCATTTGACTCTGTTCATACTGTTAATACTGTATGTACCTGCTGACATAATGTCTTAGTACTTTGTTGAATCTAATCTGAGCTACATAACATTAGTGTAGTGTATGTACATATTATATACGATATTTTAGAACTGGAAAACATTATTGCATTTGGTACTTCTTAATATTTTTAAAAAAAAGAGTTACAAAAATACAGAGATCTCTCTGTATCTGAGTGCTTATTCATTCAATCGGCACATATAAAGTAATTTATTTTTACCTTACATGAGTCTCTACCTTTACCCTTACTATTTAATACTGTTACTTAATGGAAAAGTTAACATTAATCTCTTCATAAGGTCAGTGGGTAGGATTTGCTTTTGACTGAGTGAAGTTGCAGATTGCAACCAAATGAATACTCTCCTTTCAAGCATATAGGAGGAACTAAAAGCAAAATATCTAGATCAGTTTTTGGTTTGTCTGCTCAGGCGCTACCGTAGAAAAATGGCGGTTCAACATAGACGAGGACCCGTTCTCTCTGAAGATATAAAGAGCTCATTTTGAGACAGCGAACACACAGCGATTCTTATTTTCAGGAGATTATATACTGATGAAAACATACTAATTATTATTATACTCCATTCCTGCAAATAGATACTTCTGAATCTTACACACTTGGGCACTCTCCCGAGTCGCTCATTTGTTTACGTCAGTCTCAAAAACCTGTCAGTTAGTTCAACGCGATAGTTAACCGATTAACCGAAAAACTGATTCACGAACAGTTTGACTGTGTGAGGTGCTGAGCAGGATGTCGGTCCGCTGTGGTATGAACGTAGGAACAGATGACAACACACCCTTCTCCCACCCACCCCCCCACCCCCCCTCCTGTCTTCCATTCCTCCCTTCCCTTCCCTCCCTTTCCTCCCTCCCTCCATCCATCCTTCCCTACATCCCTTCCTCCCTCCCTCCCTCGCCACCTGGAGCCAGCGAGCCGTGACACCAGAGGGAGGGAGGGAGTGATGATGAAGGGACAAGGGACTGCAGAGAGAAAGAGAGAGGGGACCACAGAGGGGGCTAGATGAAGGAGAGGAGGAGGAAGGAGGAGGATAAAAGATGAGACGGAGCATATGTGGGCATAGAAAAATAAAATGAGCTCCTGTACTTAAACTATTTTCATAATATATCACTTAAAAGTAAGAAACAAACATTATAAATGTCCCTCAGTGTGCACAGTGTGCTTTCTAATGAATAAAGTATTAAAGTCTGAATTATTTTTCCTCCAACTACTGTGCTTTCCTGTTGGTGCCAAGACTGATTTGGAGATTATTTTAATTATTTTCAAATATTTAACCTTTAATTTAACCTTTATCCGTCCAGGGAATTTGAATATATTCGCTCTTTAAAAAAAAAACTTTACTCACATTTGCATATTTACATACAGTCTGTCCAGTATAACGTTAGTTCTTCTGCATCTCCTTACTTTGTGGCCACAAGCCTGCCAAGCCAAGTAGTGACTCGTGGTTACTGTACGGTACGTCATCAAACAGAAGTTTAAAAATCATATATTTTTTATACTGTAAAATATTTTATTTACAGTATTTTGTCACCTTGTAATCTTCACTCATTGATGTTTTCTCACCTTGTCTGTCATCGTGCTTCGTGTATATTTTTCTAACCTCCTCTCACACTGTTAAAACAAAGTGTTTGCTATCTGTTAGTCCTGTAACCTACCATCGTCTGCTTTATCGACTGTGCATGAATACATAGACAGAACTGTCAGTGTGTGTGTGTAGTGTGTAGTGTGTGTGTTTGTTTGTGTGTGTGTTTTGAAGGCTAGGAGCATGGTGGTCCCCTGGAGAGCTCATTTTGTCGTCTTCTCGCTTGATTTACCTTCTTCTTCTTCTGCTGTTTATTACCAGTCATTACAAGCTGTTTGGAAACCTAATAGGACACACTGACAAATAGACTGGGAGAGACCCAACCAGGATAGGTATCAGGGCACAAAATAACTGTGTGTGTGTGTGTGTGTGTGTGTGTGACAGAGAGAGAGCGAGCTTTTTTGTCACGTTTCGTGTTTGCCTGTGAGAATATTTCTACATGCAACATCAGCTATCTTAACTCGTGTATAGAAGTTGTCTATTTTATCTGAGTGATATCTTTGTTATGCCTCTCATGTATGTAGGTGTGTGCGCCTCTGGGCGTGTGTGTGTGTGCCTCTGGGTGTGTGTGTTTGGAGAGGGTGGCCAGTGATAGAGGGTTGTATACCATATTGTACCTACAACCCCCCTTTGCATTCCCCTCTCCTCTCCTCTCCTCTCCTCTCCTCTCCTCTCCTCTGTCTTTCTCTCTCTCTCTCTCTCTCTCTCTCTCTCTCTCTCTCTCTCTCTCTCAACCCGTCCAGGTGTGGCTGCACCAGCTGCTAAAGAGAACAGGACAATTACACACACACACACACACACACACTAGAATACACACACTTCCTCTCTATCTCTGCTAGCTAATTGTCACAAGACAAACAAGGCGCTTTGCCTTTATGCGCTTCATAAACAGGGGCCAAGCAACAATTAACTCCCTGCTTAATTCACTAACTATTCTGAATTCATTTTCTCCTGTGACAGGCACATCTGTCACAGCTGGTAGCGAGTAAGTGTGTGTGTGTGTGTGTGTGTGTATGTATGTGTGGTTTGTGTTGGAGACAACGTTTGGGCCTGTATAGAAATGCAATTAGGCTGTAGCTTTAAACAGAATACGTTAAGGCTGATTACTACTGTTAGCCGCGTGCATCGCCGCAACGTATTTGAGGAAATGTTGTTTCAAGTGTGTGAACAAAGAGAATGTCGAGCATTTATTTGTGTGTTTGTTTGTATTTCTGCGTTTGTGTTGGAGCAGCAGCAGCAGCACACCGTTTCAAAGCATCATGATGTAACGCAGCGGGGTACGCTGACCTGTATTTTATTTGAAAGAGAGCGTGAAATGAAGATAGTGGAAGCAAAGCAGGACAGCTTGAACATGGGTAATTGTTCAGACTATCAAAATAAGTCAAAACAACATGTGAAAGAGGAACTACAAAAAGTTTTAAAATAGAAACTACAGATCGTCTTTCCTCAGCTGGAGATCACAGTCAGTCAGGATGATACAAGAATACCAAAAAAAGAAACGTCTTCTTGTGTTTACACTCATTGTTCACGTTCATACCTTTAGCACTATATTTTCTTCCATTATCAATAAATCTTTTACTCTCAACTACACACGTCTTTTTCATTTACTGCCCTGCATCCGAGCTCTTTTTAGGGCTGTGTGGACGTGTGCAGACTGACTCATCTTTTTGTCAGCCTTCATTACTCTGTTTTGGCTCGGCTTTGTTATTCTAATTATTACATAAATCCCAGAATAGCTCCACCCACCGCCTTTAATCCTGTGTAGAGGTCTATAACCAGCCACGAATAAAGATAATAGCCTGTATCTGTACCTAAAGATTGATATTTGTGTCCAACACATGCTCCATATCTCTGCATAGTTAAATAAACGATACAAAGAATATTCATCATAATAAGCAGCAACACAGCCACGCTGTTAAAGAGTAAAGAACTAATAATAATGACTTAATTTTACATATTTCTTAAGTGAGATCTGTTGGTTATCGACCTCAGTGTTTGCTGTTGAATAATAAAGACGAAAATCCAAATTATAATTTGTCATAATCCACACGTCATGTCCAGAGGCCTCGGTTTTATTGGCAGGAGGAAGAAGTTTGAGAGGCAGATGTCTCTTGGCCAAAATAAAAGCATGCATGATTAGTTAGCACTGAAAAACCTAACCTTTAAAGAACGTGAATATTATTCATCCTCTGCTCGTAAATGTTTTGGATTTAGCGAGATCTATGTCATAAAACATGTAAAGTATATTAAAATAAATATGGAGTTCTAAAAAGTAGCAGGGTGTTACGTATGGAATAAGAGAAACTGAAGAAAGCGGGCCTGAGAGAGTGAAATGACAGGATACTGCGCATCTGCAGAATGGCGGTATAGTAAGTGAGAAATTGAGACGTCAGGAAAACAAGTTGTTGACAGAAATAGTGGCGATTACAGATCAATTGAGTAGATTCATACTGATGGCAAACAGCAGGCGAGGAAACAGTCTGATGCAGGGATGCAACGTGCAGAGGACATGGAGGGAACAGGCGAGGGAGAAGGAGACAAGCGAAGGCAGATCAATAGGGTGAAATGAAGAGAGAGCGGGCGTGCGGATCGAGATGAATAAAGCGGGAGACGGAAGGAGAGTGCGTCGGAGGAGAGAGAGACGGAGAGGATGAGAGCGATTTCTGGCAGATTTTGGCTCGCGCTCAGTCCTCTTGCCGAGCAGCTGGACTTCATTAGTGGCTGGTGTTAATTACTGGGACTGTACACACACACATGCGGATAAGTGCGCGCACGCAGGGGCACGTGAGCACACACCGACAGATTCGCGCACACTCACACAGCCTGTGATTCAGGGTCACCTTGCTAGCCTTGTTTGAACCAGCAGAGAGAGGGGGAGATGGTGCCAGACAGACAGAAAAACAGAAATGGAGAGAGCTCGCACACAAGTGTCAGTCCACTGTGGGAGTTTTATATGTTATTAATGGTATTTTGAGCAGCTGCAAAAGGGGGTTCAGCTGGTAGAGAGGTAAGTGATAGTGTAGTTTGTGGTTCGATGTGCATATGGACTGCAGTGTGTAGTTGCAGATGAATAAAAAAAAGGTGCAGAAATCTGCTCATTCGTGCTTTGAATTCTAAAATCAGCTCTGAAAGCTGCACCCGGCTAAATATATCTCTCAGTTCGTTATTGAATTACTGAATGACACTGCAGTAAGTGAGAAATCGAGCCCGTTGTTGACAGAGTGGTGATTACAGATCAATTGAGTCGATTCATAATGACGGTGAACAACAGGTGAGGACAAGAACTAATAAAGAAGGTGTAGCTGGAGAAGATGGAGGTGGATAAGGAGTTATGGTTCATCTTTGTACTGATACATAATTTGTTTATTAAAGGACGTACTGCACAACATTGAAGCCAGTGTGATGTAGCAAGAACCGTGACTGTGTGAAGACTGTTAACACCTTCTCAGCTGCTTCATCTGGGCAGCAAGCTCACCTTGAAGTTAAAACAATGGAAGATGATTACAGTACGCTGTTTCAGGGTTTGATCAGCTGAGAGAACATCACTGGGAAAGATGTTTTAATATATATATCATCAGTTTTCCATGATCACTTATCCTTAGCAAGGTCCTGGGGGCCTGGAGCCAAAAACCAGTCATGCTAACATCACACCTGTACCAAATAACCTGCATGAGGAAGCACCCGGAGAGAACCCATGCAGACATGGGGAGAATTTCTACAGATATCTATACAGATTTCTACATATATTGTCCATAAACTTTGAGTTTTAGATTCCGATATGAACCGTGGCGTTCAGACGATTGATCATCGGGTGAATCTACAAATTCACGTGGGCATAACATCACAGGTTTCAGTCAGGCGTCTTTGTGTGTGAGTAACTTCTTTCTTAATAAGAGCTGTTTACACAGAGGCCACGACCTCATCGCAGAGCAGCTACGGCAAACATCAAGAACAAACTATATATTTATATAGAAACAGAGAGAGATGTTCAGACGCTGAGCTGGGGATTGATTATTGATTTGAATACTCGTGTTTTTGCACTCGGGATTGGCTGGTGATCTATGATTGGTTGATGGTATGATAGGTTGAATTTATCCGGTTACGTGTGCGGATTCAATCTGTTGATTAGTTTGGCTCTGAAATGAGAGCTGACAGAAGACTTAAGTCTCTAAAATCTCTATCAGAGCTGCTTAATAGTGAGTTGTAAAAGAGCTCTGACGTGTGACTGCACTGTTTCAGAGGTTAGCACATGCAGAAATTCAAAAAAACTCTAAACAAGTTGCAGCTCTGGATGCTGAAACTAATTTCTCTGCGCTTCCTCTGGCTTTGAGCACACGTGCCACATGCCTGGCGTGCATGCTGCAGCCTATATTTGGGCCTGTTGCCAGCGGTGATCAAGTGATTTTTGATAACAAATCATGATTTCTCCTCTTACTCCACCACTACTTGATTCAGCATTGCATGTTTCAGCCACACCGCTGACTACAGTTACCGTAGAGAAAAGGAAGATGGTTTAAAAAGGGCAACAGCGCAGCATGAGGTGGGATGCAAAGCTACGCTGGGAGAGGTTGAAGGGTTTTTCTTTGGCTCTTAATTACACGGCAGAAGACAGGAGAAGGCAGGAGCGAGAGCGAGACGGAGAGAAAAGGTTGAAACAACAGTATACACTGTCGCTCTTATCTCTCGTCTCTAAACAGATGTCGACCAGGCTGTTCTCTTTATTGCAGTACAAAGGCCTTCTGACAAAAAACACACACGCCGGCATGCACACGCATCATCCCGGGCAAATCAATGCATTCTGGAGTCGGTAATTTCCCAAGGTGTTTTTCTGTGCCCCCGTTGGGTGAGCAAGGTGACAAAGCCAGCCACGGAGGAGAGAATCTCTTACTTTCCTGCCTCCATTTTTAAGCCCTTGTTTGCTTTCTCTCCCTCTTTTATTGCTTTCGGAGTATTTGCTTTTCTCTTTGCCGCGTGGACGTTCACACAACATGCAATGTTCTGTCATGCTGATTGATTTACATGTATCGCAGCAAACGGAGATATTTGCTTTTGTCTTATGCGATGCGTCAGTTATTCTTTGAGCAGAACGCAGCTTTATATTACACACACCTACAGCTAGTAACATTTCCGAAGACGACTGATACTGTGTTTGGTTAACAGATTGTCTGGATTGAGTTGCAGTGCTGTGCGTTTACAGTTATTCCAGTTCTTTCTGTAGCCTGGTTATCTCTCTCTTCATTGTTTAGCTGCTGTGTTAGCACATTTCTGTCTAGGTAGGTGTTGTTATGTGTATGGAGATGTGATGGATGAATTAAATGACCAGTGTGGAGGATTTAGTGGCATCCAGCGATGGAGTCGTGGGTTGCAATCCCAAACTCTCTCCTCTTCCAAGCGTGAAGGAGAAACAACGGTGTCCACGAAACACAAGCAAAAATGCAAAACGTCCTGTCAGTGTTTAGTTTGTCTGTTCTGGGCTCCTGTAGATATTTGACTGTTCAACATAGTAAACTCGATGGACCTGCAGGTTTAGCACCTGACAAATCGTGTCCTACCTTAACAAGTCGACAGCTGTGCTGACGGAGGTGACACAACTCTCATTTCTCTTTAATAATTGAATCATGTGTTTGAAATCCGTGCTTTCTTTTCAGTTACATTGTTTCAGTAGCATTACTACATTAATAAAGCGTTTTAATGGATCCATATCAGTGACTATGAGGGCTGTTTACTTCAGGTACAAATGGAGGTGACAAAATTCAAGCCCTCGGCTGCTCAGTGGGAGGCTGGCTGCCCGTTACATTTACATAAATATATTTTCCACCATAGTTGAAGAATAAAAATCAAAAACTTACAAAAGTAGAATGGCTGTTAGATATAAAAGGTTCATTCTAAGGTAAGAAAAACATAATTATTGATTTCAGGTGATTATACACACACAAAAAAGTTATACATATTTTATCCAATACCGACACACCGGACTTTTAACTTAAAGTTTTTCAGTGTCGTTTGAAGAAATGTGCCAATTTAAGAGTCGTTAAGAGCAACCTGTAGATCTGATTGGCCACTTAAACTCACAGTTATCACTCCTGTCATGGGCAGCAAAAAGCTCCACACCCGGAACATTTTCTGGACCTATTTGAATCACCAAAATTGCCCGGGCATTGTAGGTGTTGGAATAATTAACCTCCAGACGCACCCGTTAGTCGTTGCGATAGGACCGGCACAGCACAGCACAGCACAGCTCACCTGCAGCACTCCATCGTGTGGGGATGTGTTGTGTTTGAAGGCTTTTGTAATCTGGTGGTTTGTAGATTGAACACAGAGAGGGGCCGGAAACACCACGAGCCCCTCCAACCACCCCCCACCCCTCCTCCACCCACCACATAATGATAATTACGATCATTATGCTAATATTGTCATGTAATGTGCTGTTTAGTTTAGGTACAATAAGTCTATTCGGTCACAACTTTTGTCCACTTTCTCGTCTCCTCCATTACTTTCTTCCTGTCTCCTTCGGTGACCCCTCGCTCTCTCTCTCCTTCCCCGCCGACTCACCTCCACGTCCTCTCATCATCGCCTCCTCTGTCCCTCTTCATCCTTGTATCTCTCCTGGATGAGAGACACACTCATTTGTGACAGAGCCAACCTGCTAATGGTGGATGGCAAGAAACAAAATTGGCCATGCCAAATATGTACACACACAAACACACACACACACACAGCGTACTAACATGGACGTCAGTCTGGAAATACTCATACTGAGGCATTCTCTTATGAAGCCCCACACACACACACAGTCCCAGGTACACACACACTAATACGGACGCACATCAGTGCATAGATACACAACACATTCACACTAATGTATTCACATAACACTCTGTATGCTCCCTGCTGCATTGCTCCTGGTGCTGGGCTCCCTCTCTGCTATGCGCCGCGCCTCCTCCTCCTCCTCCTCCTCCTCCTCCTCTTCGTCCTCCACCCCCACCACCTCCTTCTCCTTCTCCCAGTACATCTGGCACGCTCAGCTGCCGAGGAGCGCCATAATTATCCCGCCGGAGACGCACACACACACACACACACACACACACACACACGCATACACACACACACACATACACACACACACAGACACTGTGCGACGAAAAAGCTCACGCACACTTGTCTTCGGCGATCCGCGCCGCTCCCTGCTGCTCTTCGTCACTACCGGGGCTTCATTAGAGTGTGCGGAGAGTGTGTGTGCATATGTGTGTGTGTGTGTGTTGATGCATGGTGCTTTTGGATGCAATCCAGATGTTTTTTCTTTATAGTTGAGGAGTCGGGCGTGTCCTAGATGCAACTGCCCTGCTCCGTGTTCGCTCAGTGTTTTGAGTTTGAATTCTGCCTGTCTCACATAATCCAGTTTCTCTTCTCGCTTCCCGCCCAGCATTCACATCAGGGTCCGGTCTGATTTAGACATCACGAGGAAGACAGGAAGTGGGCAGCGGACAGTATGACTTGAACGTGGACCTTGTGTTGTGTTGCAGACGCTGGGCCTTGCACCTCAACGCTCGTTTCTGTTTAATCCTTTTAAATCTCACTCATACGTGTATCTGTCTTTGAATGTAACTCAGATTAATTCACGAGCATGGGTCACCACAAATGAAGTCCCTATAAATGGAAAAGGATAAAAGACTTCATTATAATATAATACATGTTAAAATAAGAACATTCCCCACTCACTCACTCACTCTGTCTTTCTACAGTCGTAATTGCAGGGGTGGTTTTAGTCTGTCTGGTGTCACATTGTAATTACTGGCCTGTACAGGTGAAGGAGAGGCTGAGGTCGGAGTGCTGCTGCCTGGGGTGGCGGGGAACATGAGTGTGTGTGAGAGAGAAAGAGAGACTGTGAATGAGTGAGTACAGTGTGATTGGCAGTAATTGTGTGTACTGTAATTGTGTGTGTGTATGTGTGTGTGTGTGTGTGTGTATTTATAGTATGACTGGCATTCAGTGTGTGTGTGTGTGTGTGTGTGTGTGTGTTTGCGAGTGTACCCTCCTAGTGCCCGCTGTGGCTGCTCCGAGTGGTACCGTAGGTTTGATTCCCGGCGCCACTTTGTGTCAGGCTTACCGCAGAGCCAAAAGCAATTGAGCTTTGTGGAGAAAGATTCTGGAAACGCCTTTCCACATTTCTATTTTCAATCCATGCTTTTAGTGCCACGGGAAGCACGGAATAAAGCACCTGCATCAGTCACATGGACGGGCGCTAAAGACCAATCAGGTGACAAGCTTTGACTCTGTCTTTATGTCACTGACACAATAAGCCACTTGAGCCTTTTGATTTCAGCCTTTGTCGAGCGGCGACCTTCATTTTTTACTTCTTCAGAGATTAATATAAAGCACTTAAAATAATAACTTACTTTAAAATAAAGTTGTAGTTGTAGCCATTATAATGAAAATAAGACTTCTTACAAATAATATGTTAATGTCCTATAGCCTTTATTCATTCCACAACTACAGAGCGACGACAGGCTACATGAAAATGATGCAGTGGAAATGATTTTCAAATTATGGCGCTGCAGTATATTTTTATATATAGAATAAAGGAAAAAAAGCAGAATAACAGGTGATTTCCGTGCAGTCTCACACATGTAAACTTCTGTATGGTTACGCCGTCGCAGCCTTCTGTCGTTTTCAGGCCATTTAATGAAGGTAAACACGGTAAATGACCGTGCATAACAGGACCGAGCCACGGAGCGCCGCGCCCGAGGTCATGTAACATTAATTAGATGTGAACGATCTGAAAATTTAAATAAACTGCCATCATCGTCCTTTTTATGCAGCCCATATACTCGCAATTATGACACGCAGGGTGCAGAACGAACGGTTGATCTCTTTGTCAGGTGTGTCAGGTGACTTTGCACCTGCTGGCATCGGCTTCACTCAGTCCTGCAATCAAACGTCACACCGTACACCATGTATCGGTTCTCCACAGCCTCTTTCTATGGTCTCTATACTGAGCTGTTAACTCATCACTGATACTCTGTCCTGTTACATCATTTTATTCAATAAAGAGAAGCTGAAAGAGAAAAAAAGACTATCACCTAGCTGACTAACAGAACAACAAGTTCACACAGGTCATTCAAGACATTACCAACTCTCAGAGTTTCCATTTGCCTGGAAAACCTGGAAATTAAAATGCTAGTTTTCAGTATAATTTAATTGTATTTTAGCCCGTCACTCATAGAAACTAATTTATTTAGCCTGACTTTCAAAAATGGATCTGACTTTGTGGTTAGAGAAAGCTCCTGTCCTCTCCTCTTCATTCTCATAAAACCAGTCTGACGTTACACACAGACACTCACACAGTTTCAGTGCTGTTTGCATTGACGGTTGTTTGTCAAACACACAGCAGCAGAGAAATGTGAATCCAGTCGTGTTCCAGCAGCTCGTGACCCACGTTTTTGTCCCACATGTATGCGCACACGTACATTTTTATCACGTGACCATCGATTACGCCGCGTGCTAGTCGAATTGGTCATACATCTGAGGAGAGAATATCTTGGACACTCTGATGTGAATTCCCCACTCACGTAATGAGAAGCTATGGGACGGGTTGAATGGCCCGATCTAGTTGGCTTCATTTCCTTCTGTCCTCTCCTCCTTTAATCCCTTCTGCTCTCTCCTGCACTCCATCATCCTATCCCTACCTCCACCCCCACCACCCCCACCACAACTGCCTCCCTCTCTTCATTGTCTGTCCACTTCCCCTACGGTAACGGGTTTACCCGTGAGATTCACCGGACTCTCTCTCTCTCTCTCTCACACACACACACACACACACACACACACACACACACACACACACACACACACACACACACAGACACACAGTGCTAGGGGCCTAGGTAGAAGTGTAATTTCCCCAGTGTTCTCCCTAACCTGGAATATCTGACACTGTGACACCAGAGAAGAAAGGGAGTCTCTGCATGTGTGTGTGTGTGTGTGTCCATGTGTGGATGGGGAGATGTGAAGTTTTGCAAGAGAGGGAGAGGGGGGAGCGTAGGAGAGGAGAGGAGAGGAGAGGGGAGGTTGTTTTTTCTCTGTGAGCTCTTACAGAAACTGCCCGCTTTCCACAAATAATAGACTTTATTACAAGGTCAGAAAAGGACTAGCTTCAGCCTACTTACAATTCAAATGCAGCTGCAGTAAGTGTGTGAAAATGTGCCAGTTTGATGCCTCTTGTTGGAAGTAATTGTGCTGATAACTGAAGCAGTGACTGAAGCGTTTGCTTTGAAACTGGCTTTAATAAGAATTAAATATTCTCACGGAGAGAAGATGGAGACTTTTAGACCTCTTCCGTCATTGGAAATCGGATCACAAGCACAAGCGGTGTTTGAACGTCAAAATATATCCCACTCTCAGACTTTTTCTACATCGTACCACCTCAGAAAATATTGACAGACATTAAAATCCATCAGATTGTGGACTGTTGAATCCTGGTCTACTGGTCCATCCACCCTGATCTTCCCAATATTTCCTGTTTGGAGCCACGATTGCAGAGTTTCTGAGCCGCTCATTTAACCTCTGCTTAATATGTCGTGTCACATTTGAACTAATCATGGATGTAAGCGTGGATTACATGAATGAACGCGTCTGCGATGTAACAGGCAATGCAAAATGTTTGAAAAACATTTGAAAATCCCAGAGTTTAATTTAATTCAAAATGGATCATTTGATGTGTTTTAAATTATTTTATTTCATTAAAGAAAAAAGCATCACTACAGGAAAGTTAAGGTACCACCAGTGGTTCGAGAAGCAGTGCACTGTGGTGAGCCTGACCTAATCTGAGCGTGTAACACAGTAGAAAACTCGATGTGAGAAATTTGAGAAATGGAGCATTGAGTCAGTCATTTGTTAGACTAATGCCTCGCTTTCATCAGCCTCAGCACTGTTGTGTCTGTCTGTCTGTCCGTCCGTGTGTCACCGTAAAGGCTGCAGACAGCGCCGGCTCCCCGACTAAAGTTTGGACAAATGGCTGACGGATCGATAGCTTCCCACCAGCAATATTTGTTATCAATGCATGTCCTCCTCATTACCGCAGCAGGCTGCCCTCTCCATGGACCTGAATTATTCATACACACAAACAGGCACAAATATGCAGCCACACACACACACACACACACACATGCACGCAAAATACTGCATCAGAGGAGAAGCTGGCCTTTTGCTTTCTCTCTCACTGCCTCCGATCCTTTCTTCCTCCCTCCCTCCCTCCCTCTCTGTCTCATTTCTTCCCTTCAGTCTTCCTCTGGTTCACTTTAGCCCAGGGCAGAAGAGGAGTAGACCAGAAACCAGCCGCCTCTCCTCCCCCGTTCTTCTCTCTCTCAGTCTCTCTCTCTCTCTCTCTCCCTCTCTCTCTCTCTCTCTCTCTCTCTCTCTCTCTCTCTTGCGCCTGTTTTTTTTTAACCTCTCGTTCACCCAGATGCTTACTCATGGATACTTGCCTCGCTCAGCACATCCTCCTGCCTGCGCGCTGTGTGTCTTAGTTTAGTTTCTAATAATAGGACTTTAGACCACGGTGTTATTTTTTAAAAAGTGATTCAGTTTAAATTTATCTTTAATGACTTTATTGTCAACGCAGCAAAATGGGTTTGCAGCTTGTTGTTGTTTGAACTTTTTTTTTTTTTCCGATAAGCTTTGTTAGCAGTGTACACTGTGAAAACTAACAGTATTATTATGTGTCGCTACCTGAGATGCTCGGATGGTTGTTCCTCAGTCCAGATACATACACACATACACAAAGATTTGAACTCAGGACTCTGAGAGTGTGGCATGACCTGCCTGAAGAAATCAGAGCTGCAAACTCTGTCTCGCTTTTTAAAACGGCTTTTAGTTGTTTTGATTTATGTTTTCTTGACATGTTCTTCTCGTTTATGGCTTTTAGTTCATTGTTTTTCTTTTGTGGACATCATTTTAAATGTGTTTAAGTGTTTTGAAAGGTGTAACGTATCATATCGTATTTAAATTTATTATTATTACATTTCTGATTTATTATAAGCTAAATGACATGTTTTACAGTCTGCATAGTGTACAAACTGAGCCAGAAAGTATAGTATTTAATAATATTTTTGGAAGGATAGTAACTCATGTATTAACCTGTCAAACAGAAATATAATTCCACTCAACAGTACAGTATTAATACGCCAAAACATACACAGCATGACACAACGTAGCATGAAAGCTACTCTATAAGTGAACTGGAGAAACCTCCTTTCATCTCTCTCCTCCCCTCCCTCTCCGTCATCCGTCATCCTCGCTGTAATCAAACAGAAATGACCTGCTCTCCACCTCGTCTGATGTCTTGCAGTGTTATCATAGCAGCAGTAATCGGTGTCTCCTACAGTATAATAATGATCATAAAGTTTAACAGCCTGGTGTTGTTGTAGCCGTTAGCCACTTAATGTTGTCTGCTAATGGTTTCTAATGACGCCGCGTCTGTGTGTATGTGTTTGTATGTGTGTGTGTATGTGTGCGGTCCCTGTAGTCCAATCATGTCTGCTGTGCAACAGTAAATAAATACAGGATCAGTGTTAATTACAGAATACATAAAAACGGGTGTAACTGTGCTTCGGCCCAGACCTTTCACTACACCTGTTGACGCAAACACACACACAGACACACACACAGACGGATGGGGCGCCGTGCTGCAGTGGAGGTTGCATTTAAATTATTTTGTAGTTGAAATGAATCAGTATTCTGCCCACACAGCTACAACCATCACACAATCTTTCTGAATATTGCTTGTATGTACCATATAGGCGGTGTAGTTATAATGGGTGTGTTGGTTTTTTTTGGACACAGTGCCACACACCGCAAGCCACAAGTGACCGTGACACACATACACACATGGCTCCCGACACAGGGTTGATTTCAGACCAGATGTTAAGAGCGCTCCTGCTGTAATTAATCGCTATCCCTATGTAGGTGTGTTTGGTGTGTGTGTGTGTCTGAACGAGGGGCAATATTGTGTTCCAGAATTCAGTTTTATATATATATATGTGTGTGTGTGTGTCTGCTCAGTTAACAAAGATAGTTACATGTCGTTAATATTTATAATATATTTCTTCTTCATGCAGAATTGCTGAGAGCTACTGTAACAGCATTATAGCATGTCGGCCTGTTGCTGTCAGTCTATTATTATGCAGCTTCATCAGTTGCTATGTTATGTACACTAGTCACTATCAGTTGTTGCCATGGTACTTTAATCATCATCAGTTGTTGGTATGGTACACTCCATCAGTTTTTGTTCATGGTCAGTTGTTAGTTGTTGCCATGGTAAACTGTTCATGGTCAGTTGTTAGTTGTTGCCATGGTAAACTGTTCATGGTCAGTTGTTGCCATGGTAAACTGTTCATGTTCATGGTCATTTGTTAGCTGTTGCCATGGTAAACTGTTCATGGTCAGTTGTTGCTATGGTAAACTCTTCATGGTCCAGTGATGAACTGGAAGTCTTCCCTTCTTTAGTATGTGCGGCAGCACTGGAGCTGTACTGTGGCGCTGAATTCAGATGACATATCTATGTGTTTGCATGTATGTATTTGTGTGTCTGCGTGTGTGTGTGTGTTTGCGTGTGTGTGTGTGTCTGTGTGAGTGTGTGTAGGCGGGGGGCAATGTGCCCTCAGGCACTTAGTCCTTAGCGGTTGGCTAACGGGGCACAGAGCAACCCTCATCCTCGCTCTGATCGATGCGGTGTGTATGTATGTGTGTGTGTGTGTGTGTGTGTGTGTGGGTGTGTAGAGGTGTGTGGTTGTCTCGTTAGCAGGAAGCAGAGGAGAGTCCAGGGACCCCTGCATTCCCTGCCCAGGGACACACACAGGTCCCAGCACCTGGACCAAACATACACATGTACACACACATATACACAACCACACACACTCACTCACACAAAGATGCAGATGCACAGTCCAGACACACAACTCACCACCTCTCTCTCTCTCTCTCTCTCTCTCTCTCATTCTCTCATTTTCTCCGTCTGTCGCTCTCACACACACTTTCTGCCTGACACACACACTCACACACCATGCATACAGATTGAGTACACACAGCAGTCCCAGTGCGCTGCAGTAGCACTAAGCTTAATGTACAGACATGGCGTGTAACTCAAACACTGCAGAAGACAATGCTTCTGCA
The DNA here is from genome assembly GCA_028641955.1 of Protonibea diacanthus. Lineage (NCBI taxonomy): Eukaryota > Metazoa > Chordata > Actinopteri > Sciaenidae > Protonibea > Protonibea diacanthus. The sequence continues at coordinate 1,722,247 of CM053981.1, forward strand.
ACAGAAAATATGAAAACCTGATGCATCCAAAACCGCGTGAGAGTGTGTTTTCATTTCTTATAACTCATCACTTTCCCAGAATTCTGTGCTCCGTATGTTTTGTGCATCACTCATTTGCTCGACTGCATGTGTGTGTTCCTCATCATTAACTATTTTGGTCATATATTAGCGCTCCCTGTCAAACAGAGAACAGACGAGTTCATAGACATCAGGGGTGGCAAATCCTACCCAGCTGTGTGTGCGTTTGCACGTGTGTGTGTGTGTGTGTGGGTTTGTGGACTCACCAGATGGACCATGAAACTGTTGATGTGGAAAGGTATGGTGGGTGCAAGAACGAACGAGTGTGTGTGTGTGTGTGTATTTAAATAGGACTACTGATGTTCAAGGGTCCAAGAGTGTGAAAGCGGTCTATCTCATTGTCAAGGACACCTTTAATTACAACAGCAGGGGGTCCTGTGTGTGTGTGTGTGTGTGTGTGTGTGTGTGTGTGCTTGAAAGAGATGGTAGCTGCTGATTAACAAAATGCATTTGTTGGTGAGGCGATCAGCTTTTTTTGACAGCTGTATTTTCAAAATAAAAGCCTCTACAAAAACATATTTGCATGAGTTCCCCCACAAGAGAGCCAGTGTTGCTCAAGCTTTGACCTCATTAATCACTGTGCAGTATGATTTCTTACAATCCTGTGAGTTGATTTGACTTATCATATTATTTCTGTGTTGCAATTCCAACTTCTGGTAGCTTGTAAAATCAAGAAATCTCAACTTTTTCACTTGCATGTTCTGAATTATGAAGGTTAGCTTCTTTATAATCGCCTCCTTTGAACATTAAAGCATCGGTAACATCCTTTTCCTCAGTGGGAGCAGGAATTTGTGAGACGGAAACAAAACAACAAAGTAGAGATTTCGTCTCTTTGGCTGAGTGATGGATGCTCGATCTCAAGTATTTTCAGGAAGTTATTACAAAAATGATGGCACGTTTATCGCTCATAACGGCATCTGTGTCTGCTGTAACAAAGGTTCTTCTCTTCTTCTTCTCAAATTGACTCCCAACAAATTAAGAAATGTGGACTCGTTGCTGTCATTAACCAAGCTAATGGCCTAGAGAATGTGACCACCGGCATTTTGTGACGTGATGTCGTCTTTGTCGTCGGTAGAGGATTTCTGCCTCACACAGATTTTGTTGAACACCACTGAACATAAAGAGGCAGAAAGAAAACTGGAAAAATACAGCAGCCAACCAGAAGATGATAAAAGAACCGAACACCAGAGACAGGAAGTGGACTGTCTGTTCTGTTCTGTTCTTTTCTCACTGTACTGATTCCTGTTGTGTTTCAAATGATGGAACCATCTTGGTGAATGCTCCAGCAGTTACCTCAAAATTTACAGACAAGAACACATTTCTAAGAAGTCGATGTGTAAACAAATTGTCACTTTAAATGTTTTCACTCAGTCCGTCTATATTTAATGCGCTTCCCTTTTTTTGTGTCCCCCTCCCTTGTCCTCTGGGCTCCTCCTCTCGCTCCCCACCTCCTCCCCTCTCCCCTTCTCTTCCCCGCAGGAGGAGCTGGAGGTTAGGGGGGGTTTATGAGTTGGCAGTCCAACTGCTGAAAGGGTGGACACCTATGGGGACCCTCACAGCAGCACACTAACACATGCACACACACACAAACACACACACACACATGCACACGCTCCATACCCAGAGCCAGAGCCCAGGGAGTGTATGTGCAGAGAGCAGCTGTAAGGCCAGTGGACTGTTACTGTAGTTCTTTGTTCAGCCCTGGCTCGGCTCCACTGAGCCTCTCTCTCTCTCTTTCTCCCTCTGTTATTCTTTTATTTTCTCCCTCTATCCTTCTCATAAGTCTTTGACTCTTAACCTGTGCTAGCTTTTTTGTCCTTCGCTGTTTTTTTGGCTCATTTCTTGTTTGCCTTTCAACGTTCCTCGTCTCTTTCTCAGGGTGGCCGCGGGTCCTTGAAAAAGTATTTAAAGATTTAAAATAAATATCAAAATGTACATATGAATTGCTATATTTTGCTCACTGATGTCACGCTATGTTGATCCAGCTTTCATACCCAGTTCATAAAGGCTTTTGTTGGTCAACATCCAGTGTCAGGTGGGGAATTAACACAAGCTGAAAAGCCAAAGAAAAGAGTGCCACCTACAGACTCTGTTTGATTGACGTGCGGTCTCTGGGAAATACAAAGCCAAACCCCCACTGCAACGACTGCTCATCCTTAAAATAGGAAAGTTTTAAAGCAACAAATCTATTAAAAAATCTTCTACGTTCATGGCTTAATGCACAGACAGACAGACAGACGAGAGGGGAGAGAGAGACAGGTGAATTACAAAGCACGACAGACATAGAGGAGCACACATTTCTGTTTTATATGGTCAGTGTTTGGTACATAACGGAGATCAAGCTGCTTTTTGTCTGCTTGTCACTGCTGTGACTCCCCCACATGCTGTGTGTGTGTGCACAAGCGTGTGCATGTGTGTGTGCACGTGTTAGCCTGTCTCTCCGCGTCTTTGTATTTTAGTGTGTAATGCATCTGTCCCTCCGGGTCTGTGCTCGAGCATAACAGACATATCAGTCATGTGCGTGTATTTCTTCCTTGTGTCAGTGTGTCTTAGCGTGTCATGCCGTTTTCTGAAGTGAGGGGATGAAAGAAAGCATCTTCTGTCGCCACGGCGATCAGGCTAATTACAGCAGCTTAAGTGCTTTACCCACGGTCATCACACACTGTCAAAATACACCACTGAGCGCTTGAGCGTGTGTGTTTTTTAATTTTTAAAGACCGTGAAGGCTCGCTTTTAACCAGCTCAGTGCTGCTCGTGTGTGTGTGTGTGTGTGTGTGTGTGTGTGTGTGTGTGTGTGTGTGGGCACACATTTGCAAACACTTCACATGTCTGTGGGAGGGGTCTGAAGGCACATGATGTTCAGTTTTTAAAGTTTCTTCCTGCTCTGCTTCCTTATTTCTCACATGAAACAAACACCAATAAAGTGTGTGGCGAATGGGACAATGACCAGGTACATCACTTATGTGTGTGTGTGTGAGTGTTTGTGCGCAGGTGTGTGTTTATGTACATACTCCACTGTGAGTGGATAAATTAATTACTCTGGGAGAGAGAGAGTGTGTGTGTGTACCTGTGTACTAAGAGTTTTTGGGTTGTATGGTGCTTGTGGAGCCCTAATGGAGTGTGGAGTGTGTGTTTACGCGCTCCCAGGCCGCTGTTTAACGCTTAGCGAGCTGGAACTAATTTACTAATTGAGTTTTGAGTTGGGAAGAAACGACAGCGAAAGAGAGGGAGAGAGGGGATGGAGAGAGACGCCAGGGGCTTCTTAAAAAACTCGTATATGTTTCCTGAGAAAAGTAGACGAGGGAGGAAATTGAATTTTTTGAAGTTGTATAAGTTACTCGTTGATGTGGCATGACCGGCCTTTCTCTCGCTCCCTCAAACACACACAGAATCCTTCCAGTGCCACTTGGCATCCTCTGTATGTGTGTGTGTGTGTACATGTCTGTTGGGTAGCTGACAGGCAGCTGTGAGAGCCTGCTGGTAGATTATAAAGAAGCCTGGCATCTCCCAGAATGCACTTCAACTCCAGTCCCCCATAAAGAAGGTGGAGGGGGCGAGCAAGTCAGAGCAGAGTTTGAAGAGAAAAGAGAAAAATAAAAGCATAACGGGCTTTTATCGTGCAATTTAAGAGGTGCAGCTACAATTTTGCACTTTTTTAGCGTCTATCACCACCACGGTCTCCAAACACAATTAGCAGACATAAATTGACCATCAGAGAGTGATCTGTAAAGAGAAGCTCCCACTCTATCTCACATAATGTTTTTTAATACACAGCAAAAATAAAACGGACATTACTCTGGTGACCACGCTAATGATGTAGTACGAGAAAACACAGGTGCCGACCGAAAGTACTGCAACTGTTTCTAAAAAAGTAACACCAGGAGAGCAAAGTAGAGTCGGCGACATGAGAAACGTATAACGTACAGGGTTGTAGGAGGATGTAGGAGAAGGTTGTATGAGGAAAAGAAAGCAGAGAAAAACCTTGGAGTTGGTGAAGGCTCTGAGGGAACAGGAGAAGGGGGAGTTGAGTCAGGAAAGGAGGTGAGAGAGAAAGAGGGGGTTGTTCAGGGAGGTCTTGGGTCGAGCCATTAGGGGAGTCGTGTCAGTACCAGCTGCCTCTCTCTCCATACTTTCCCATTATCCCCCTGGGGTACTGACCAGAGATTTCTACAAAGGTCGCTTTAAATCTAGCAAACAAAGGAGACCTGATACGTTCTTACTGGAACAATGTTTCATCTTCCTCACCACCACAGAGCAGTGATTTTCTCAGTAGGATATTTTTTTTATATATACAGTGAATACAAAGGGACTTACACAGTATTTTTTATTTTGTTTAATGCATATTTTAAATTAACAGATTGCAGTCGGTATGGCTTGCTTGCTGGTGTTTCTTTGGTAGCAACATGGATGCAACATGGTTTGACGTTGGCATTGTTTTGTGCTGTGAAATTCACTTAGTTCTGCAAAATATTCTCTTGTTAAGTGACACCTACATTCAGGCAGAGCTGGAAAATCCTTTATTCTACCTGCTTAGAGCATTAAGATGCTATAGGTGTAGTTCCATGCATCGTCTTCTGGGATCCGGTCGTGGTGGCAGGGTATTCCAAACAAGGAATATTTTCCAGCTCCTCCTGGGAGATCCCAAGGCATCCCCAGGCCAGATGGGATATATAATCCCTCCAGTAAGTTCTGGGTCTGCCCCGAGGTCTCCTCCCAGTTGGACATGTCCGAAAAACTTCCAGAGGCAGGTGCCCAGGAGGCATCCTAATCAGATGCCCGAAACACCTCAGCTGGATCCTTTTGAGGTGAAGCAGCAGCAGCTGCACTCTGAGTTCCCTCCAGATGTCCGAGATTCTCACCCTATCTCCAAGGCTGAGCCATCCTGCAGAGGAAACTCATTCCGGCCGCTTGTATTCGCGATCTCATTCTTTGGGTCACTTCCCAAAACTCGTAGCTATAGGTGAGGGTTGGAACGTATATTGACTGGTAAATTGAGATTTTTGCCTTCTGGTCACTGGTGTGCAGAGAACCAGGGCCCCAGACTTTTTACTGTCTTAGTGCGTGCTGAAGGTCGCGGTCCGATGAAGCCAACAACTCGGAGGTTCCCAAACAGGACACTCTTCTCACCCCAGTGGCGCCTTGAGATCCTGTCCGTGAATATCACGAACAGGATCGGAGAGAAGGGGAGTGAACCACCCGCTGAAAACGTGTTTGACGTTGTCAGCTCTCACTTTGGTTATGCAAAGACTGGATGGCTCATAGCAACGGCCCCAGTACCCCATACAGTTTAGGCCTTCTCCTAGTCCACAAAACACATGTAGACTGCATGGTACACCCTTTAGCAGCCCCGTGACGGTAAAGAGCTGGTCCTGGTTCCTTCCTCCTAAATCTGTCTGCGGACAATCGGTCACAGCCTCCTCGCCAACGCCCTGGAATAAACTTCCTCAGGGGAGGCTGAGCAGATAATTGGAGCACACCGTCCGATCCCTCTTTTTGAAAATGAGAGCCACCCCTCTGGTCTCCACAGGTACTGATCACAGCCTCCGTGTGACATTTGTAGAGGTGTGTCGGCCAAAACAGCCCATCACTGTCCAGATGGTTCGATGGGCTGGATTGATTTACAACTTTCCGACTTTGTCACTTACAGACTCAGTTTGCAGTTTTGAATTCTTGCGAATCTACCAGCATTTTCAACGACTGTGATATTGTTGAGGCACTCTGCAGTAGTTTGTAATAATTTTCTTATTCTAAGAAAAGTAGACTAAATTCTACATTATGCAAGTGTGGACCTTTTGCATCCTTTGAAAATGTTGTTCCACTACGCCTCCACATTAAAACAGTCTCCTGAGCATCACTAACTAGGTAAGCATGGTGGGGATATTCAGTGGTTTTTATGATACATCTTCCTCCTTTTCCCTCTTGATCTGTTTTGCCTTTATCCCCAGTCCTCCCCCCTTCTCTATCAGTGGTCCTCCTGTTCTCCTCATCTCTCCTCCCCAGCCTCCCTCCATCTCTCCATCCCTCCCAGGGAGAGCAAATCCCTCTTTTCCTAGGTAGGAGTGTTGGGAGGAGTGGTACGGCTTAGATCTCGGGGCCCCCCGCATCGTACCTTCATCAGGCCCCCCTCCAGTTCTCTCTCCATCCCTCCATCCCTCCTCCATCTATTCTCTTGTTAAACTATGGTTTTATGCTCCTCTCCATCTCTCTCCCCCCTTTTCCTTTCATACTGCCTCCTCTCGTCTTTTCCCATTACATTCGCATTTACATTTAAATTTTTGCACTGAGCAGATATACTCATCGAGGATGACTCACAGTATTTTCACTAGAATAATCTTTAAATCCTGCATCACCTGTCACACAAGTAACTGATCTATACACACAAAACTAAGAAGCCTATCAAGAAAGTCCTCTACTTTTTCGTCAGTTTTCGATCCCCTCTTTTTCTTTTAATTTACACCCACTCGCCTCTTTTATAGCCTCGTTTGTGCTTTTCATTTATCTCGTCACTATGGAAAATAATCTCGTGTTTCCTTTCTGTCTCCTTCATTTACAGCTCTGTTCACTCCCTCCTCTCATCGTGTCATCTCCTCGGTTCTTCCCTGCTTTCTCCTCCCCAGTTATTGTTGAACACAGATCAACCGTCATGTCTGTACCTCCAGCCCCTCCACCTCCTCACCCGCCCTCTCTCTCTCTCTCTCTCCCCCCCACCGCAGACTCAGTGCCGTACCTCTGCCCACATCCATCCCTTTCTGCACTTTTTTGTTTCGAGGGAACAGGGGGTCGGCCAGTCATTAGGATTTCTTTCCTCTGTTCTTTCGCTCGTTTCTTTTCAATTCCTCCGTCCGTATGCCGTCTCTCTGGCGCTTTTACCTGCCACTGTTAAAGGGACGTCCCTTCCCACATGAAGGCCTTGTTTGAGGAAACGGTGTTCAAATGAAAGGGAAAGAGCAGAGATGGAGAAGGGGGCGAGAGAGAGAGAGGGAGAGAAAGCACGCAGAGGGGGGTCCTTGGGGAGTTCTGGTGCATACTTTGTACTCACACCATTATAACTTAGAATCCGGCTCCCGGTCTTTGCTGCGTATCATCTCTTTGCACAATGTTTTGTGTAACCCTGTAGAGTGCTGTCAGTGCCGAGACGTGTTAAAAATGCCCTTCACTCAGAAGGCTAGGCAACAATTAGATGACACCAACAGTGAAAGAAAACTGTGCAGAAATGTCTGATAATAGCAAATGTATCCATGTATGCACCCTCATAAGACTTGTCATAACCAATTAAACCTGCAGTATATGTTGTATGTCACTGGTTAAATGTTTGATGTTAAATACTTTGTGGTAACCAATCGGCAAACTGAAACTTAGATTAGCTGCGAGGCGGACGAATCAGCACACCCAACATGGTGGTGGCATTGATGGTGACCAGTGTGGGAAGGCATCAAACTTTGGTCGCGGAGTGCGATGAACCAGTGTCGCCAATCGCATTGTGTCTGAAAGGGCCATAAGAACACGACTGGATCTGTAACTGCAGAACACACAAGTGCTGCAGCGGTGTGCGTAAATGACGTGCTGCTGACTTTATGAATTGTGGCGGGCAGTCCACTTGATGAAGAAAATGAATGTTTATCGCACTGTACAATGTGACTAATAACACGTGTCGCTGGCTGATGCTGCTTATTTGACCGAGTCCAACAATTGTAAGTATTATATTTCTCAACCCAGCTGCTCTGTGTTCATCAGGGTTCAATATTATCAGATTACAGTTAATACAAATCTATGTAACGTGGTGAGAGATGAACACTTTTACAGGGTGTCACTTTTTTTGTAGAACGGCTAATTTTTGGTACAGTAAGTGATGATAATATTTAAAGTTACTGGCAGGAGGTGAAGGGAGTGTGTGTTGTGAGGAATGCATTCATTGTCTCTCTCTCTCTTCCTGTCTCTACCTTCCTTTCGAGCATACATCCCTCTCCCTTAACATTTATCCATCTTTCCTACCTTCTCTCCTTTGCTAGATCCCTCTGTCTGTGAGGTGGTGGATAGATTACCCATGTGTGGTATCGAAGCAGCTCCCTAAGCTACACACACTAGGGCCGGTGTGTTTCTCTGTGCACGCGCGCAAGTGTGTGTGTGTGTGTGTGTGTGTTATGGTTGTGTTAGCATGCTGTGCTGGTGTGTCCAGGGCTGCTGTGGATTAAACAGACTTTTCTGTCTCCTGCCTCGGAAACACACCCACACACAGTCGTACTGTACATACAAAGGGGCACAAGCCTACTGGAAAAAAAACACACATATAAGGAATAAGCTAGCTCACATGGGGCTAAACACACACACACACACACACACAGCTCACCTGCAGCCAAATAACAGAAAGACGCACACCCACAGCCATCCATACGAACGCAGTCCAAACATGAATGTGCAACTCTTGCTCATATGCAGCACGCTCACACATTCCCCATCTCCTGATGCGGAAGGTGTGTTTGACTGAAGAGTTAGAGGTGAATGCCAGACACACACACACACACACACACACAGATGGAAGAATGCAACCCCCTACTATGTTTTGAATGGACCAGCCCACACCACCGGCCCCTAGGGGCCCTTTCATTTCTCCTCCACCCTCCTCCGTCTCTCTCTCTCTCTCTCCCCTCCACCTTCCTCTGTTTCCCATTTAATTTCTCGTCTCTCCGCCTGCTTCCACATTTCATTCACTCGCCTTCTCTCTCGTTGTTTCCATGCACGCGTGTGTCACTTTTCCTCCTCTGTTTTTTTATCGTCACATGTTGAGACAGCTGTGAACGGAGATCACGTTACGGGCGGCGTGGGCACTTCCTCTGCGCTGGCACACACACACGCGCGGCCGTACGCTTGCCATTTACCCTCTTTCACTACAGGATACTGAGCTCCTGGGTTCTTTCCCCTCTACATTATACAGTATGTGTAAGTGTGTTAGCGTTGCAGCAGCTCTGCGGGGCTGGGCCATAGGGACCACAGGCCCCTGCTTCACTGGCTTGGAAACCCTGTCTAGTCAGACAGGACAATAGAGTGAAGCGAGATGTCTAAACAGCCTAAAGCAGTGCTGTCAGACTCAGGCTCAGGACCCACAGTGAGCCGTGGACGTGTTTCTGGAGGCCGGCTGTACGATACAAGAAGCACACTCACAGTTTTTCAGCTGAGTAGATTGCATTACAAAAATATTGATTCTTCCCGTCTGGGTTTCAGAAATAGTTTAACCATTCACAGTCAGTGCAAAGATGTAACAATTCCTAGAGTAAAAACAGGGTTTTATTTCATCTGGTCGAAGTGTTTTTTGGCCTGTTTCAACCTTTAAGTTCTCTTGTCGTGCTATAATAATGTAGAACAGATGGGAAGGTAACGCTGTAACAGTCGTCTGAGCGAGGAGTTCATTTTATTAGACATAGAAGTCATTTTGCAGCCAAGTTAGACAGCCCGTGTCCGGTGCAGCGTGATGCGTGTGTGCGTATTCCCACACTCAGTGTCTCAAACAACACACGCCTTCGAGTTGGGTGATGCAGGGAAAAGTTTTTGTGTGTCTACGGGGTCCAGAACGGAGCTTCACCACGGAGCAGCTGCTGATGAATTCTCCTGCTGCCGCTGACTGAATCGTAGAAATTATAAATCAAGCGTTTGGTCAACGCCGTTTGTTTGTTTTCTCCGAGTTCCCGTGGACGCTTTGTTAGATTTATCGTTGGCTGTCTGTCTGCCAGTGGGTTCATCGGCTAATGACTAATCATTTAGACAAGTGTGTGTTGTGTGTCTGGAAGCAGCAGCAGAAACTGAGGTGATTAAACAACGTTACCTCAACCTTTCATCCTCTTTGGACCACCCGTTCATCTCTCCGTCTCATCCTTTGTCTCCATTTTTCTCCCCCTCTCTCTCTCATTATATCTCTCCACCCTTTTCTTCCTCTTATCCAAACACTCTCCTCCTCCAGCCCTCTCTCATCCCTCTTTCTCTCTCTCTCTCTCCCCAGCTGCACGACATTAGGAGATGAATGAATTAATAAACGGCACGCACACACTGACATGACCACACACACGCACGGGCGGTGCTGACAGATAGACGGAGTGGGCGAGTGTTTTGCTGTCATTAAGTGGGAAACACCAGCTCTCCATCATCATGAACTGTGTGTGAGTTATGGAGAGATATCTGTAGCTGTTGGCTGTGTGTGTGTGTGTGTGTGTGTGTGTGTGTGTGTGTGTGTGTGTGTGTGTGTGCCACCCATGTTTACCACATGTTATGTCAACATCCTGGAAGACCGGCACAAGTGTGTGTGTGTGTGTGTGTGTGTGTGTGTGTGTGTGTGTGTGTGTGTGTGTGTGTGTGTGTGATGGTGAGTGACATGAACAGGCTACTTTTAAACAACTTGTATTAGTATTCAGTTAAACAGACAAAGACAAACACACACACACATTAAGCTCCAGTTACTGTCTGTTCTGTGTGTGTGTGTGTGTGTGTGTGTGTGTGTGTGTGTGTGTGTGTGGTCATTGGCACATGCACACAGACATGTATGTGCGCACATGTATGCGCCTCTTGGGGTGGAGGTGGAGGAGGGGGGGAGAAAGGAGTGGAGTAAGAGTGTTTGATATTTGACAGCTGATTAAGGAGAGGAGTGAGGAGCAGGGAGCTCTGACAGGATGTCTCCACGGGCATCATGGGAGGTACGACCAGGAGAGAGGGGTGGAAGTTGCAGGGGAGGATGGAGGATGGAGGAGGGAGGAGGGAGGGAGGCGAGACAGACAAGGGAGTCAGTAGGAGAAGATACAGCGGCGGTGCACGAGTGCTGGTAGGGGGTAGATTGAGATGGAGGGGGGAGGAGGTGAAATGACGAGAGGAGGTTTTACTGCAGTTGGAAGGAGAAAGTAAGCAAGAGGGAGCAGTGAGGACTAAAGGGGGAGGAGGAGGAGGAGGAGGAGGGAGGATGATGGCACGGAAGTGAAAGAGGAGAGGGAAGGTGGAGCAAGCGGAGGATGAGGAGGAGAGGAAATGGAAAACAAGGTGGAAGAGGAGAAAGGAAGGTGGCCGGGCACCCTGCTGCTTATCCTTGAACACTCTGAGGAGGTCTCTCCTTCCATCTCTTCCCTCTTTCTTTTTCTCCCTCACACACCCACACACACACACATATATATACAAAACACACACATACACACAGTGCCCGACTTGCACACGAGGGTGCTGTTGCAATTAAACCGGCACAGCATGGAGTCCAGATTGAGAGAGAGACACAGAGAGGGAGAGAGGACTCCACGCCGCATGAACACTACCCCTGGAAGACAGAGATGAGGAGGGAGAGAGGAAGGAAGCGAGGGTGGAGGGAAGGGTACAGAGAAAGAGGACAGAGGTAAAGCGGTGTGATGATGGGGGTAATGATGGAGAAAATGCAGGGGATGCGTGTAGTAGTTGTTGTAACAGTTACTAAAAAGCAAAAATGTAGCAGCTCCCAAAGTACGAGGGGTAAATACAGCCGTGTAGTTGCAGCGATCGTAGAAATAATTCACCAATTCAGATTTATTCACCATGAAAAGTTCTCAGCATAACACCTTTATTGTAAGAGTAAGTAGACCTTTAGTATATTTCTTAACTTTGAGCAGTTGAATAGCTCTTTTCATCAGCTCCCCTGCTGCTATCTATAAGTGCTAAAGTCTTATGAGCTAAACTTCAATCAAGGCATTGCGGAGAACTGTTTCATTGTGTTTAATCTCTGGCCCTGTTACTGTGACGCAGCGCCATCACCTCTCCAGCTGTGATTGGTTCTTTAATTAGCTCCTAACAAGAGCCTTCAGGAAACCGGCGCACTGATTGGACGTCTTATCATTGTTAATTAGCTCAATTAAGTCATTAGGAGGGTCCTCGGCGCCGTTTCCTGGGGCCACGCAGGTAGCACTCCCCTCCGTTTGTGCGCCGGTGTGCGAGTAAAAAAAAAAAAAAAAGGAAGAGAGCAAACGGGACGCGATTTAAATTTAAAAGTCATTTCCTCGCCGCTGACAGACGCTGATGTTTTAATTTTATTTTATTTCATGTCCAAGCGTGCGCATAGACGCTACATGCTAACAAACATCAAAACACCTCATTGCCTCATAAATTCTGTCTCATTTTGGTTGTTTATTGGTGACATAGATCATTTGTTTTTGTTTTTGTGTGTGTGTGTTTGTGTGTGTCTCTGCGGTGTCCAGGTGTGATATGGCCTGCGGTGGTTAAAAACACACATCTGGAGCAAAGAGAGCACTCTATACCCAGATGTGCTTTAGTGAGACACACACAAACACAGTGCAGTAAAATCAAGGGCTTTAAATCTGTTTTTGGTTAGAGGGGTGGAGTGTTTTTTAGTGTGTGTGTGTGTGTGTGTATGTGTGTGTGAGTCCAGACATCAGCTGTGTCTGTCAGGTGTTTTTTGTACACGAGTTGACAGATGTTATTTTGATGTTAATGAATGTTGAGAGTGACAAAGGACAAAGAGAGTAGACAACAATGAAATGATGATACAGTGGGCACACACACACACGCACACACACACACACTGCTATGAAGTCAGCCATGAGACAATGTTTGGTCAAGCATGGTTGGGTGGAGAGGCAATTAGTAAAAGCTTCATACGTATGGCGTGGATAGAGTGTATGCCTCCAACTCCAGCTGTTGTGTACCTACAAATTAGACAATTATTTGTACTGTGTGTGTGTGTGTGTGTGTGTGTGTGTGCGTGCGTGCGCTCTCCAAACAAGTGTTAATACACGGTTCACATCAATTGTTAACACCAACACATTGAACAAATAATCTAAGTGTCACCCCCCTGAGCAGCAATGATATCAGCTCCACAAAGTGCCCTGATTGTTGTGTGACACAGACTGCTGGTTAGCTCAGTAACTGATGACTTCAGCACAGTGTTTTTCTGTCCTATCTGCCTTATAATTAACTGTTAGTAATTGTTCAAACTTACATATAAGCTCTGCCCCCTGCAACTTATTTTCTGTACTCACTTGAGCTAACTTCTCAAATATGAAGCCAAAGTTCGGACAGAACAGCTACCGGAGTAACGCCAAATTTAAGGCCCCTCGACGTGACGCGAGTCCTGAATAAGAGTGGAGTTCAGATTCTCTGATTTTATTCCATTCATAGTTTCATTAACACTTAATTATGTTTTTATTTTTCAAAGGCGTGTGTGCAGGTTCTGTGTCACTGCGAAGATTCCCCCACTCTAACTGTAATGCTCTAAATGAGATGTCTAGACTGTGATCTTACACACTGCACAGTTAGTTACAGAAAAATAAGAAATCATAGACGATATCAGGGAGCAAACAGGCGGAGAAACACTACGCAATTAAGTTTCCTCTAGATTGTGATTGTAAAATCATCAAGACAGGTCGATCTCTGCCGAGTAGCTCACGCGTGAAACAAAAGTCATGATGGACTTTTTACTCCTTAAACGAGCACGTCTCTGTGTGCCTAATTCTTCACACCAAACACAGAGCTGATGTGACCGCCCGAGCAAGCTATAAGCATGAACTATTGTGTGAGTCTCTCGCCGTATCTGTATCCAAAGAGAGAGGAAAAAACAAGAGAGAGATGAGCGAAAAGATGAAGAGTAGCTGTGGTAAGAGAAGAGAAAGCATGATGGAGAGGAAGGAGAGCACCGCAGAGACAATGAAACAATGCCCTCTAACCACTGCACTGACATCTCTTTGTTGGAAGTGTGTGTGTGTCTGTGTAAGTGCGCGAGCATGTATTAATATTGATTTAGCATTCTGGCAGGGGGTCTTTGAACCTCACTTTCCCTACTCAAGCCCCGAGGGACGTATTGTAGGCACACACACACATAAACACACAAGAAGCGGTGTCAGATGTAATTAATGATATAACCTGAAGCCTTGACAGAGAGACTGAATGGCCGCGTATGAAATATGTGTGACTGTCGGAGGGTTTGGTGAATATAAACACATCTGCGCATTGTGTGTGTGTGTTTGTGAGGCCGAGCCGACGAACGAGCGTGCGCGAGAGCGAGAGAGAGAGGAGGGCTAAACTGTGATTCCCAGTAGTGACTCTGCTCTGCATGTGAACTCTCTTAAGTAGACTGGAGGGCTGTTTAACTGAGCACTTGTCTATGCATGCGCGTGAATGTGCATTTTAGTGTGTGTGTCAAGCTGAATATTTAATCCATACACTGCTGTCATGTAGCCTCTATCAGCTTTTTCATGCTTATTAAGCTGCAGAAGGGAGACGTGTTTTTAGCTGAGCTTCCTGACGGCGGGAGTTCTGCCATTGAAGTCATGAGTCGCTGGTTTTATGGCAAGATGTCTCATTTTTTCACATAAACTCCTTCCAGTTACCGGGCAGTAAATACAGTATCGCAGGTTAAGCATGTTCTTCCAAGAGCGTTTATTATCTTTCAGGGATAAAACTGAAACTATAAAGATTAATATACAACTTAAAGGTCCGATGTGTAAGATTTAGGGAGCTCTGTTTCTAGATAATTGAGCATAATATTGAGCATAATGTTTTCATTAGTGAATAATAACTTAAAAATAAGAATCATCATGTCTTAGAAACCACTGAGTCAGTCTCAATGTTTCTACAGTCGCCCCAAAAAAAGACTTCCACAGCCACCGTTGTTTCACCTGTGCAGTACAAACGAGAGGATCAGGCGACGGGTTGCAATCAGCAACTACACTACAAACCCAGCATAGACATATCACCGCTAAATGTTTGACTTTCTTTACTAGCGAGTTTCTAACTTCATCTGTTGTCTGCAGGTCGTGAACACTGAGTCAATCATTGTTTTGTTTCCACCTGCAAACTGACGCCAACTGATGCTGGAAATGGCGCCGCTGAGAGAATCAAAACAAAGAGCTGAAAGACGATAAAACGCTCCTCAGAGCTGAACTTTCTCGTTACACATATGAATCCATTTTTAATATGTAAATATTGATGGCAGCTTTAAGTTGCCTTCTTCATTCATGTACCTCTACATGCACGAACAAACATACGCTCCATAACGTGACAGTTTATCTGCTTTTAGATATTTTTCTCTGTCTCTGCATTGTTTTTGTCTGTCTGTCTGTCTTTACTGACAGTTGCTTTGTTGGACTGCCTCTCCATCTATCTTTGGGGATTCTTTTTTTTTTAAGTCTACACACACTCTCTCTCACACACACACACACACGCACATATACACACACACACACAAAATCTCTAGACGCATGTATATTTGATTCCTGCCTCAGAATAATTAATAACTTTGTGTTCACTTATTTATTTGTTTGTATTTGAGGCTGACAGAAGTGAGAAGTGTGTGTTTGTGTGTGTGTGTGTGTGTGTTTGCGCTTGTGTTTTTTGTGTGTGGGTGAGTGTGAAGAAGTTATTAATTTATTATTCAAATGCAGTACATTGAAAATGTACGTTATTTTGGCAGGTTTCTTACTAGAAAGAGTGTGTGTGTGACTGTTTCTGTAGCATATGGTACACGTGTGTGTGTTTGTGAGATCATACACGCATCATATGAATTGTTATAAGTTAGAAAAAAGTGATTTTATCCCAGGAATCATACTGATATGTTGTGATATACTCTACCTATGCCTGTATCTATGTCTCTGTTTTCCATCCTTCAGTGAACTCACGGTAAAGCTGAATTTTACTCACACCACAGGTCAAAAGATCAATAATTATAGCGATGGAAACAGTAAGAAAGAGCAGGTTTAGTGTCTCTGCGGTGTCTCTGCTCTCTGCCTCTTCTCCCAGTGTGACTGTTTGAAGGTACAAAACGGTGAGTGTAGAAAGAAAACCCTTTTGCTCTTTGATTATTTTTTTTTAGGGGACTGGCACTAAACCCTGACATTTACCATCAGTGCTTCAGACAGCTGTAATTTTCTGCTCAGGTAAACTCGATTGTAGCCGTGCTGGAAATATCTCAACGTCACATCTCATTGTGTTATGTTTATGTTTCATACAGTATGAATTAGATGAAGCACTCCGGCTAACACCAGCAGTTTCTGTGATATAAAAGTAAGCTGGGAGAAAACATGAAGCTTTTGTTCTGCAGTTTCGCTTCCTGTCAATCATCAGAAGTTGACAGGAAATAAGCCCTTTAATACCCAGCACCTTTCCGCACTTAATTATCCATACTGTTGCCTTTTGCAGACCAAGTAATTCAAGAGTAATTGAACATAATCGGTTTATATTGAGGCTTAATCTTTGAAGGTCACACGGCTGATCGCAACTCGGGGAGCGGCTAATCTCGACGGTTTGTTTCTTTTTTGAAAAGAGTGACCACGTCGACTCCGGTGATTCAGGCGTGATTGTGCTCCTTGTAAGCTCGATCATTACCTGGTCCACCCAGCTGGAGATGTCTTTTCACTAAAATGTTACCTTGATTAGCTATTCTTAGGGCAAGCCTCAACACACACACACACCTATACACACACACACACACACACCGCTTTTTACAGCACTTGCTTTAATGTAGAGTCTTCACGTAAGATGTGCAGCATAAGTGCTCAAGTCCCCTGTTTTTAACATATAATGGCAGTGAGCGCAGTTAGCGGGGTTTTGTTCATTTCCCTGCAAAGTAAGAGCGATAAACGCCGAGAGGGAAAGAGGAACACGTCGGATGTTGAACAAAAAAGGCCATTTCGCTCCATCCTGCTGACTTTGTTGACTTCCTCTTCCCGGCTTCTCTTTGGCAACACAAAGACGGAGTTATTATTTTTTTTCCCCGTGAAATATGTACAATCTTTCACCGCTGATAGATACTGTATGTTTTGACATCTTGTGCTCCGCTTTCTCGTAGCCAGTCATGTTTACAGCCAACAGGCATCCTCCATTTCTCTCGCTCGCACCACCCACCCACACACACACACAAACACACACACACATGCATACACAGTGTGTGGCTGAGGGAGGTCTCTAGCCATGGTTGCAGGTATCTGGCAGGCTTTTCCACACATGACCTAGTAGTGATTTACTGTCTTCATTAGCATGCTACTGCTCTCTGTGTGTTTGTGTGTGTGTGTAGGCGATACATTTGTGCTTTAGGGAGGGTTAGAGTTGGCTAGCTGTGTGTCTT
>CM053981.1:2960956-3194677 GCA_028641955.1 Protonibea diacanthus
ACATCTTACTACGTTTGTTTTAAATAACCCTCAGAAGATACCTGATATAAAATACAGTGTATAATTTAGAAGAGCTATATCTTTAAAAAAAACTTCTACCCCCACAGTCTCCTTTTTTCGAGTTGAACCCTGTGAACTTTAAACCAGTGAGAAGAGCACAGAGGAAAAATAAATCGCTCCGGTAAAACTGTTTTTAACTTTCATAGAAGGTAATGTTCCCACAGGATCGCGTCTTCGATGACCTTTTAAGGAGCGCAGATTGATTTTTGAGATCAATTTGAGGAAACGTAATACAAACTTTGTGCACACAAATGATCAAAGATGTCGCCTGTGACACTGAGAATATAGCTCAGGAAATATAGAAGCATTTGGGACTGTCAGTAGTTTTATAATCATTCCCCGATATAAGAAATAAGACGTTGTATATAATTGGATTTGACGTGTAAACAGAACACAGAGCCTCATCGTTTGTATGATTAACAGAACTGCAGTATTTATCATGTGTTTCCCATGAGGATGAGAGAGAGAGAGAATGGGAACAGGAGGCGTTGGGATTTGTCATTCAGCAGAGGTTAAACCCCACCTATTAGTGTGGGGTCGGAGTAGCACGCAGATAAAGATTTCCTGTTGTGTGGTGTCAAAAAATCAATAGCTCCGCCACGATGTGCTCATTTGATATCAACAATAGTCTTTTTAAAAATCAATTAGGCCGGATAGAGGAGAACATCAGTGTTAGGTTACACCTTTCTTTTTTCCCCCTTTTATTTTTCATCGGTATCCAATCAGGCGGGCTGTTTGCTGAGGGTGCTCATTCCTATTGGGCGACCAACTGGATGCATGGTTTTATGCATACTGTGACTCCTACCGAACCAAGCTCAGTTGACTTTGACAGTGTTAGACCTCAAAAATATGTACCCCTGGAGGCAACTGTTTTATATCTTATACGGCATATTGTGAAACTAGGTGGTGGTTTATAAAGCACTGACTAATCTAAGGCTAAAGTACCTTTCTGATCTGCTGCTTCGTTATGCTTTGCTCTCAGATTATCTGGCATAGATCTGTTTACTGTAGCTTGAGTGAAAACTAAACATAGAGGCAGCTTTCAGTTTTTATGCACCACATATCAAACTCCCAGGTCTGTTCCAACTTTTAAATCAGTGTTTAAAACTTTTAGCCTTTTATTAAATTATATTTGAGGTTATTTATTATTGTTCACTGCATTGCTTATTGCTCATCCTGTTGTTTGGTTTCCCTTGTTGTTGGAACGTTAAAACCGAAACAGCTTTGACAGCGCTAAAAGGATTATCTAATTTGACGCCCAGTGCTGTCACACTCACAGCACTTACAGTAGATTATCTTTAATCTCTGTACAACACAGAACAAGGATTAGTCATTCAAATACATAAAGTGTACCTACATTACAAGATATGAAATTGAAAATGAAAGAGGACCTAAACTACTGCCATGTGGCACTCCACATACTGACATTATTGTAATATGCAGTATTTTATTGTACTTTTTATACAACCAATGGCTATCTTTTCTATCTTTTGTTAAAGGTTTTAAAGTTTTAGATCCTTTCCAAAGTTGTGGACAGTTTTGACTAAGTAAGCATTTATTAATAATTTGACGTATCAGTTCAGATAACAGCTCAACTGCAGGTTTAATTAATTTCCCTTCCAAGTTGACTATACCTGGAGATGTATCATCTGAGAACGCAACAATTAATCTACCTGATCAAGTGCAGAATAACACTTTTTCTCCTCATTTAAGTTCCAAATGGATTGTATGTAAGTCGATATCTTCATCAATAACTTCATCAAGGAATCCATAGATTGACTTTCTGTTATTTTAACATTGTATCCTAGTTAAGGCAGCTCATACATGTAAGTAATTGTCAGTTTTATTAAATTACTGCATTTTAGTATGTTAAAAACAGCATAAAGAAGTGCAGTCTTTTAGTGTTTGCTTTATTATCTCATACATGGTCAGTATAGAGATGAAATTGACCCACTGTATTGACCACTTTAGTCATTAGAGTTACACCTTTTGATGCAGCACCATCAGCAGTTGTGTGACATGAATGAAACTCACTGTTCCTCTTAACCTTTCTTCTTCTTGTTTTTGTTTTTTTTTTAGTTTATAATTAATATTTTAAACAAGACAAACGGCACAAACAGACGGCACTGATTGAAAAAGAATTCCCTCAGATCGTCACCACAACCCCGGTCTCCTTAACGGCTGTCTTCCACCTTCAGCTCTGTCGTCCCTCCCCCCTCTCATTGGTTAATTGCGTTAGTCATTTCATTAATGACGAACTGATTGTTTTATTGTGTTGGCTCGTCAAAGAGGCCTGGACGCCCCAGTGGCTGCTGAAGCGTCCGTATTGATAAGCCTTTGTGTGTAGCTGGTGACAGGGCGTGTATAGTGATGTGACGGTGTGATGGGTGTACAGGCTAAATGTGTGTGTGTGTGTGTGTGTGTGTGTGTGTGTGTGTCATCTTGCAGACCTGTGTGCATTTTGTGTGTTTGAAAAGAGTGTGTGTGTGTGTGTGTGTGTGTGTGTGTGTGTGTGTGTGTAAGAGAGAGATATTGCAAGTTGGTGTGTGTGTGTGTGTGTGTGTGTGTGTGTGTGTGTGTGAGCTAAATGAGTGAGGCAGTGTGAATACTGTGGAGCTGGTTGATATTGATAACAAGCCCATCCAGCCTTGCCTTTTTGGGAATGGGTCATCTAGCACTGACAGAAAGAATGATGATGAGTGAGTGAGTGTGTGTGTTTGCACATGAACATACACACACATCATACAGTACAGTATACAGCTGTGATGGGGGTAGTATCATACTGAGCAGTGAGGGTAGTAGCTGCCATATTGATAAGGAGTACTAGGTTATTATGCAGGTCTGTGTTGGGCAGGAGGGGTAATTAACAGGGATTAGTAATACTGGAGATGTCATGTTACCCCAGTGAACACAGCTAACCTGCTGGGATTAACAAGCAGCGCTCATTAGCGGAGGTGCACCGATAGCACTTTCTCTGTAGCAGTATGAAAAGGCAGTGTTTCATTAAATGGACTCCCTGACAGCTACGTAAACTGGAAATAGACAACGTTTTTTGCAGTAAATATGATACTTAGGAGCGTGGTTCTTGAGCTGGTTCTATTCAGGATTCAACGTCAGTCAACAATAAACAATCTTCTTTTTAGGAATAAACCTACCTCCTGCATGAACTATCCGTAGCTGATTGGGGTCGGCCTATGCTGCTGGATTTTACTGTCTGTCAGAATAATGGTAGTGGGAGAGATGAATATTTTCTGGTGGTACGTAGTACGAAAAAGTTTGAGAAACACTGATTTACAGAACGCTATCTGGTCTTTGCGCCAGCGGCACAACAGTGATACCACTTGAAAATGCTAAAGGTGAAGTTGAACAATTGTTCTTAGATGTATTCTGTCATTTTGTGGCTTAAGAAAAACTTTAATGGGAATGCTAAAAATAAAAAAAACAAGCAGAGGTATTGCGAAAAACTCAACAAAAAACTGACTCCACCAGATGGACCAAAGTTTAAGAATATAAACAGATGGGTGTCAGGGGATGTAATCACAAAATGTCCCCAGCTCCAGCTCAGACTTGGCCCTTGTTGGGCCTTCATACCTGACAAACTAATGCTTGTGTCTGACTTGTTTATAAGTTAATATCAGTGTTGGCTCACTGAGGTCAAATCCTCGCACCATTTCACAATGAGGGTCAATTGAGCTGGTGAGACTGATAAGAGTCCCATGTGGTGAGGATTGGCCAATGGCACAGAGGCAGACTGGACATTGATGGAGTGCTGAGATAAGGAGGGTCAGAGTGGCTAAACTGAGGCCCCATAGGACGATAGGAGATAGGATACTGGCTGGACAGACAGTGGACTTTAGACTCTGCAGCCAGCAGGTTAGACTGTCTGAGGAGTCATGTTTGGGTTGACCTGGGACTGAAATGTGACGCTGACCTGACTCAAACCTGGAACAATAATGTCCATCCAAACCCCAGTAGATTCTGACTGTCTGTCTAACTAACTATCAAGTGTCAGAAGACCGGATCCCACCAACCTGGATATAACCTTTTTTTTAAAATTTGGTGATATCACAAAGAAACACGACTAGATTTTCTCCAGAAATATTTGTGAAATCGAGCTCCACCCAAAACGTGAGTCATTATATAAAAAATTCAGCCCAACCTGACCCAAGGACAAACAGGTCAGGTCAGCTCTTGTTGCGTCTGGCATCAGTCTCATTCTCTCATGTGCATCGGGGCAAGAGAATAAAAAAGTAGGCCTGGTTACAGTGTGACATATACCATGACACGTAAACAAGGTGTTGTTTGGAAACAACAGCTACATCTGCAACTGCACGTCATTTTTGTGATCTCATTTGGGTCAGTGCTGAGCGTAATAAAAACATCGCTTCAGCTAGTTCCTTTAAATGTTATCCTCATGTGACCTGTGTTATTAATCATATTATGCAAAGTGTCACTGCAGTTTTGAGCTGTGACTTAAGAGAAACATACCACATCCTGTGTGAATGCCACAACACTCTTTCCGACAGTGAAACAATATTTTCAACTGATGTTTTATTAAATGAATGTCTCCTTCTTACCGCCTTTCGTCCCTCCTACTTTCTTCCCTCAAACCACACTCCTTCCTGCTCCCACCTCCCTTTCCGTAACCCCCCCACCCCTCCTGCCACCACCACCACCACTACCACAACCTCCTCCGCCACCCCCCCCCCCCACCGGCTGTGGGAAAGCCATTTTATCAGCGTCTGTCCGTTGTTCTCTGGTGGGGATAGATACAGAGAAGATAGATGAGTGTTTTGACATGGAGAGTGTTAGACAAACACTCTTATCAGGCCCGCCACTTTAGACCGACCCCCCGAAACAGTCGCCTGAACCATAGATGAGATGAGGAGGGGAGGTGGGGGGAGGCGGGAGGTGGCAAGGCGAGGTGGGGAGGCAGATTTTGTACGTGTTTTGATCAGAGACAGGTTGGCGGACGGTCATAACGCGAACGCTCCTCCAGAAGTAGACTCCGTAGCTGCTCATGTAACTGAAGCAGCTGGCATTAATCCCATCCAGTCGGTCACTGGAGTTTCCTCGCTGCTCACAGCTCTCACCAGCGTTGATCAAACTTGCTCATTTATCCTCAGATGTTGCAGAAAGTTCTCTAAACTACAGCCTGCTGCCGCTGCTCCTCCTGCACTCTGAGCTGTCTTAAGTTTTTAAATAGATGGATCAGTCCCTCCATGCCTCTGGGCTAACCGGCTCTATCTGGGCTGCAGCTTGCTCAGACCACAGCCGTCACTGCCATCCTTCTAAAGTTATCACTTTGAGGAAGTACACAAGAAGTTTCCCCCTATTTGAACTGGCTGGGACAGAACGTGCTCAGCTTGCATCAAACTCCCCCTGCTGTCGAGCTGTTGACAGTTTTTGCTGCCACAAGGGGTTCAGGTCGAGTTCACATGCTGCTTTTGCAAACTGCTTTTGTGTTAAATACTTTGGATTATATTTCAACCGGTAAGAGTTTACATGGCTGAAACTGATATTTGGAGTGGATATCAATGTTTCTACCAGTGGTCAGTATCTTTAAAAGTTGAAACAAAACATTTCTAAAATGGCGTCCTCGTATTTATCATCATTGCCTGACAACTCCTTCTCTCCTCCCTCCAGATGACTTAGAGTTCAGTGATGAAGGCGGTGGCAGCAGGGTGGTGGCCAGCAGGGACCTCCATCCGGACAAATCGTGGGGGCCCTATCCAGGAATGATCCAATCAGATGGCAGCACAGATGATCAGGAGAAAGGAGAGGTAAGAGCTCTGACGGTTGCTTGATAAAATACCGTAATAAACGTGAAAAGGAAGATTACAGATACTTTAAAATGCAGTGAATTATGTTTTATGACGTTAAATGAGGATCAGGTAAGATTCACACACTGCTGCGTGATGTGGAAGCTCATCATGTGTGATGTTTGTCTCCAAACTCCACCAGAAATATCTGATATAACTATTCGGCAATCTCAAACTGTTTTTTATTATTAAATATTCAGTGGATTAAAGATGTTTTATTATTACTGGAATAATGTTTGAATTAGGTGATTGACTAAAAAATAAACTGATCAGAATAATAATCATCCATTATTTACTTATTTATTATCATATATTATTATTATTAGCTTGTTTTGGACTAGTACTCTTTTAGTCGAGGAGCAGAAAATTATTTAGTTGTTCCCATTTTGTGTTTCCAGCTTCTCAAATGTGACGATTTGCTGCTTTTACTGTTTTATGTGACTGTAAATTGAAGATCTTTGTAACTGTAAACTGGAGACGCATCCTGAGCTCTAGGGAGTGACTGTTGTTTTTCACATGTTTCTGACACTGGTCAGTAAATGTGACTGATCAGAACATTGTCAACATATGAATTAATAATGTTGGTTTGTCCGATTTCTGACAGTTTCATACTTACTATAGAAAGAATGGTAGTTTTTCTGTATTATTTTGGGTTTATCAAGCCTGTAAATAAAATTCTAGCACAATCTTAAGGCGTTATAATAACATACAAGAGGTGAAAGGAAACCAGGCAGAAGATAAACCTCCAACGAACTGAGGAGATTTCAATTGGAAAGGTCAAAGGTCAGAGGTCAGATGGTCCACTAACAAAGAGAGACAATGAATAAACACCTTGTCACGCACAGAGAAATGAAAACAGCTGTTTGTGTGAGTGTGTGTGTGTGTGTGTGTGTGTTCTTTGGGAACAGTGTGTGTGGGACCGGATGAAGCCCTATCAGGGGCTGGGTTTTTGCATCATGTGCAAGTCCATCTAATCATATGATACTGATGTTGGGAGAGGCTTCCTGGCATGGAGCACAAACTCGGACAAACGCACACACACTCACACACATAGGTCGATTCTCACACACACACACACACACACACACACACACACACACACACACACACACACACACAATTCATCCATCACGTTATACCTGCTTAGATTATCTCGCCTAAAATGATTCTTTGAGTCCAGGTGACAAACGTACCTCGTGGGTTTCGGTTCAAGTCCAATTCACAAAACATCCATCCAGTTCAAATGAAGCCAGATGGAGTTTATACGGCACGTTCAGGCCTTTCCCCATCAGTGCTCTCTTCTCTCCTCCCCAGCCCTCCCCAGACTCCTGTTCCATCCTCTCCCCTCTTCTCCTCCTCTCCTCCTCTCCTCCCAGCCCTCCCCAGACGTCCGCCTGTCTTTTATCTCCACATGGCGCCATCCTCCTGGACAACAAACCCCAGTGATTGATTCCTGCTTGATAGGCTCTCATTTCTAAGATTTCGTTTATTATCAGTGAGGTTCTGAGTGTACAGATAGATGTCTCTGTGCATGTGTGTGTGCACGAGCACTCACACACACGCACACTCGCTCACCCCCTCACCTTTTGTTCTTCCCCTCCCTTCCGCTGCCCATACCATCCTATTCCTCCTCTGAACTGAAAAGTCAGTTTCTCTTCTTTTGAGGGCTTTGCATTCATATGGAAAGCATCTCGTTCGTGCTCTTAATACCCATTTTCTCTCTTCTTCCTCATTTTCTGTCCCCCCTCCTCCTTGCCTCCTATTTGCGGACTGAAGAAGTGAGGAGACGGACCTTCGGTATCTGCTGGAGATAGTGGCTGTAATCTCACATTCCTCCTGTGTTTCTCCCCCTGTCACTCCACATCCTCCCCCTCCTCTATCCATCCCTCCATCCCTCCCTGCCTCCCTCCCTCGTGGGTCAGAAAGGGTCAGGGCTATCCTCTTCGGTGTGCTGGAGTGGAGAAATCTGCTCATCCCCTGCTGCGCCGCTAAAGCCTGAACCATCACACCGCATTCCTTCATCGGTGATTAAGAAAGGTTTTATTCCAAAAAGAGTGAAAGACAAACTCGATAACACGATTTTTTAAACGAGTACCAGAATAATATTCAGTGTCTAAAAGAAGTTTTAAAAAAGTCTGATCTACAACTCTGTCCATATTTAATGTTTCAACCCTGTTGCCAAACAAGAACATTGAGATTAGGGAATGATTACGGTTCATTAAAGCATTAATTTCATGTGTGTATTCAGCATGCTGGGTGAAAGTTGGGCCCCAGTCATCACATGCCGTGTGTAAGGCTCACCACATCCTGCATTGCCCCTAAACATTGTAAATTGTGAGGGGCAGAATCGTCCATTATGGACATTATTTACTGGATACTGGGCTGAATTTTTAGACCATAGTTAACAAACCAGATAGCAACATACTCGACCATTTTATTCTGCAACTCACTGTTAATTAAACTGAAGTTAAAGCAAAAGAGTTAATTTTCAGCTGTGAGCAGCTTTGCCTCGTGCATTTCATCGTAGGTTAGCAGCGCAGCCACAAATTAAGAGCTGTTTAGCATGCATACGGACTCTTCCATTGCAAACACAATTCATTCTCGGTATCTTCTCGCAGCTGGTATGTGGTTTGCATTTTGACAACCACAACGTATCAGTCTGGAGATCAAACTGACAACTCTCTGATCATAGGACCCCTTTCTGACTTTAATCTTGACCTTAAATTGCAGACGTGTTGCGGCGCAGACCATGTATTATCATTTACAAGATACCTATCAAGCAGCAGTAGTAGTTGTCTGTGGTGCACATTTGTCTGAACTTCTTCTGCTTCTGACAGTTGGATTTTGTCACCCCAACCAAGAGAGAAAGCGTCAAAGCGTTGCTCAAGTAGGTGTGAAAAGTTACGAACTAAACGCTTGACATCGCATCCTTATGAGCCAAACCAAAGAGTTCTCTGACCTGCCAAATAATCACCTTTCTATCAAGCACACAACTTGCACACTGAAACTGTTATTATTACCGCTGGCATGGATCTAGATGTTTTGTTCGGAAACAATCGATGGCCTCAAACGCTATCACGATGTTGAATCTGCCCTGACAAACATCGGACATCATGTTACGAGTCTATTACACTGCACTGCATATCATTTTGTTCATTTCAAAACCAGTGGGGACAAGAGCTATCAAAATATTCTAGAGTATCATTGAAAGTGATGGCTTTTTTTTGCAAAGGGCATGTTAGAGTGGGCCTAAACTCTTATGCCTCCATTATTTAATGCTTTATGTTATGATATGAGGAATAAATAAATGAAATATCATTTTTTAATCATTTTAAATGATGTACTCTTAGTTTTATTCAGTTTTTTAATGCCTGTATGAAATATATCAACATAAACATGGAATAAAATGTATAGATAATCTAAGTAAAGCAATTTTTCCTTTTGCTTGACATCCTTTGATGACTTCTCTCTATCGTTCATCTCCCTGCTTTGGTCATGCTTTCAACATCTGCTCACCTCTATATACACTTTTTTCTCTTTGCTAGCTCTTTCCAAACTGTCTCTCCTTCCTCTCTCCTCCTCGCCTCTATCTTACTTATACCACCTGTCTTCTTCAGTCCTCAGCCTCACTAGGCTCTGTAAAGCCCCCCAGGCTTCGCCCCTTTCCCTCCCATCTCTGCGTGAGATTGGCATGGCCCATTCAGCAATCCTGCCCCTTCCAGCGTTGCCCTCTCTCTCTCAACTTCTCTCAACAAAATTTGCTTCTTATTTGGTCCGGACAGATAAGCTATCATTTTAATACGAGGCCTACCCAGCAACACGTCGGGTTCGGCGTTTTGGATGTGCATGCACACTCAAGTAACATACACGTGTGCACATATCAAGTGCAATGACTTCATTTATTTATTTATTTTTTGATCTGGAGTACAGTATAGAATTGTACGTCTTTGATGTTGTCTTGGCTTGTGTGTGTTATCGTATCGGTGGGGGTGAGTTTGTCAGTTCTGAGAGATCAGGGTGGAGCAGAGAGAGAGAGAGAGAGAGAGAGAGAGAGAGAGAGAGAGGCAAAGAGAAGTAGATGAGATCCAGTCCTCGCTCTCCCTCCAACAGATCTCCTTCATTAGATTAGTGGCGTGTTAACTGGCCTGTGTCATATGGAAATCCTGCCATTTGCATCTCTTGAGAAAGAGGCGTAAAACCATTTATCTATTTAAATATATTCTAGCTGATATGGCTGTTGGACTTTAGAACAGGGTATAATAATGTTTACTGATCAACTGATCAGCTGGGCTGCTGATTCCTCACAGTTTTTTGGTTGAGTGAACAACCGGGTCCTTCTCGACGAGCCTCCCGTGACAACCCAGGAACAGGCACGCCACTGCTGCTGTTCTGATTGGATCGCACATAACAAATCTGATATAATATCTCCTCTCTTTTTGATTGGATCCCGCTTTAATTAACTGATAGTGCAAGTGCATGCGATTGGACCGAAGTTGCAGGATTATTGTGAAATTTCAAGCTGAATCGAAAAAGAGCGGCGATAACAAAAGTGTACGCAGACCCCGGAGTTTGTCGCGTCTTGTTGCGTGTTCCCAAAGGACAAAAGTCTGAAGTGAAGTCTCCACACTGTACGACAGGAGAAACTCCGCTTACAACATCGTCCCGATTGTTTTCCCTCCTTCGACAGCACCCAGCAGCTCACCCCACCCCAATCCTGTCTTTCGTGGAAAGGCAGCCTGAAGGCACGATCCTAGAAGGAGCAGTGTAGGAGAGTTCAAAGCGTTATCACGCGCCGAACGTCTTTTCATCATGTTTTAGAAACAAGCGTTCGCACTAATCCCCCAATAATCTCTCCAGGAGAACTGGGGCGATAAGGCGCGCCACCCACGGCTTTTCAAACACTTTTTGGGTAGTCTCCTCTCACTCTCTATCTCTCCTCCCCTCTACCTCCTCTACTCTCCTCTCCACTTCCTCCTTCCCTCACTCCCCTGGAAGGACGAGTGAAGGTGATCACCGTCTCCTCCTCATTCTCTCTCGAGCTGTTTTCTCTTCTTTCTTTTTTTTCCCCCCGCGTTGACTCTGTTGAGTCTGGTTTGTTTACACCCTGATTCCGATCTTTATATTTTATCTGGACTCATCAACAGTGTTGCTCTGCCTCTCTGTCTCTCTCCTCCGCCCATCAAATTAGAATGTTAATTATAATGGTGCTCCTTCAGAAGATGACAAATCAATGATTACGGTGAGTGTTGAAACACCTTCCGCGATGCCCCCCAGAAGAACGCGATACATAAGGAACGTTCTTAAAAAGAAACCAGAGAGTTTCTGCTCCAGACAGTAATGTGAAAACAACAAAAATGTTATCTTCCATTAAAATGTTTTAAAAAATTTTAATAACTCGCACTCTGGCGCAGTAAAGTCAAATGCAATTTAAGGCGACCTAACCTCTCCCATCATGTCAAACCACTCACATCATGGATCAGATGTGTGTGCTTGAATATCATTTTGAAAACCTGTTTATGTTACTAAAAGTGCATGTTTGTTTCCTTGTCCTCGTCTTTCTGTTTTAACAATGCAGATGAGGGAGACGGTGGCATGGCGATGCCTCATTGGCTGCAACACGCAACCCTTTTTTGCAGTTTCCGAAAGGTGTTGGTGGAAGAGGGTTTCAGACACTGTTTGACCAATCCAAACAACCCCCTTTCCCCTAACCACAGGTCGTACGGAGCCATGTCCATATGCACTCAGTCTCTAACCTGTGCTGACTGATGATAGAGTATCTGTTGGCTTGTCACAGTAGGAGGAGCAGGTGTAAAGAATGATGTATGTTTGATGTAGCTGCCTCAGTTTCAGGGCCTTGGCTGCGTGTATGTTGGCTCACTGTGTAGGTGACTCGAGGGTGGATGTGATCCCTCATCACCGCTTGTAGGCAGACTGAATTCCTGAGAATGATTCAGTTTTGAGTGTTCCTGTTTTAACCGGTTACACATTTGTAGCCTTCACAGCTCTTGTTTGGCATCTCAGAAGGAAACTCACGGGCCAACTGCATGCATTGTAAATCATCGCACGTGGTGCTGCTCAGCCAGTCAAATCTGTGTATTCCAATAAAAAAAAGTATTGCGACTCAAGTCACACACACACACATACACACACACAGACGAGATGAGAAACAACAGCCTGTGACATAAAACAGTGAGAGAAAAGTGATTTCACATGGCATGCTTTTAAAGGAGAAAATTTTACGTTAAGTAAACATCCAGAAAATAATGACGTCATCATGAACTTTCACAATAGTCAACAATATTTACTCGTAATAATATTTGTTCTTTAATTTCAAGTAAAATAAGGGCTGCATCTAAAAGTAAAGTGCATGACAAAGATCGCTTAATATAAGAAAAATAAAATAAAATGTGCAGCTTCACTTTCAACCAGTTTTAATTTTACTTTTATTTTGTTTTGTTTTTTATTACGAATCGCTCTGGTTCAATGTTAAAAGACAATAAAATCATGGCAGGACGAGCTGGAGCTCACTTAAAAAGAGAAACTGAGGGAGAGGAACAAAGAGGAAAAGAAAGAGACGGGGTGTTAAAGCTGTTTGATTGTTACAATGTGAAACTGTTCCTGTGTATTCTGTGTACACAGGCTAAAGATGCTCTGACTGCATCTCTTCATCATGAACTCAAAGTTCCTTCTAGCTGAATTTTTGGGCAAACCCCTCATCGTTCTTTTGAGTAATGGAGGTCTTGGCTCCAAAACGTTTGACCCTGTGCAACACAGCCTTAAGGAGAGCAAGCTTTTTGTGGTGATTGAATCAATATGCTCCATAAAAGCTAATGTCGTATGATTTGCCCACATCATGGCAGTAGATGTCTGTCTCTCAGTCTGTCAACCTGACCCTGACAGAAGAGCCTATCACCCTGAGAAAGAGGAGAGAAGAGGAATGATTGGAGAGGGGGGGGAAAAAAAGCCAAATAAGATAAAATACTGCCCAAAGAGAGAGAGGAGGGAAAGGTCCATCAACTGAAACAAAACACGAGAGACAAAAAGAAATATGAGCGAGAGAACGAGAACTGGAAGAGAGGTGAGGCAAACGGGGAAGAGGAGGGTTAAACGAGACAGAGGGAGGAGGTGTTCATCACTCAGTGGCAATGACTGGCTGGTATCTGCATCTCCCTGTCATCTGCACCGGCTTCTGCAGGGTGGAGGAGGAAGGAAAGAGGAGGAGGAGGAGGAGGAGGAGGAGGTGTAAGAGAGGAGAAGAGGAGAGGGAAAACCTCTATCCTCTCTATCTCTGAGCCTCATCTCCGGCAGTTCAGGAGCCTGCTTTCCAAGAGTGCCTCATTTTCAAATCTCTTATCTCGGCCCCCGTTTTAAGTATCGCAGTTTTATATTTTTACATGTCATTTGCATGCAGCTCATCAAACCTGGCTCCCTCTATTTTTTTCTCTTTTTTTTTTCCAGCTTCTTGGAGGTGTGCGTGGATATGAGCATGCCTGCACAAGGGAATAAGCTTTCCCCCTCCACTGCCGAGCCTCAGCCATGCACTGTATTGACGATATTCGTACCTCGTGAGCAGATTGTACAGTGTAAAAAGAAAAAAAAAAAGTATCTTGTGTCTCTTGAATGTTAGAGAAATGCTTTGCGTGAGTGCAACGGAGGTAAAGTGCGTGCATGTGTGTGTGTGTTTGTATGAGAGAGGCGGATGAGAGTAGGTTTCTGATTTTTATCTGCCTTCCTTTTCTTCTTTGTATTTTTGGAGGATTCACACAGTGACCTCTTTGTTTGGGACAGTGAGTACACCCCTCCAACCCCCTGGATCGGGAAAGAAACCATTTCCTGTAGCCGAGAGATAGAACGAGGGACAGACACAGAGAGAAAGAGGGAGAGATAGGATGGGGAAGGAGGGGCAGGCAGACAGAGGGCTAGGAATGAGAGTTGGGGAGAGGAAGAGAATTGGAGATTAAGAAAGAAAGAAAGAAAGAGGTGTATAAAAGGAAGGAGGCGGTGCAGGAGAGAGTGAAAGAGGAGAAAGGAGGAAGAGGGTGAATTGGATGATTGAATGAATGATTTTGTGAGAGGAGAGAATGAACGATGGTTGAAAAGGTCAGGACAGGAGCGGGGTAGCTTATTAAATTCCCAGCTAGAGGAGCACAAAACGTTTGAAACGCTTAAGGCGGAAGAAAAAATAGACCTTTCTGGAATGTATACTGCAAAATGTCCAGGCCGTGAGGTTTGACAGGAGCTTAACATGAACATATCAAACTCTACCGGCTGCTACTTGGTCCTGTAGCTATGTTGCAACAGTGATGAGGAAGGTTTTATTAATCTTAATATTTTTTTGGATTAATTATCTCTGATAGTGGAAATGCCCACCGCAATTTTTTAAAGCCCAAAGTGCTTCACATTACTTTTTTTTTTTTTGTCTAAACAGCATTCGAAAATCCACGTTCAGTTTTCCTGTAAGAGAAAGAAAAGCAAGCAAACATTCAAATCCATACAGGCCAGTTTTAGCTCATTTAAACCTTCACGTGATGGACTACACTTTCTTAGACCCTCGAGGATTCCCAATTAAGGCTTCTCTGTTTTGTCCCCACAGTGATAGAATGAACTTTACATTGAATTCAGGCTGAAATCAAACTGTTACCGACTAAAACTACTTAAATTATATTGCTCGCTTTATTTTTGTCCTCAAGGGGTAATTGGTTGTGCACCAAACAGTATATGTGTCACCTTTGTTAACCAGGAAACACTGACAGGTTTAATGTCCCACTCCATACATGTTTTAGTCACATTTGAATACAAGATGTTACTCTCAAATATTGATTGATGGACCTCAAAAGTCCAGTAATTCAATTTTATTTACATAGCAGATCATAAAAGAAGATATCTCAGGACACTTTTCATATAAAGCAGGACTAGTATGTATTATTTTTAATATTATTTATAGGAACCCAACAATTCCTACCATGTGAAAGCACTGAAAAACAGGGTTAAGGTTATAAAACAAAACTCCAATTACAGTCTGGTCTCAGGATTAAAACAGGTATTTTATTTGTACGCAGTGTTTTAAACAAGAGGTCGACCAATCCAGTGTTTTATTCAATATTCTGATACCTAAACTCTGGATATCTGCTGACAGAGTGTCTGTGGACCTCATTGAAATCATTTTTATGTACTGTTTGTGAGTGTAGTGTAGTGAGTGTAATATCACTGCTATGACTGACCTGATAGCGGTGACATTAAAGCTTTTAAACCAGCCTGATCTCTTTAAAAGCTTCCTACAGTTATAGACCCAACCGTTCACCTGAAGCCATGAACGTAAGCATGGATTATTAACTTGCATGTTTTACATTTAATGACCAAGAGACTGTCATGCTCAGACCATTAGAGAGCTGTGTAAACCATCTTGGACAAAGTGAAACAGTATACACCGATGAGACATATGTAGATGTGCTAGATGTACCAGTGGTGATTTGCATATACAAACATACTTATTCCCCAGTGGTAGCAGTAAAACTGTGGCAGTTGACAGCTGTACAGAGAAATCTTAATCTGTTGATCTGCAGGGTGGTGCTACTGCTGCTGATATTTATTTATTTATATATATATATATTCATCTATTTCCTCCCCTTTAATTGAAGTGTATTTAGCACAAGGAGACATGAGGGGTTAGACGTTGGGGTTAGTTGAGGGAAAGTTCTCATCATCATTATCATCATCAGTAATCATCAGTAATATTGTGCTTACCAGAGAGAGAGAGAGAGAGAGAGAGAGAGAGAGAGACCAGCAAGTGAAGAGCCATTCTGATACTGAACGAGGGAATGGAGAAAGAAAATGAAGAAATGAAATCAGCCTGGCATCATTTGCATTCAAGTTTTATCGGCGTAGGAGGAGGGCGTTTTTGGGCCTGATAAGGACAGGGCGTCGCAGGCTGTGCTGGAGGTGGAGGAGGGAGGGTGGGGGGGAGGTTGGTGGAGACAGAGGTGTGTGTGTGTGTGTGTGTGTGTGAATTTGTGTATGAATGTTTTATATGAACTGACTTTGGCAAAAGAAGGTGGCTCTTGAGTTCAGTTGGTGTGTGTTTGCACTAACACACACACACACACACACACATATGTGAATGTTACAGCAGTGTATAGTGAGGACAGGGCGTTGGGGGTGGGAATGGTTTGTGTGTGTGGTGAGGGTGCGGGAGCGGGGGGTTAATATCAGACCAAATAATTAGATTCGCTATCGTCTCGGCGGCAGCAGTGCGGGGATCAGGCAGATTAAAGCCGGGCTCGGGGCTGGTTAATATTCATGAGGGGACCGGGGTCCGGGCGTGGGGCTTAGACTGCGGCTCAAAGACTCTCCTCCGGCTGATGGGGCTTAAGGCAGCGCTCTCAACCAAGATGGAGCTCTGCCGGGGAGGCCTGACATCCCACTGATAGATGGAGGGCTGGGCGGATAGTTAAAGTGAGAAAAGAGGAAAGGAGGGTAACGAGGTACGGCAAGGTGTGCTGGTGCTTGATACACCTGCATCTGTGTGCATCTATACATCTTTACTTGATCATATTTTTATGACACGCTGGCAGCCAAAAGTCAAAACATTACCACCTCATCCCTTTTCTTCTCCTGGTCCTCCCCGTTTCTTTCTATCTCTCCAAACTGTCACTGCTCACTTCATAACATCTTGACACTTGTAGTCTTCAACGAGTGTTCATCTTAGACTCTTTTTCTGGAGTAGCATACATAAGATATCAAAATATTACCATGTTCCTGCATCAATACACACTCAGGGAGCTTCTGTGATTAAATAATAGTTTTTATACTTCACGCTTCTTCACATTCACATTTTCATTAAGCATTTGTCTTTTGAAACAATTTATTGAAACAGTTTGGAGTTTCATAGATTCCCCATTACTTGTACTTATGTACAAATGCGTATGTTACATATAGTGAGTACAAGTACTCAGTACTCAGGACTCCTTCCTCACGGTCATCGTTACTGACTTAATGCACGTTTCTATAAGACTTTGGGGTTGACAAAAACTTGATCTTGTTAGCACAAATTAAAGTACTGCTGTCAGAATTGTACATTTTATTTTTGCGAGGTGATGCGTGCCTTTCTAAACAACTTTCTGGGTTTGGACACTTGAAATGCCAAACTGCATATTGCATCAATGTTAGATAGAAATATACCATATCCTAAAGTTTGAAATATCTAATGAAATAATATGCAAACAAGCCTAAAATCTGACCAAACATTGTATGTCAGATAAGTCATACCAAATAAGTGTCATGGTTCAATACCCTAAAAATGATGGATGACACTTTGTTTTCTGATCTGAACAATCCTACTAATGGACACAAAATACAGCTAATGTAAAGTTTGCATCCTTTTTTTTTTTTAAATGTTTATAGTTGGCTCTGATGTTTGTAGCATTTTCATTACTTACCTTTGATAGGATACCCCGCTTGGCTTCTCCGAAACCTTTTCGGAGCAGTGTAGGTTGACTCCAGACACGTTCCTCAGGTGACTGTTGGCCATTTGAGTCAATGAGATCGGCGTCAGACCAAGAGAAGTGAAAAGGGTTTTGATACCATCCGGTGGCCTCTCCGCTCTCCTTAACTCACCCCCACATCTCTGGCATCTGCATTCTCTACTGGCCTGGTTAATTACACACACACACTCTCTCAAAGTGCAATCTGGCCGTGTGCCTCTGTGTATTTGTGGCTGTAAAGTGGGTAAAGAAGCATGTTTTCCTTGTTGCAGGTTGACATTAATAATACATCTATTCTTGTAGGCCAGTGTTTGATTATGCTGCGATTCAGTTAGTTAAATTCTCGACTTCTCGAAATAAAACCAGCAGCAACAACTGATCAGTGCTTCCTTTAAATCCAGCCGTGTTCATACACACAGCCTGTGTTCATATAGGTGCGCGTATTTGCATGATACTGTAGCTCCTGCAGTGCTTTATGAATCCCAAATGCGGGCCCCCCTGAATAAAAACATTTTCCTTCAGGCTCTCCGTCTTCACATCCGTTCCTGAGCCACATTTGGCCTGAGGATCTCTACTTGACACTGTTTGTTTACGAGAGCAGCGATACGGGATTAGAAAGATTTCTGGAGTGAAATTAGATCTTAGAAAATCGCTTGCAATCTTACATTTCTGAGCTTTTGCCCTCGAAATTTGTTATTTTCAGGATGGAAGTAGCTAAAAAAAAAAAAAAAAAAAAAAAAAAAACATTTAGCTGCTGTGCCTCACTGGGATGATTTCTCTGCTCAGACATCAGATACGAAAATAAAGGGAAATTACATGTGACGTTTTACGACATCTGTGACGTTACATGACTACGGGTCAATAACTCCACCAGATATGTGTGTATTATGTTTCTTTTGTCCTAGAGGACAGTGAAAATCTGACTTTACCATTGGTGATAAAAACATGTTGATGTAGCTGTGGTCAGAGAGGAAACTCCATCAGGGAGAAGTGGACAACATTGACTTTTAATAAAAGTGTTATTAATTCTCAAATAAGAAAAGATGGGAGAGTATCGCACTCACAATGAGTCATAAGTAATTACTTAATATTTTAGATCTTTGAAGGAGGCTGTGTGTTTGTGTGTGTGTTTCTCATTTTCTTTTGCTTTGTATATATGTGTGTGTGTGTGTATGCGTGTGTGTGTTTTCCACTGGAGCGCTACTGAGCTATCCCCATTGCCCTATCATGGTGAATTCCAAAGCTGTGGCCGTGATGAATTAGTCTGAAACAAATTAGCAGTACTTACAGCTCAGACGGCTCCAGCATTGGGTTACAAATTAAAACAAAAGCAGCCGTATCTCCACATCAGCGCTAGTTCCCCATGAAATCCAATACGCTCTGCCTCAATCTTCAACGTACAACAGACTGAGAGGCTTCCTTCCTTCTGTCCTTCCCATCTCTCTTCTCACTGTCTTCCCAGGCCGTCCCCCCGGACAACGTCCATCTTCTTCAGGTATTTCGGGATTTAACCCGAGCTGTCTGTTTAATTAGACTATACACTAAAGAAGTAAAGGCTGTCACCCCAGGTAAACGGGGCAAACTTGTGGAGTGGCAGGATGCAGATTAGTGTAACACACGGATCAATGCAGTCTGTTTTCATGGATCTGCAGCACTGATGTTGTGTTTTTTGGCATAATTTGTGTGTTTTCTTTGTTCATTTAGCAAAATATCTGAAACATTATTAACCAATCTTAATCAGCATCTTGTAGCTCACTCGTTCACTCGTTCATAACCTTTTTATAGCCACAAAATGTATACTCACAACACCCCGTCACACCTTTTTATTGGGGATTTATTGGCAGAATATGTCAGAAATAGAACATAATGTTGATCAGTGTGCTTCCATTAGGATACAATCACCTGAAAATAAGTACTGTCTTTTTCTTACCTCAGAATGAGCCTTTATATCTACAGAGGGAGCAGGTCCTCTTCCACATGGTTGTACCGCCATGTTTCTACAGTAGCCCAGAATGGACAAACCAAACACACTGACTGGCTGTCGTGTTTAATTTTGTGTATTTGACTCCTGAAGAGTCAAAACACACCTTTTACCTCACATACGTGACTTTTTTTTTTTTCAAACCACACAGTTGCGTTTAGATTTATATATGCATTTTATTTCTACCACCCAGGTAGCCACTGATTTCTGCTCAATTTATTATAAAAAAAAAAAAATCTATAATCCAATCGTGCAGATTGATTTTGATTTTGGACTTCATCACTCATGCAACTGATCGAAAACAGTTTCCACTCCTGCGTCTGATGCAGATGCAGATTAAGAAAATGTCAAAACATTTTCTATTAATTAAATGAATGTAGAAGATTGTACGTATTCTCTGTGTGCATTGTAATTCTCTAATGAAGGGCATAAGAATTGACTGGGAGGGGAACCAGGTTTTTGGCTGTTTATTACAGATGGAAAGAATGGGAGGTCAGATACATGTGCAATGAGAATCCTCATCAGGCTTGGTAATCTTTGGGCCAAATGCGTGAAATGTGCCAGTTTGAATGAAACACACTTCCTGTTGTGGCCTCTCGCTGGCTTTCCACCATAATCATAATAAGTCCACTGCTTAGTTTGCCCGATAGATCCCTTGATCACTCACTTGGAGGCTCGTTTTCATCGTGATATCGTGTGTCTGTGACACTGTGTTTGTCAGTGGGAATCGCTGGGAATTTGGATTTAATGTCAAAGTACTTTAAGATTTTAAAGAGTTTTTTTTAAAAGGCTCCCGATAGATGTGTCATTTCTGGAATATTTCATTTTAGATTTTTGTGTCCAGGTAGGGAATATCCGGTTCAGCCGAAGTGCAGAAATTAGGCCTTAAAAAATGCACATTTAAGAAAATCAGGAAAGAAAACGCTCTGACTTTGAACTGAATCATGAAAAAAAGTCATAAAATGTAGTGGCAGTCGTAGTAACCTTTAATAAAAATCACAAAACAAGCAGGATACACCATCATGTCAACTTTGACCCCCAGCGTAAATACTCTCAGCTCCAGTGCTGAGGGAATGCTGCCTCCTGGTGGACAGTGACTAACACTGCACCAAAGACAGAGTGAACAACACCGTGCAGCCCACACACAGCGAGTTTGATAGAGAAGATATTCAGCCATTTCATGGACATAACATACATAATGCATTTTTTTTTTTTAAAGTTGGCTGAGCCGTATCTTTTCATTTCTAGAATAAGCATATAAGCTCGTCCTATTTCACTTTTATCTTGGCATTTAGAAGTTAGGACAACACAAGCACAAACGTACAGTGTAGTATCACTTTGATAGATGCTGTCCTCCTCTTGAAGCATTTCTCACTGGTGTTTTTATCAGCAGGACAGGCAGGTGGAACCTTTACCTTCCAGCCCGTGTTGGCATTTTACAGTGCATCTGTTAAAAATAATGAACACT
Source organism: Protonibea diacanthus (assembly GCA_028641955.1). NCBI lineage: Eukaryota > Metazoa > Chordata > Actinopteri > Sciaenidae > Protonibea > Protonibea diacanthus. The sequence goes on from CM053981.1 coordinate 2,981,768, forward strand.
GAGTTTCTGCTGCACACCGGCTGAATTTAAATACAGAACGAGCTCATGTAAAGCAGAGCACCCCCCCCCGTATTCACTGAGAAACTGTGTTAATTAAGATGTTATTGGACGAGCTGATGTCTGATGGTGTTTGCTGAGCGCGGTTTAAACGTAAAAAAAGAAATGCTGTGGAGTGACAGTGTGTTACTGAAGAAAAGTGTATCTGTGTGTGTGTGTGTGTGTGTGTGTGTGTGTGTGTGTGTGTGTGTGTAGGTGTGTGCGTCACAGAGACATGGGATAAGCCCGTGTCCTGGGAGTGATTGTCGGAGGGAATGCTCCTGGTACCTCATATGAACAAAGACAAGATTGTACTCAGGATACACAGGTGTGTGTGTGTGTGTGTGTGTGTGTGTGTGTGTGTGTGTGTGTTTGTGTGTCACCCTTGTCTCTCTCTCTCTCATACCTCCACACATACAGACACTGGATGTTGACTCGCCATTCATTGTCCAGTGTATCCACTGTGGATCTTATTATGGTAGCCGATTGAATAGCAGCCCGTCGACCTCATCAGATCTTCTTTCTCTTTCCTTTCCTCCTCTCACTCTCTCCCGGGGTCTCTTCTCTTCCTCTTTTATTCCTCTCCTCCTCTTTTCTTCTCCCTCTTTTATTTTCTATGCATCTTTGTTCAGCCCATGCTCCCCTCATTTCCTCATTTCCTTCTTGGTTTGTAATCATCCTCTCGCTGGCGTTCTTTTTTATAAACGGGTGTTTACCACTGGCCACACAGTGGACAGTGCTGTGTGACTGTGTATTCCCAATTGACAGCAATTAATGCCTGTTTTTTATGTGATTATCTCATGGTCTGTACACTGTAAAGCAGCCCAGTTAAAGAAGAGAATGAACACTTGAAAGTGACAATGGCATGTATTTTAAGAGCATCACTCTTGTTTGATTTGATTTGTTCCTTTTGAAACAATGGTGAGATTATGAAGGGAGGGGTGAGAGAACCGTGAACCCATTTTATCACAGTTACAGAGATAAAAAGTGTTTAATGTTAAACATATCAACATCTGAATGATAAAACGATAAGACTACATATTTCTTTTTCCGAAATATTGCCAAGATCTGTCCAGTTCTTACAGACGCTGAAACACTTCATGTATTTGTCTAACATTCTTTTCTCTGCCTTACCTAAAAATTTGATCCAGTTTACACCCTGATCTTAAAACATCACGTTGGCCATCCTGGCATTGATTCTACTTTCAGCTTACAACACACTGAGACCTGCACCGTCCTACTCTCTGACCTCTAGTCACTAATTCACCGTGTTCACACAAGCCCTCTCACGTCATGCATGACGAGACGTCCATCCAAACTCGAGAGGCCAGCTCAGTTGACTCATTCAAAAGTAAACTTGAAACACATCTCTCTACGTCAGCCTTTAACCTCAATTAGTCCGCCTTAAGTACTAAACTGCGGTTATCCAGCAGATATTCAGCTTTATGTGCGTTACATTTATGCACCATGTTTTACATTCTTGCATTTTTCCAACTGTGTATTGTTGTTTTTTACTACATCTATTTTAAACATTATTTTTATATATTTAAACTCACTATGTCACTACTGTTTTATATATTTTGTTAATGATTCATTATTATTTTATTTCATGTACAGTCCTTTTTCATGTACAGCCCTTACAGACCCTTTGAACTTGACGTAATAATGTTACAGCTTTCGGATGGTTAGCACATGTATCATCAGGTTAGACTGTTGTCTTTTTGGCCACAGTGATCATTTTCAAAGAGAGCGTCCTGTAATAAAAAATAATTCAGATATAATGCATGGCAGAATATAATTTGTTCATAGTTTATTTGTTTATTTGCATCATTTAGTTGCATCTTCGAATTGTTTTTGTCTTATCAACAGAACCCAGAGATATTTTACAGTTTACAAGACAGAATAGCAGCAACCTATCTCATTTCAGAAGCTCTCTTAATTGACTTAATTGACATTTAAAATAAAAGTAAACATTTTTATTATTAAATTGCACAGTAAACCTCTGGAGACAAATGTCACTGTTGTATGAGCATACAGTATATCCCGTATAATTCAGCAGCTGACCAGTGAAAAGTTTGTGTTTAATCCTCATTTTTCTGTGTGCAGAACTCGAGGTTGACCCTGGTGTGTGAAGATCCAGACTGTTGGATCAGTCTGCTCCCTCTGACCTCTGACGCCTCAGCTGCCAACTGCACCATCTACAGCCAAGGTGAGTTTTTCTATGTGACAACAGAGGACACATGAAGCATCGCGTCCACCTTGATATGGCTCAGTATGAACCGGTCATCATGTGTGCTGATACTGAATATATGCCTCACCATTCCTCATCCACTCAGAGCCTTTGAACAGCTCCACCACACTAACACTAAGTCAACAATTAACTTTAACCCCTTATTTATATTTGCATATATAATAATGCATTTGTCAAGAAATATGACTCCTCTGGAGGGCACCCAAGAGTGGAGGCTGGTGTATGAATGGATAATGAATGCAACATGTTAAAACACAGTTGTAATTATATACAGTGTGTCTTTATGAATCAGTTAGGATTATTGACAAGTACTGTACATTAATTAACTTTAAAAATGTCCATGTATCTGCCTATTACTGCAGTATAGGGTAAAGATTATTTATTATATATTTATATACTACTTATAGATGATAAATTGGGAGAATTTAAACTAAAGTGTTACCAGTTTTCCTGCTAAAACTCTCCTTATTACTAACCAGTAATCGTCTTCTGAGGGGCAGCAGTTTTGACATGTCACAGTAAGAATAGCACAGGTGTGATTAATCACTAATGATAGCTTCACTACATTCAGATGCGACACTTCCAGTGTTTTACTGCTGTGGACACTTAAATTCAATAGAGCCATCATTAATTATATTAGCATGAATGCAGAATCTGTAGGAAAGGGACCAAAATTTTGATACCAGAGGCCTTCTGGTCGCTGTAGTAGTGTGTACCAATCACGTTTGAGCGGGCTTTGGTTGCATGCAGTGGAAAAATACGCTATCAGAACCCATCAGCTGACGTCTGACAGAACTGTATCTGCATTCATACGCAGATATCTGTTTATAGAAACTAGCCAACATGTCTCTCTTGTCATTCTTGTGTATTAAGTTACTAATCGGCAGAAAAAGAGAAAAGTCTTGGCCTGGATATTTCTTATCTGTTTGCCAGATATCTGCTGGCTGCACCAAAAGCCCTGAAACATTGGCCGTTGCCTCCAGAGGCTAAATTTTCATCAGAGATTAGGCGACAGGTTCTAAAATTGGTTCCACCTTTGTGTTTCTCACATTGACAAGTCAAAATAATTCTGAAGTTTTGGCAGTCATCACCCCAAAATAGATTCAAATTAGCAAACGAGGGATTTTTTTTGAGACATAAAAAAGTTGTTTCCTTTGTCACTTTCCAATCCTGAGCTGACGTCTTTGTGTTTTCAGGTGAGGAGTTGTTCTGCAAGGTGACTAGAGAGCTTCCGGCTGGTGAAAGGCTCTTGGCTCACCTGACGCCCCCTCCTGGTTCTTCCTCGTCCCCGTTGGGCCAGCTCTCCCCTCCGCTCAGCCTCGTCACCCAGAAACAACCTGCCGTGAAGGAGGAGCCGCTGTACCCAGCGGCGCTGCACTCAGAAATCCAGCTCCTCCCACAACAAGCCGGCATGGCCGCCATCTTGGCTACAGCTGTTGTTAATAGTGAGTGATTAGACGATCATGTATATACAGTTTATATAAGTAGGTTTTAATAAAGTTTTCATGTTATCAAAAGCACAAGAAACTAATATAATGTATATAATTTCTTAAGAATATGTATTCAGAATGTAGAAAAATATATGTTCTTCATGACAATACAGAATCGGCTTTTAATCTTTCATGCAGCCTTTATATTTTGATATTCAGATAGTTCTATTATAATTTACCATGTCTTGAAACTGTAATGTTCTCTTTGGCCACAAGATGACACTGCAGCTCTTTAAAATTCCTCAGCTGCTGAGTATTTTCCCTCCTGTCACTGCTACACCTTAAAGTTTCCTTTTGGCCATGTGCTGCTGTGCTGATGTCTGTGGGTGATACCCAGAAAGACACACACACACACACACAGAGTCACACTCACGCACACACACATAAACACTGGTGATTATCCTAGATGAATACACATTCCCAGATCTGGTAAAACTGCAGCAAATAATTGGATGTTGTTAAAAATAACCCAGATGATAAGATGTATGGTAATCTTAACCTGTGCCCTGTTGCCTTGGATACTCATAGCAATGGTGTGTGTTTGTGTGTGTGGTAAGCATGAGGGCTTGCACCATCTATTAGAGCTGTAGGATTGACTTATCTAAAACGGTATGTGATATAAGACCATTAGATATGCTAATGTAGTGCTTCTTCTCGAAGTTAAATGCTCATTACGTAACGAACAGGTGCTTTCTATCAAGTTGTTCATTCAACTAATTCTTAATTTATGTTCTGGCCATCAGAGGACATTTTTCCATGCAAGGACTGTGGGATTTGGTATCGCAGTGAGAGGAACCTGCAGGCACACCTCATGTATTACTGCGCCAGCCGTCAGAAGCAGCCGGCCACAGCCTCGTCCCCGCCACAAGACAAACCCAAGGAGTCCTACCCCAACGAACGCATCTGCCCCTTCCCACAATGCAACAAGAGCTGCCCCAGTGCCAGCTCACTGGAGATCCACATGCGCACGCACAGTGGTAAGTGGTAAACTACATTGAGCCCTAACTTCAGTGTGTGCCTTCAACAACCACCACGGTTTGTCCTTATTGTCCTTCTCCGTCTTCACACAGGTGAACGTCCGTTCGTCTGTCTCATTTGTCTGTCGGCGTTCACCACGAAAGCAAACTGTGAGCGCCACCTCAAGGTCCACACGGATACTCTGAATGGAGTGTGTCATGGCTGTGGCTTTGTCTCCACCACACGAGATATCCTCTACAGCCATCTGGTCACCAGCCACATGGTTTGCCAGCCTGGATCTCGCAGTGAGGTCTACTCCCCGGGGCCAGGCCTTCCCAAGCTCTCCCTTTCCACTGGTAAGGGCATACCATCATTGTCACAACAGATCCGTTCAGTGTTATAGTTCACTAACTTTGACTTTTTTCATCAGGTCTCAGTCCAGGAGACTCTGGTGTGGTGCTGAAGTGTCAAGTGTGTGGCCACAACTGTGACTCCCCTGCCCAGCTTCAGCAGCATGTACGAAGTACCCATCTTGAGGTCAGGGGCCCAGCTGAAAGGAGTCCCACCCCTCGCCAAAGTACTCCATCATCAGTTGACCAGCCCCAGGAGAGGGAGCCCCTAGCTTGTGTCCCTAAGCCAGACTCATCCAGCCCGGGTGCAAACGGTGGCTCTGCCACGCCTCGAGACTATAGTCCTAGTGACACCCCAACCATTGACCTAAAGATCAAAGAGGAGCCACATTCAGACACTGAGACAGAAGTCCAGGAAATGGTGATTAAGGAGGATGGAGAGGAGGAGGAGGAGGAGGAGGAAGAGGAGGCTGGCGAAGACGAGAGGGATCAAGAAGCAAAAAGGAAGACAAAGGAAGGGCAAACTGCCGCCTCCTCCTGTCAGACATCAAACTCTCCGAAGAGTCCGGCCACCACGACTGTGAAGGCAGAACCAACTAGTCCCACCCCTGGTTCTAGTCCTGCCCATGTGGGAGGTACAGGGTCGGTTCTTCCAGGAGGAGCACTGTTCTTGCCTCAATACATGTTTAACCCTGAGGCAGCCATTTTGCCTCAGGCCTCGGAGATACTGGCTAAAATGTCAGAGATGGTCCACAGCCGCCTGAAACAGGGCCAGACAGTTCCTCAGAACAACCCAGCGGCCTTCTTCCCCTCTGGACCGACTGCACCTACGGCCACAGCCACTCCACCCCACAAAGGAGCCACCTGCTTTGAGTGTGATATCACCTTCAACAACATTAACAACTACTATGCACATAAGAGGCTGTACTGCTCCAGTAGGCACCATGGTGAAGGTGCAACATCAGCTTCAGGCCCTGGATCAATGAGGGATGCAGCCCCAGCCACGGTGCCTTCCAGTGGGACACATGGCGCAACGGCATCTCCTCAGGGTGGAGCAGCAAGTAGAGCAGCTTCTGCCTCTCCCACTGACTCTGACCCTGCTGCGGGGAGTGGAGCAACAGAATCTAAGAAGGTGGTGGAAGTGAAGACCGAAGCCGCTGTGGGGAGAGAAGGAATATCATCCTCTTCTGAAGGGGAAGGCGGAGGTGGAAGTACTGGAGGAGGAGCTGGAGGAGGAAGAGCAAGTGAAGGCAGCCAGAGTCCCACTAGTGGTTCTGCAGAGGACTTAGAAGATGATCCCAATAGGACCTTTTGCGAAGCCTGCAACATCCGCTTCAGCCGTCATGACAATTATACTGTTCACAAACGCTTCTACTGTGCATCTCGCCATGACCCATCCAACCACCGATCCTCACACATGACCAAGGCAACCACTGCAGCAGCCTTCCTTCCTCAGCCCATCCGCACACGCAAGAGAAAGAAGATGTACGAGATTCACATGGCCAGAACTGAAGCCTTAGCCAATGCTGCTGCTGCTGCCGCCGCCGCTGCCCCATCTCCCTCCATTCTGGGCTTGGCAGTGAAGCAAGAAGTTTCTCCCGGCGGTGCAGGTAGTTCTAGTCCCGAAGGAGATGGCCCGATTGACCTCAGCAAGAGACCCCGTCTGAGAGAGGTCCCACAGAACAGCAGTAGCAGTATTCTTCCTGCCCTGCCTCTTAGCGACTACCACAAGTGCACCGCCTGCAGTATCAGCTTCAACAGCATTGAGAACTACCTGGCTCATAAAACATACTATTGCCCTGCCACCACCCTTCAGCCCCACACCTTGGAGCAGCTTCACAGGCTCAAGAGATCGGCCTCTACCTCTCCCAAAAGCAGGCCTCAGCAGGAGCGTCCAGACCTTCTGCATCCTGTGGAGGCTAAAGCTCTCCCTGCTGAGTGGGTTGCCCATGCTCAAGGCACGTCATCCAGTCCTCACTCCTCTGCCGTACCTGCCCCAAACACCACATCTCCACCCCATGCGACCACCACACTTGCAGCCACCCCTGGAGCTGGAGCCAAAGGTGTAAGCGCCAGTACTCCACAAGTTATCTGCCCATACTGCCCGAACAGGCTCATCACGTGTGATCTGATGGAGCACTTCAAGACTACCCATGGCCTGGTTGTAACCATTCAGCCACCCCAGGAGTCCCTGCCTCAGCCAGGCAGTGCAGTCAGTCGCAGCCCCAGCCTTAGTCCCAGGGATGGAGCTACTGCTACCACCTCCACCACCCCAGCTAGCCAGCCCCACCAGGTCTCCCGAGTGCACAGAGATGGCATCAATGGGCAGGCAAGGAGCGGTACAACTTCCCCTGTCTCCCCACTGGTAAACGGCAGCCCTTCAGCTGGGGATGGATCACCTTCAGCCAGCTCACCTCTACCAGTGTCTCCCCAAAGGGCTCCCTCTCTGACTTTGTCACCTGTGCCTGAGATCCTGAGGGAGACAGTGGGGTCATCCCACCTTCCAAACAAGGCCACCCCAACTGTGGCCACCCATCCTGTCCCCACACCCCTGCCCGCCCCAATCCCCGGCGCTAAAACCACAGTGAACTCCCCTGTTCAGAACGGTAACTCCCGCTTCTGTCGGCTGTGCAACATCAAGTTCAGCAGCCTCTCCACGTTCATAGCTCATAAGAAATACTACTGCTCTTCCCACAGTGCCGAACACGTCAAGTGAGCCAAGTAATTCTTTTGTCCTCTTCATCTTCCCCTTCCTTTATCTCCCTGAGTGGGGGCTTTCCTTCCCTAAGTTCCAAGAAGCTCAGATGTTCCTACTCCTCTGCCAGTCCTCCCACATGGGTGCCAAAATGGCACCCAACTGGCATGACCATGAATGACAATGAATGACTGTTACTCACCTGGCGGGCGCCCGATGCCAACTGCTCCAGAGCAGAATTTGCAGGTGGTGTTACTAACATATATTAACTGATATTCCTCCTCCTATGGGTCAAAGTTTGTAGTACACTAAGAGCTGAGACGGATGCTACCTGCACACGCGGCTGTGCCCTCGTCCCCCAGATCACTCTCTGTCTTAGTACCCCCATTCCCCCCAGTTAAACATCTACCACTCCCAGGCCTCACAGTATGTTGCATTGCAGGACGTTAAAAAGATCTATGTCAACAACCTCTTTTTTGTCTCTTTGTTGAACTGAGTTCATAATGGCAGTAATTAGATTCTGACTGTTGGAGGCATTTCTGACTGATGATGATTCAGTAATGACGATACTGGTTATGATGAATCGTCGGTCTTTTCCTGAGCTCTTAATGTTCCAGACCTGAAAAAAACGGAGGAATCATTTATGTTGTGTGGAAAAGACTTGATCATTGTTAATGTTTTTATTATCTGTGCATAGTGTATGATGTCTGAAAAAAAGAATTCTATAATGCTTTTGGTTTCAACACTGGCTCTTTTTTGCTTACTAGAGAAGCGAAAGCGTTTTTAGCTGAAAAAGAAATATGCGGTATCACAATGTTACTAATTACTGAAGGATATTTCAAAAATGGACAGTTTTTTTCTTCTTTTCTTTCATACACACAATTTTTTATTTTCTCTTTAAAATGCAAGGGAGAAAAAAAATGTGAAATATTTATCTTCTATCTTTTAGTCCTCACTGATTTCATGTCAACAGAAAACTACCTACCTGGTGTCTGAGAGTATTTGTATTTTTTATTTGTATATTTTTCATACTGTTGGAAGGAACTATTTGGATCTGGGTGTGTTGAAGTGTATTTTCTAAGTGTAGATATGTAATATCTTCTCACAGTAATCACTGGGATCACACTGAACTTTATTATCACGTTAGCATTTGTTGTTCTGTTCATGTAGTCTTTAATTGATGGTGAGGTCTGAAAAAAGAAAAAAGAAAAAACAGCGCTGTGTTTATTTTTATTCCCTCTTGTACTTTGCTGATTAACGACATGATTAGATCAGAACAGCTTCCTCACTTACAGTTTTTCACATCAGAAAGTTGCAAACAGCGCCTCTGATGTTGTTTATGCTTTGGTTAAAACGAGCCTTTCCAAATTTTAGGGTATCCAAAATATTCTGCCTCCCCACTACGCAAAGTAGGACCTTTAAGGATTATACAGCTTTGCAGTGTTTGTTGCATTTCAGACTTACACTGAGGGATACACAACACACATGCTTTGGTGTCTAACACACATCTAAGAAGATGTTATTTTTCTGTTTTAATGACTGTGTTTCTGTCCGGCAATGAAGGTATAGCAGGGAATAGTCACATCTTAGAATAACACCTCACATACTAGAGTAAGCATATATGTAATAACCACTCATTGTGGCCCATCGTGTGAGTGTGTGTGTGTGTGTGTGTGTGTGAGAGAGAGAGAGAGAGAGAGGCTATGCTCTTCCTCATCATGCACACACACTCACACATACAGTTTACACCACAGGTTCCCATGCTGCTGTTGCAGTTGCAATACAGTGTTCGTTAGAACTGTGAAATACTTTTTTCCTCTCCAATATTGATACAAACTTACCAATGTAGGGCTCATCTTAAGCTGTTTTAAAAGAGATCATTTAGAATTTAAGCTACCAGTATATAATATTGCAACCAGATGAATTTGTTACAAATTTGGTCCTTTTTTTTTTCTCCTCTAAATTCTAAATAATCAAGATTGAGAGACTGAGGCCAGGCCTCTCGTACTGAAGGAATCATCCTCGCCAGCAGGGGAGCACACGGACCAGCCTGCTATTAGACATTTTTGATAAAATGCTAATATCAGTCTAACTGTAAACCTACCGTCACATGACAGATCTGCACCTCTGTTTATTCAATAAGTAGCATTAAAAATAATAAACCTGTTAATGTCTACCCCATCTGTCTGCTACCAAAACTGGAAAGCAAATGTAAAAGTGAAGGATATTTTTGAACATAATTGAACATTTCTGGTTGATTTTCTTTTTTTTTTTTCTGCTCTGCTGTGGTTTGCAGCAGCACTGTACCAGACACATCTTACTACTACTGTAAGTGTTTACAATTGTGCTGGTCTATCTCTCTCTCTCTCAGTTCTTAAAAATTAAAAGGGAGAGATGAAGTCACAGAGTCAACCCTGTCACAAATTGAGGAACTAAGTTCTGGAAAATCATCCTTTAAACTTACCCCCCATTTAATTGCACTGTGTTGTATAAAAAATGTGCTGAATGTTTTAGTTTTAGGGACTTTTTTTGTAATGTATTTATGTTATACAGAACTTTCCCCCCCGTCCAAAATGTGTCATCATTCTACCTTGAAGGACTTTCTGAAAGATTTTAACCCTCGCAGAAAAGTTTTTTTTTTTCTTAGTTGCAAACATGTTTATGATTCCTCTAATGTCCAGTCCTAAATGGAGAAAATCACAATGAATGTCAAAACTTTTCTTTTTTTTTTTTTTTTTTTTTAAACTTCATTTCAGTTCCACTACACTCTTGTCCAAACTATGCATGGGAAATAAAAAAAAGTTCTGAGAGACACTGATGAAAAGTGTGACTGTACTTCTTTCTAGTGGCTGCATACGCCCATGCACAACTCTCATCACGAAGCTGAGCGGGAGTCCTTGACGTTTAGGAGGTGCTTGATTCACATTCGCAATGTGTAGTCACTCATAAATCATTACCTTTTTATAAGAAAGTTTCAAGTACGCTGTTTTTGTTTGATACTGGCTCACAAAGAATGCCTGAATGAATCATCAGTTTCCTTTCAAAATAACCTGCATGCGCAATATAAAGACTTTATTCGCACAGAACTCCAAGGCTTAATGACAAAGTGCATCAGCAATAACACTGGAACCTTTTGCTTCCATGTCGACAAAATTAAATCATTTTTGCATATTTTCCTCTCAATCTTTAACCTGTGTTTAAACTTTCAGCTCTGGGTCGCGAATGAATGTCTCCCTGTTGTATTGAACTCACAATCAACGTGTTACAAGTGTCATGTCAGCGTCAATGAAACACTTCAAGTATTCATTTTGGTATATGAGCTCTCATCATAACCCCAGACAAACCAGATCATTCCTGAGAAAGTAAATAAATATCTCCCAGTTGCAGAGTGCAATACCACATAGCAACCAGATAATACTCCTCTTATTTATCTTTGGTCTTTTCACCTCTTATCATTATGTCCATAGAGGCTGCTGAGCCTGGTTACATTGCCCGCTTGCCCAGCTCCTGTTCTGACACGACACCATCAGCATTCCCCCACATCCCGGGCCTTAAAACCTCCTCTTCTTCCCAGTGGTCCTAAACACCTGCAGTACAAACACTAACACTTCATTGGGGCTCAAAGCTCACAGTCTGGGCAGCATGGCTAACAAACTCAGCTAACAGCCGCTACAGCTGGCAGGGAAAATCTGTAAATAACTGATAGTTGAGGCAGAGCAGCTGGAGGACATTAGAGGGAAAACCAAAAAATACTTCATCAAACCAAAGTCAGTGAAGTAGTTGGTGCTGCAGTAGGTGCTTTCATTCATTTGCACAATTTTCTGTCACTTTAAACAGAGGGTACAGATCATTTGCATTAGGGTAATGGTGCCTGTTGAGTCAACTTTGAAAGCCAAGACTGCCACTCTTTGTCCAGATCTCTTTGATAAGATCCAAACTCTTATTATCCTTAACTTTTTTGAATCAAATAGAACATTAGAGTCTATTTTGATTAACCTTATCTAACTTCACATCCAAATTCACATAATGGTGAGGTGCCAGAGTGAGAGTACTTATCCTTGTCTTTATCTGTCTGGATAATTGCTTTGTACATCACAGAATGATTGATTCAACACTGTGCTGAACAGTAAACGCTGTTTCTGCATGCAGTTTCAGTGAAGCGAGCGATCAAAGCTCCTAGATGTAACACCTACCATCTCTTGAGTGGAGCTCTTAATGATCGTCTGGTTTTTAACCCTGAGGCGGTTCATAGAAAAAGTTGAAGTCGTCCACCAAATTAGTCTGGACAAAAAAACTTAAAAAGCTGAAGTCAAACATTTTTATTAGGGATCTGTGGCCTTTAGGGATCATAATATTGGTCAGTTCTTTTTTTGTCAAGTTGGCTGGTGCAGACACGGTCCAAAAAGTTAAATCCTGGACACTGTTGGTACCATTCTTAACATATACTGCATAATATGCAGTTTTTCTGAGCAGTAAGTAATGTATGTGAATTTATAAAGCTGTGTGCTCACTGGACTAAATAATGAAAACTAAATACATTTACTCAAGTGAAGTTACTTCATGCTACTTTGTAACATTTAGTAGAGTCCTGGCATTGAGAAAGACGGTCGTAATTCTGTCTTTTTAATGTATAAAATGAGTGATGTTGATGATTTAAGTTATTGGTTTCACCAATCCATCTTGTCTTATTATGAGAGAAACCAGTTACATAATGAGTAAATAACCCGATGTGTTTTGAAGCAGCAGCTGGAATCCAGCAGGGACCTGTTTTTCACTCCAGGCAGCTGAGACCAGAACTGCAGTCGTGTCATCAGAGTGTGATTAAAGCTTAGCGTACCTCATGCAAATGAATGAATGAAAGGCAGTCTAGCTCTCCTTTAGTCTGCTGTGTATTGTGTTTTTGCTCTGTGCTCTGCTGATACGGTAGCACCCCATTCAGACTGACAGCGACACAGCCATCTGACGTATAACTTGGTTTGAGGAATAGATGTACACCGCTCTTCACTGGAGGTGGAAACTGTTATCGTAAGATTTAGGGGCTCTATTTACAGAAAGTGGCAGAAATGTAATATAATATGCATAACTCTGTTTTAATTAGTGTTTAATCACATGAAAATTAAACTCATTATTATGTTTTTCATATCTACAGATGAGGCACTCGCCTCTTCTATGGATCCTGCCATGTTGACCCATCATGTTTCTACAGTAGCCCAGACTGGCTCTAGATAAGGCATTACGTAATAACATTTCAATAATGGTTGAAATTGCCTGTTAATTTATATGAAATACATTTATCTTCATCCTAATTGTAGGTGCCATTGTACAGTGAGTGTGGCATACTTGTCTTATTGCACAGCATGCATCTGTTTTCATCAGTTGTGTTTTTTAGCAGTAGCCTTGGTGCACAGTACTAGTAGAAGTAATCCATATTATGGCAAGAACTGCTCAACTAAGTAAAGAGGGACAATAGTACGTTGTTATTTTAAGACATGAAGGTCAGTCAGGGCAGAAACATTCAAGAACTTTGAATGTCATCAAGTGCAAAAACCATTAAACACTATCATGAAAGTGGATCTCATGAGGACCGCCCCAGAAAAGGAAAACAAAGATCATTACAGTTTATTACAGTTACCAGCCTCAGAAATCACCAATTTCCTCAGATTAGAGCCCACATAAATGGTTCACAGAGTTCAAGTAGCAGACACATTACTACTACTACTGATGGAGACTAACAAGAAAAAGATGAAGAGAAATGCTTGGACCAAGAAACACAATGGATGGACTTTAGATCAGAGGAAATCTGTAATTTGTTGTGATGAGTCCAAATATGAGAGTTCTGGCTCCAACCGCTGAGTTTGTGAGAGGCAGATGTGAATGGATGGTTTCTACATGTGTGGTTCCCATTTTGAAGCATGGAGCAGGTGGTGTAATGGTTTGACCCACACAAAAACATTAATAATAGCAGCAGAAGTAGTGAGAAGTAGGTACGTAGGTACGTAAGTAGGTAGGTAGTTTTTCAAAGATTAAGATAAGTACTTTAAACATAAATATATCGAGGCCATGTTTTACTACATCAAGCACTCAAAATACTCAATGCACAAGATACTTTGTATTCGTACACACAAGATATGTGTATAAAGACAGGCTGCACAATAGACCAGCATTGCTTATCAGAGTATTAAATAAAGGGAAACGTTCCTTCTGAAGGACTATGTATTAACTGTTGAGTCAAGCATAGAGGCTGTATATGTGCAGTTCTGGTTATGTTGCTATAGTGGATAAAAAATTAATAATATAAAGAGTTTTAACCGAGCTTGTTTGTAGTTTGAGGTGTCCTGTAAACAGTTTTACAGACTCATTTATAACGGTGGTCTATTTGGACCACAGAGGTCTTATTAATATGTCTGTGAAAATCTGTGGTCGTCAGCAATGAGTGCATACAGCGATTACCTGAAGGTACATCATACAAAGTGGTTATGTTCTATTCCAGGCGGCTTAATTGTTTGGGAAGGCTGGTTAAGCAGGAAGTTTCACTTATTCTATAGCAATGTAAGTGCTGCAATATTATCTGTCTGTTTTTTTCTCCAGGAGAGTTTGAAGAAATTTGATTTGCTTTGTCTTGTCTGTCCTCGCACAGCGAGGGAAAGTTTTCTTTTCAAGTTGCTGAATCCCAGTACGTTTGATGTTAATTAAAAAAAAAAAAGCCTCAGCAGTAAGGTCTATTTATTTTTGTGTGTCTTATTGTCCTCATGCAGGATGTTGTTCATCACCTAGGATAGGTTTTTAGCTGCCTATCTGATTGATGCTGTATACAAAAGTTGATGGGGAGCGGAGCAGGTGTCGTGCCAGAACCTGAGCTGGGTGATAAGCTAGGCTGCACAGCTGTAAAACAATTGGGCTGGTACTCATGGGATGGAAAAGCAGCGTACAGTAACATACATCCTTCTTTGTTTGAAGCTATCAGGAAGTCCTGATGAATCCAGATGGAATTTATGGAACGTCTCTCTACTGTTCGACCATGCAGGCTTTAATTAAAAGCATTTTCTTTATCTTCATATCTTTTTTTCTCTGCTTTTTCTCTCCTCTCCTGCAGTACACTTAATGAGGCTGATTAGGGATGCAGTGTGTGGACAGGTTTAGGATATGCCCTGCCTAATGTTCAGGAAGAAAATGGCAGATAGTAGATAGTTGTCATGATTGTTTCCTGATTAATTCATCTTCAGTGGAAGTGTGCAGAATGGAGGACCTCTATCACTGTCGGATATGGCCTATGAATGAGAAATGCATTTTAATAAGTTTCTATCAGAGAAATGCTGTGCAGACAGAGACACTTCCAGACTTGATTAGAGAGCCGGATTCATAGTTGATGCAGATTCACAGTGAAATCGTCCTTTTTCTATAAGCTTCAGGACTGACGGTATCCGTTGAATAAAAGAAAACCCAGAAAATGTATCACAAACCTAAAGGGGTTTGTGTGAGGACAAGTGAGTTGATCAAAATGTGAAACATTTTCCCTCAGCAGCTATACTGTCAATCAAGATGGCAACAAAAAACACAACTACAAATCCACTGACAACCATTTTTCCACAACATAAAATAAATAAACATTTGAACAAAACCTTGGATGGAATTTTCAATAACAAAGAAAGTTTGCATACATCTGCGTAAAAAAACGTGTAATGTGTCTTAGTTTATATGTCTGTTGTTTCTGACAGTTATATGTAACTTTCTTTCATCTGTCCTTGATTAGTCCTGGTCATCTATTTAGTTTTCCTGTGTTTCCTGTGTTTGCTTGTCTGTCTGCTCTCTGTGTGTTCGTATATATATCTTCCTAGCATTTTTCATAGTGTTTCATGTTTTTTTCAGTTTTTTGTATCTTTTCTGTTTTTGACCTGCCTTTGCTTTTGTACCTTTGTGTTTTTTACCAGTTTTCCAGCTGCTTTTTGGTTAGTCTGTTTTTGTGTGTGTCCTTTGTTTTTGTTTTTTTTTATCCTGTTCATTTTAGGTGATTATACACTAATGAAATCACACTTTTGAATATTGTTTTCCATTTTTGCCATCATGAGTTATTCTCTGGGAACTGTAAATGTTAAACACAAGTTTCCTGAGATTTTGGCCAATAGTTGGTGATGAGATTGTAACTCTATTTTCCAAAGTTTTGGATAGGTCGACTAAAGTTTTGCTGAGTGCCCAACAAAGAGACCAATACAGAGACCAGCTGTGGCTGGTTACCATTTCCATTATGATCTGAGTGGACAGGAGCTGTAAATGACAAAGTAGCGTGTGATCAACTGTGATTGACCAAGGTGTTCAACACAAATTTGAAATAATGAATAGAGGTAGAAAGTCTGTGCAGCGTGCAGCCGAACAGAGATAAATCATTATGAACAAGAGAGAAGCAGACCCCCGGACTCTGCTGATGCTCAGCACTAAAAAGTGCACACCCACACACAATTTCCACTCTATTCCGATACATCACCGGGCTCCACTAAGTCATTTATGGCACGAAATGGGAGTAAAACGAAGCAGAACAATCAAATAAAACCATAAGTCATCTGCTACCACATTGCTGCCACAGTGTCCTGCTCTGGTTCTGTAAATACGTGTTCATGGCGTCCCCCGGCACTGAATAATGGAGAAGCTTCTTGCTAAACTTCACCAGGACTGTATTTATTAGAAACATTTTCATTAAGCCAGGTGTTAGGTGTCTACAGACTTCAACTAAGACCACAGAATGAGAACATCAGCTTCTGCAACTTTCACAATCATTTAAAAGTTTGCTCATTTTCTGCACAGGTTCTCATGGATTGTGGTGGGACTGTGCTTTAGCCTGCGTCCACTACAAATACTAATATTATTATTACTGCTGTGCATCTCCCTCTCTCTCTTTAACTCAGCTGGTCACGGCAGTACACCTTGAGCCGCATATCACCGTTTCTCTTGAGTCTCTAAGTTTTTCGTTGCAAACGTCACCAAACGCTTACTCATGGTGGGCATTGTTTAGTCTCTGTAGATAATATTATAAATAGCACGGTCTGGACGTGCTGACTATTGTTAGTTCTCCCCATAATAAAAACTTTTTTTTGGCTGCGGCTCAATATTTTAAAAGTACTGCACACGCTGACAGCATTGGGCATAAGCAGTACTGCTTATTTTTCAGCTGACATTGGTTATATTCACTCTGAATTTCTTAGGACGGTGAAAGCATGAAATATTTGAATGTATGGAAAAAAGAATACTTCAGTCAAAGTGCATAATTATGTGAACATGTCACACGTTTGTGTAGAGTATTGATTGTAAAATCTGCAGCTCTTCTGTGGCTATCACTGATTTGATAATCGAATTAGGTGACCATGTGCAAACACTGCTGGCCCATATTTAAGAGAGCTAAACAGTCTCACCTGTGTGATTAGGGGTCAATTTGGGGCGTAAACCAACTTCACCATGCACTACTACACTGACTGCTTGGATTTGTCTCCAGGCTGAAACTCCTCTGCGTCTTAATTAAAATATACAAAGGAGCAAAAAATGAGTTTTTTATTTAAACAAAACTGTTACACCTTTTTTTTAAGCTTTGACTTTTATTCACTTGAAGTGCTGAAGAACAAAAGACTAATTGTCCGCAGTGATTGGAGTGGCGTACTGAAACATTCTGCCTCTTTCATGTCTTGTTCCAAGTCAGCTCTGGTGAAGGCTTTGTATTTTCACTCTGAAGGCTGCCTTTGACTTTTCTTTTCCAGTGGGCTTATTTTTCTAAGAGTCGTCTATTTAGTGGAGAGTGCTTTTTACTTTCCGTACCAAACAAATGGATTTCGTTGTCCATCATGCCGGATGAACAAGGGCATGTATGAAAGTAAATGTCCTCCAGACAATAAGAAGAGAAACAGGAAGAAAACGTTGGTATTTTCAGCAGAAAGGACAAGAAATGTCACTGAGGAGAAATAATTTTACAGAGCTGTGGTTGAAAGACTCGAGCAACCAAGGGGATTTCTTCTTCTTTACACTTTGCGTATTCATTCGTCCCTTCTGCCTGTTATTCTCTCAACCTTGCACACATGGCCACACACGTATAAATAAATCCCTTCAATAAATCCATGCTAATCCTCTCCACTCTTTTTTTGTATTCTCTCTTCATACTCAAGGCCTGATAAGAAAAGTGGAACATGAAGTTCTTCGTGATTAAGTGCACTTTTTTTTAAATGGTAGTACAACTGCATATTGTTTCTTCTTTTTTTTTCAATTTCAATTTTTCTCATCAACCACGCATAGTTTGATCAGATCGATGCTGGTGCCAGCTGTAAACCGGACAAAACCTGAGTCAGTCAAACGGCCTTAACAACTGTTCACCAACACCCACACACACAGCGAGTTAGTCACTGCCACCCACCTCGCCTGACTAATAGAGACTTCTCAGCTTCTTCCGTCAGATCGTCTCACCGAACGCAGATCTGAAACCAGAATAATAATCATACACGACTGAACCCTGAACCTGTTGTAGCTGTCTGAATCCTCAGTGGATAATGTGTTTTGATGCCAAATGGGGCTGTTGGAATAAAAAAATCAGCCAAGAGCCGAAAATATTGCTGTTTTTATCCGGCGTGGTGTGTCATTACAGAAGATAACGATGACATCAACTCAACAAAACTAGAGCTGTGAGACTCATAGCCTATTTGTTTGACTTTAAAGTTGAGTTGCCCAGACAGCATTCAAAGGGGAGATATTCAGCTGGATGCAATCGGCAACAACCTCACCGCGAGATGCACTACACCTTTAAAACAACATACATAAAGTAAAGACAGCTGTGGTGCCGTATGAACTCTAAGCTCGCCAGATGTTTGTTATGGAGAAGCTTTTATGTGAGTTCACTGCACGGTGGCCAATTATAAAGGATCACACAAACAATTAACATTCACATAATTATGCGTTAACTTCTGAGTGAGAAGAAATCAAAACACCTTCAAGTTCAAGTCAACTTTATTGTCAACTGCCATATGTAGAGGACATACGTACCTCATATCCCCAGTGCAAAACAAGCAATAAACACTAGTAAACAAATTTAAAGAGATAAAAAACTTAATTTCAGCAAACATGTTCAGATGTTACCTTTGCACTTGGGTCGGGTCAGGTAAAGATTTTCAGTCAAATGTAGGCTAAGCTGTAGTCACTCCTGTATGAGTGCAGTGAAACTGTTTGGAGTAAAGCGTGAGTCCTCCTGAGAAATCTATCAGGGCTGTCTAAAGACATTTATTTCAGAAGCTTCAAAAGTTAAATCACCTGGAAAGCTTGTGCACTTTGACATAATTTAAAAGGTAATACAGCCTACGGAGACTGACAGAGGTAGAATGAAATGCCCGTGTGGGTTCGTGTCTTTAAATTGGAGAAAATAAATAGTTTGGGTGAGGAGGGGGTGGATGATTTATGCATAGGTCAGAATCTGAGGACGGCAAAGCTGATACATTTTATCAGGATCTATTTAGCGCTGAACAGAACAGCGTTGTGTTGAGTTACCAAAGTTGGAAACTAACCTAACCTAACAAACCCTGGCATGCAGTGATTATTTAACAGTCATGAACAAATATCTGAAGGCATAATCAAAGATGATGGAGCTATTTTAAATGTAGACATGTTGTAGAGACTGTGGCTGTTATGTTATTCACTTTGTATATTTTAAGTGATATAAACGTGCAAATGCAAAAAGCAGAGTAGGGAACCATGACAATGATCCATGACAGTGTGCAGTGAAAGACTCAGTGTAAGCAGGTCTGGTTGTGTTGTTAATCA
Source organism: Protonibea diacanthus (assembly GCA_028641955.1). NCBI lineage: Eukaryota > Metazoa > Chordata > Actinopteri > Sciaenidae > Protonibea > Protonibea diacanthus. The sequence goes on from CM053981.1 coordinate 3,001,328, forward strand.
TGTGTTGTTCACAGAGTTAATTCTCCAGTGACACAGCCATTGACCTCTTTTCACTGAACTCCACAGAATTAGGCAACCACCACAGCCCACCCCGCCAGCACCATCATACGGTTGCCATGGAGGACATTAACAAGTAACTGTTTTTTTCACACTCTACCAAATGTCAAACATATCAACGCCCACGCTGCATATGTGTACAAGGTGCAAGGTGGCGTGTAGTGTACGTTCTGTACACCAGAGGCTGCTCGTAGTAGAACAGTCACACTGTTCATCATTCTGGTCAAAATTCAAGGGAGAGAACAGACAATAAAGTGAAATCTCAAAGGAAATAAAAGCGAACAATGATTTATCACTGCAGCTCCTTCCTCTTTTGTTACATCAAAATGAGTCAACCTGCTACGTGCGCTAATAAAGAAGTTCATGCGAACCCCGACAGCACGTAAGCCACAGTCTGTTTTATTTCCTTTTATTTAACCGTTTTTCATCCTCTTCTGAAATGCAACAGAACTATTTGCTGCATCAGTGGAAAACTATGTTTGATGTGATTCTACAGCAGCACATGGCTGCACTCTGAAGATATCACCCAGCTACCTCAAACACAGGCAGGTAAATCAATAAGTAACTTTCTACACTGACCACTAACTGTGAAGACAGTCATTAGATGCCTCAGTAATGTAAAGTGTTTAAAAAACTATTTGTTGTTCCCATTACAATATTGATCGAAAAGTAAGAGTACAAGTCACTCTGTGTGACAATAAATAATTTACACTAGGTTCGTCTGTTGTCTACAATGTCTACTTTCCTTTTCTTCACAGGTTCATCCACCGTTCACGACTTCAATCGATGAAATCAAGAGAGGAGTTTTAGATTTCAGCGGGTCAGCCCTTTTTCTGCTTTGCTAACCTCTCCTTTTCATCAGGAGCAGGTCAGCTCAGTGTTTTCTGCACCCAATTAACCCGCACAGCTCTGAACGTCAGCGTGCCAATCATCTCAAAGTCACACTGCATAGAAGAAAAAACATTGTTTAACCCAACAGAATATCCATTTAAATTAGAGAGAGACCCCCAAGATGCATTTTTAATCTGAAATTTAGTCTAACAAGACTAAATATACATTTTTGTATATATATTGTGGACAATAGCTTGCATGTAATCGCTTTGAATAGACTGAGTATTAAGAGTGGAAATATCTTCTCTGGCTAAAGTTTAAATTCATGTTGACACAGTTTTCAACAAGCTTCCTCTTCTGCTTGTCAGTTCTGGATTATGGTGTCTATAGACGCACAGATTGTGAGCGTGTCTCTTCTTCAAAGTCTTAAACTGGTGACAGTTATTCTAGTCATCACTTCATCTTGTATGAAAATATTCTCTCACACTCACACAGGCAGGTTTCTATCAACTGGTTGCTTTGTTGCAATATTTGACTAATTTAACTGATTTAAGTGAAGTCCTGCATGCAAACGCTAAATATGAGGTAAATGCTTTTAATTTTTGTGCTGCAGTCAAACACATTAAAACTCAGCACCCTCATACCTGTCTGTCAGTTTAAAACTTTGATTACCAACTCGTGTATGGAAACTATTTTTTTTTGGGACAGTAACTTCTGCGTCATGTGATCACAGAAGTTACCTTCAAACCACACAGCTCGACGTCACTCCTGGGGGCTCGGTTTACGCATTCTTACTCTAATACTGAGGTAGAAAAGATGACTGAGCAACACGGGTATTAAACTATGACAGCGTCCTCTGTTTTTGAGACTCAGTTCCTGTAAAGTCAGCACTGTCAGGACAGTGTGCTATTGCGCCTGTCAAAGTTCACCATAGTTAAACTAAATTTTACACAGTAGCAGAGCACACACAGCAGTGTAGTCACAGCACACATTGTGAATCTGGGGTACAGCCATTAAATGCCCCATTAGTTAGCTGTCAAGTTATATTTATACGCCCCTGCACCTTCAGCTCGGCTTCTTTTCTGACAGTTCTTGAACAGCTTCCAGGTAAATTGTGAGACTTCTCTAATTTACTGTGAGAATGAGATGAGTTGGCGGCAAAGTGGGTACAAAGGTAAGTACATTACAACAGTTTATGGCTGACAGAACACACAAACCAATGAGGTTTAACAGATGACGAGAGTGGATTTTGATTTTGTCTTCTTTACTTTGGCTGCAGGATATTATAGATCGATAACAGAGATTTTTATTGGTTGTTTACCTCAAAATTTCTCGAGTTTCACTTGCTGCAATCCATATTATTACCTCTAAGCAATCATGCTTTTGCCTTTAGCGATGTCCTATTAATTGATATACAATCTTTTCCCCTCACTGACCCGCCTGATGGCTTAGCTGTTATCTGTTATATGGCTGCTCTTTCCTTGCTCGGGTGTCAGCTAGAAACAAGGTAATGCCTCTAAGTGGTAATGATGTCTCGGCTAAATAAGGCCTGAACAAACAAGCACCCAGACATTGTTTTATAGCTCACTTTTAATGACCGGTTGTCGGTGCACACACTCTTGTGGATACACATAAAAACATGCACATACATACTCACTGCACCTTCCCAGTGGCTGCAAGATGGATGATAATGATCCTCCCGGTGGTTGTTTTCCACACGGGTCAAAGAGAATCAGTCTTCTCATCACACCTCATGCAGAGTTGTTTAGTATGCACGCAGAGAGTTTTAGTACAAATCATTGTGAGTAATGATTCTTACATTCATTAAATGGGACCATAAAAATGATTCAAAAATGTTTTAAGAGGAAAACTTGAGCAGCAACAGCTCTCTAAGCCAAGAGAGTCTTTACTCATTGGTAGGAACGTTACGGTCAACCTGCAGCAGACTCACTGGCTAGTTTTGGGACTTTTTAACTCAGCATGACATACATCATATTTCCATTATAGGCTCACTGATGATAAAATGCTGTTTTAAATGCATTGATGTTGCATGTATGTTGTTGTTTTAGCTTGGAAGTTGGTTTTATACACAGTATTTCTCAGTGTATTGTTGGTTGGAGTTCAATTTGGCTGGCTCATCTCCAGGAGATACAGTAAGCCTACACTCCTGTGTTTCCTTGATTGGCCTTTCCGTGTGGTGTTTGAGCATTTCTCTAATGTCTAATGTAACTAATGATGATGTCTGAGTCAGTTTCCACCCACAGTTCACAATAATAATCAGGTTTACAAAATAGATGGATGGATTATAGAGTTAGAGATCAGTTCAAATTTCAATTATGAGATTTTTCGTGAATGGATAAACGTTCATTAAAAAACTATAAAATGAATTGTGGTTTTGCCCAAGAATTCAATTTTAGGTCCCATCCTTTTTAACCTCTACATGCTGCACATCATCAGGAGACATTTTCATAGCTATGCTGATGACACACAGCTTTATATTGCTGCATCAATAGATGCCATTTTAGGCATCAAGTTATGGATGGCAGAGAATTTTCTACAGGTCAGTCAGAACAAAACTGAAGTTTGTGTTATTGGTACTGAAGCTCAGAGAAAGAAGATCAATACCAAACGAAAGTACCGACATTAAACGTTAAAGTTATCTTTGATTCAGTTCTTAGTTTTGAACCTCATATTAGGAACTTAACTACAACTCTCTGTTCTCTGGTAGAGGCCTTTTAATTATTTCTGAAGTCAGAATAAAAACCCATGGTGAGACATGACCATCAAATTGTTGATTGATTGATTGATTGATTCACACCTTCATTGAATACACTGAAGAAACTTTTGATATTGCTCCCATTTTGAAAACTTGAAATAAAAGATCTAAGACTTCTTCTATGCACACAAATGGTTTATTTCTGCAAATTTTGTTCACGAATTTGCCAAAAAAAAAAAACTCCATTCAGGACGTGCGACACATTAAGATGCCGATTAAACAGCATGATCATGTCACAGGTGTGCTTTGGGCTGATCACAATAAAAGGAAACTTTATTATCTTTGTATATTAAATGATGTTTGTGGTAAGAAACTATTTTATCATTTGAAAAGAAAATGAAAATATGCAAATGATCCAACACTGTCAAAGTCAAAAACACATCAAAAGATGCAGCGTGAGCAGTCACGCTATGTTCTCGATGTGGATCATGACAGCTGTACGACAGCTTATTACCAGTCTGTATCTAATGAAAGTAAAGTATGATGCACCACCTTATTTCTTCACCCAGATGGCTGTGTAACCAACTGAGACCCTTTCTGGCTGTACAGAGGACACTTATGAGATATGAGGCTGTACCACAGCACAGAGATGCAGCCGCTGTTCGCTCATGATATTTCCAGATGACATCCTTCACACATATACACACACACACATACACACACACCACATAAGTAAAAATTCACACATAATCAACAATCTTGACAGAATGCAGCTATCAGCTAACAACTGTCAGTTACAAGCACCGCACAGTTTAATTAAGATTAAATAAAACAGCTATATTTACCTTACGTGGCTTAATGCTCGTTGACAGCTGAAACTACAAGTGAAAGAGTAAACCAGAGACAAGCCTTATAGCAAATTAGCCAAACTAGCAACTGTTAGCATTGTTGCTAATGTTAATAATGCTACAAAGAGACTGTATTTGACAGTATTTTTCTGTGCATGTGGATCCTTGACTTCCTGATGGGCAAGCCAGGTAAGGCGAGTGCGTGGACCTCATCCTCATCCTTAGCAAGACTAATGACGATGACAGTGGACTTTGGAAAGAAGCAGGTTGCTGCATGCCGACTCTGTGGAGAAAGGCGAGATGGAGACTGTTGAGGAAACTTGAGGAAATTCCATGTATCCCCACAAACATGGATTTTTAGGAACTTCAATGTCTGGTTCGGAAACACGATCAAACAGGAACAAGTGAACGATGCCTGGCTCTGCCAGACTCCAGTCTCTTCTTGTCAGACTCTTCTCCAGTTGTTGGTAGTTTTCTTTATAGTTTGGCTAGATAGGTAGGTGACTGCATCTTGTTCTTGAAACTTGTATTTTTTTCTGTATCCAAGAAAAACAAGACACAAGTGTAGTGTGTATGCTACAGGTTGCGGCAGGTAGCTCAGACCTGACTGCCTAACTTGCACTCCATCTAACCTAGCTAACCTTGTTAGGTGTAGGCACATGTGTGGTGTTAAGTGAGGCTGCAGTGGTAGTGTGCACCTCACTATCAAGCAAGGTCTGACACTTCACCAAATTTCTAGTTACATGTAGAGGTGAGTGCACTGTTGACTGAAGCTGATGTCTACACATGGACAGGTGCAAAGCGCTATGTCGCCACACCTGGCGCAACACTTCTGTTATCCAGAGAGAGAGAGGGAAAGAATCGACTGTTCTCGACCTTCTGCACCGTTTGCCATTATTGCAAGTACAGTACATGTTGCTTTTATAGGCTATATAAAAATAATGATAGCAGTTCACTTACAGTGCTTTGCACCTCGCAACACATGCCTCTACATACAACTAAAAATGTCCTTAAATATTGTGTGATATTCATGATTTTTGTATTAATTTGAAAGGGCTGAATTACCAATACGTAGTAATTAACAACAATTTAGCACAATTGGACAATGTTTTGCACTACAGCAGACAGCAAATACCAACATACTGTCTGTCAAAGCGCAGTGAGGATGCAGACGTTTCATTGAGAAGATAAGACGCATCTTCCCGATTGTCACTGTTAACAGACTCCAGTCTGCACTGATAAACCAGAGCTGTGGTTGTGCTGTAATATTAGACTTCATTATCAAATATTTTTTATATCACATCAACACTTCTGTCCATATTCATGGACTTATTATTATAATTATTAGGGTTATTATAGGATGGAGAGCAGCATTTTATGAGGGTTTGGTAGAAATAGATTATTTTTAATGTAAGTTCACAGATATTTATTCTTATTCTTTACTCTACATGGGTCTGAAGAGAGAACGAGCTCTGTACAGTCAATGATTACCTGAATGTCTGCATAGTCCCTGAGCTCTCTAGAAAAATGAGCTCTCATTTTTTCAGGCGTGTGCACACAGGCCTGAGCAGACAGTAAAGGAATGTCCATGTTATAATAATTCTGCTGACTGTTGTGCAGTGGATATTAAAATGGTGGCCAACCATTATTAGTATCAAACAGTATATACCTTTTATATTGCCATTGCTATCGCTATTGGGATGTGGTGACTTTTTCAGTGACAGTCATGTACTTACTGTTGGTCTGCAGAGAGGCTCTTTTTAAAGCACCACTGTGTAACTTTTCTACCATAAAATAACAGATTTTAAATCATTTTGACGCTGCAGTGATGTTTTTGTGGTACTGAGTCACACACCACCAACTATTTCACTGATTTTGGTGAAAGTGGATCATATTTTATGGAGAAAATAATTTCTGTCTGATGTCGCCCAGCTGCTCCGCCTCAACTCTCTGTGATTTACAGAGTTTCCTAACAGACAGTGAAGTAAACTGTAGCTCCTGTTAGCTATTAGTAGCTCAGTTCAATAGCCGGGCTGTACGGAGCGCATGTTTTGGACCACCGGGAAGAAGAGGAGGTTTTCAGCCCCGAGTGCGAGAGAATGCTGAGCTGAGTCAGTGTCATACCAGAACCGGAGCTAGGCAAGGAGGCAATGTGTAACCAGGCTCAGCAGCGTCTATAGACACAAAGACAAAGGCGAATAAGTAGACGGTAAAGGAGGATGAAAAGAAGTGAAAAGAGTGACCATGCAAGAAACTACCTTGTTTAGTTTAGTTTAGTTTAGTTTATTAGCTTATTTGACAGGGGCCATGTACAGGGCAGTTCCAGAACCAGAGTTAGCTATAAAGCTAATTTACATCTGTGGTCCTTGTCCTGTGTTGTTGACCTTACCTTAAGTTCAGCCTTGTTAGCAAAGTTGCCAACTTACTTGTTTTTGAACAGCTTTATTTAATCACGTGTGAATATTAAACTGCAATATATTCTGATTTTTAAATGTGTTGTTAAAAGTGTTTAATGTGTTTTATTGTCTATTTTGTCATCATTTACATTCAGAGGCAGAAAATGAGTCACAACACTAGAATGATGTATGTACTGTATACACACAAATACACACACGCGCGCACAAATGCACTGTCTTGTTGTGCCAGTTCATTACACACATACGTAGCAGATGTCTGGAGTAGTACAGGCCGTGCTCTGAAGGGGAAGGATTGCCCACAGTCCCTTTTCAGTGCTTTGTGTGTCGGTTTGTGCATCGATCATTGACAAACCTGCATACAAACACACTAAAATTAACTTACCCCTTCCAACGTTTTGGATGGATGGCATCATTTTCTCAGTTGAGTACACAACGCATTATTACTGCCGCAAAGACAATATGCACATCTTCATGAGAGATTTGGCAGCGCTGTTATCATGAGATTCAATAAGTCAATGATCGCTGTTTCTGCCTCGCTGTGGTTCATTAAACTGAGCTGTCATTGAAGGAAAAATGCGCCATGATTCAAATTTCTGCTCTTATAAAGGGAGCTGTGAGATATGATGCAGGCTCCTGTCTGCTCTCTGTGTCCCTCACACGCCTCTGTGCCTCTTTATCTGCGTCACACAGATGCCTACACATGTCCATCTCAGTCCTCAGAGCTATTTTTGTCCTGCTATTTTTTTTTTTCTTTTGGGAGAGGGGGGGGGGTGATCATTAGAGTTACATGTTCGTTCCAGCAGTGCTCTCCTGCCCATTTAGTGTGAAAGGCACTGCTCCAATGGCATGTAATTGCTCATTAAGCAGACATTAAATAGGTATGTGTGTCTCGTTTTAAAACCCAATTCTCCATGTCTGAATCCCTGTCTGTCAAGGCCAAATGCAATGTTAATTAAAAAATATATTTAAGTGGCTGCAAAAAATCATTTTTCTTGGAAAAAAAAAAAGTCTTTGGGTACCAGTGTAAATACTGGCAGTTTAGTCTTAGTCTTAGTCTTGCCTGGACCCCATGAGCAACACTGTTTAGATCCATTCTCCATGGCTTCATGAGCTCATGGGCTTTTTAGAAAAGCATTTTGCCTGCCTGACTTTGTCAACTTGCTCAGATTTGGTCATTTTCCTCTGGATTATGTGCTTCTACTATAAGTAAGTAGGATGGTTACCTCTCTGGTTGTTGGTTGTTTTGATGATCCAAAGTTTGTGTTTTATTTTGAAAATCAACTGGACTCTCTATGCTCCACCTGGCTCGATCTGCTCTGTGCTGCTTAACGCAGCTGATCATGGTGTCAGTCAAAAATAAAATAGCCGTAATATTAGGGAAGCAGAGTGGAGAGCCACTTTTTGGGAATTCAGCGGTCAGACAAAAATGCTGATAATCACAGTGATAACTCAAAACATTTCACATTTTAGTCGACTTACAATCTTTTTTCTCCTCAGCATTTGTGCGTGGGGTGCAAAGAGCAAAAGAGTTACTTGTTTTGCTGATGTTCTTTTCAAAGAACAGATCTTCCCACTATTGTAGTTTGAGAAAAGAAAAGTTAATACTCTGGACAGAGCTATGGCACTCTGTCCTGACAACTGTTCTACTACAACACATGAATTTGGTGGTTTGCGTGTTGGGTTATTGATTAAAGATTTTTATTTTTGCAGGTTGATTGGTGTGGATTGAGTCTTAAAAAACTTGCTGTAGTGGTGCCTGGAGAAGATGGTACACTCAAACCTTTTGTAATAGTGGCACGTCCACTTCAGGGTAAGAGGACATTCCCTGTATTATAAACACTGATACGTGAGACTATTCATAAGTCACTAAAAGGTGGCTTCTGTCGTACTGCAGAAAGAAAAGTTTATAGTTGAATCTCATTCCCAGGACATCAAATATGGACGTAAAAGTTCCTTTGAGCAAGCCACACAACACAGCAGGTCAACAAATACCAACGCTGTGGGGTGGAGGCTTGAAGATAGTTGATTGTTGAGTCTTGAGATTCCCAGCATGCCGTCCGTTGTGCTGTGTGGCTCGTTCTGTCAGTTAACGTCTGCTGCTTGACGTCAAAGGACTGTCTTCATTCTCGAGAGATTGTCAATAAACATTTCTCATTATAGCTCCTGATTTTGCAAAATTGCTCATAACAGCTACAAATTTCACTTTTCCTGCCATCTGATCAACATCAAGTTGCTCCCCGGCTGCTCATTGAAAGGTTCAAATGCTGCCTGTTTTACGCTCAGAAAGTCTCTGTGAGGCAGCACAGTTATCCAGTAATAATTTTATAGAGAATGACAAGCCAAGTCCTCCGATCCAGTGTGTCTAATAAAGATGTCAGACACCATCGGGAAGGCAACACAAGAGATAAATCAAGAGGGAGACACAAAATGAGCACGAGTACACTAAACCAAAATGAATCATACAGCGTTTACTGACATGTTATGAGCTTATCTTCCAAATAACTGTAACTTCTGTCTCGATATTATCTCTTGAGATGGTTCAAAAAAAACTATTGGTTTTACTTTTATGGCTCCAAACATCTCAGAAAATTGCCAAAATCCAAAATTTATATATATATATATCTGTCTCTTATATATATATATATATATATATATATATATTGTGTGACTTTTGCAGCTGGTATATATGAATGAGGGACAAGGTTAGGTCCTCATTCGTCCTCAGTGGTTCCCTCCAAAGTTTGTGTCCCTCAGGTGTCAATGATGGCATCATCAGAGAGCTGGTGGTAACTGAAGCGCATCATATCGGACTCACCTTTACAGTTGTGATGGTAGCCTGGTAAATTAATAGAGCATCACAGAACATCTAATGCACATAGCTGGAAAAGACAGCAAATATTTGATAATGGCCATGAGCGAACGCAACGAAACCTACTGCTGTGAGAAGCAGAGATGATGGTTAGACACTGTACAGTAGAGAGACAGCGTGACGGAAAGAAAACAGGTATCTATAACCGAGGAGATGTGGGAGAGTGCACAATTACAGTGTGTGAGCACCCCAAATATCAATCTGTCTGACAAAACACTCAATACAGAGTGAGTCATAGAAAAACGAAAGACGCCCTGCAGATAGAAATGGATGAGAGAGCAGGGGGGAGTCACAATTAGAATTAGAATATGTTCTCTTCAAACGTTTGATATACGAATGAAATATTGTTCTTGCAACTGCATCAAATGTAATTAAACTTCAAAGCAGATCATGGTGCTCGTCAGTGGCTGCAAACTATTATTTCGGGAATTCAGATAATCAAACTTACACCAAACACCCACTTCATTAGGTACATTACAATCCAGTGTGATCAGTACAACTCTCTCGCCATAAATTCAAGTTTTTGGCGATACTGTTAGAGAAGTTTTAACCTAACTATTATATTTACTATTAAGATTATAGCATGTAGCGGTGTTAAACTGTCTTAAACTTCTTCTGCAGTGGTTTGATGGCAGTCAGTTGAGAATTAGTGCTGCAACCTCCCTGCATCCAACTCCTAATGTTCACCTAACAGCCATGGATGTAAGCAAATTTGCATTTACATTTTCTTTTTCCTGTTATCTGGAAATGTTATTACATTAGATTGGGAGCTAATGTGTGCACTCATGATTTCCTGTATTTCAACTAGCCATTAACACTAATAAAGGCTAATAAACTGTTTCTCTTGGTGATGGCGTTACTTTCTAACTTCGCCCTGTTAGAAACATCGGCATTGATCAGCCAAACTGACTGTCTTGTAGAAGATTTCTTTCTTTCAGAGTTAGCTTCACATCCCTCTTGCCTACACAGCACGGTGTCTTCCACACATGACGCTTGTTTGGTGTGGCTTGGAAGCTGACTTCTGGGTCACCGAACAGAGCTGGTCTCCAGATAGATGGGCAGTGGGAACAAGAAAACAAGAGACACAAAACAAGCAAATGCAAAATCAAAAGAGCGACACTTGGGCTGGGTTTATGAATGACAGTCTTCTGTAACAACGGGTGGCACTGAGGCACTCACAAGATCATGAAATCACGAGACACTGCCAAGTATTCAAAGTAAATCAAAGCAAATATTTGACAGAAGGTATACAGGCCTATAGCTTCTCTTGTCAATTATTAGCATTTAGCTGCATAACCTATTTATTTTACATCTCCAACCTTCTTTCTTTTCACAAATTTACTAATTATATTTACCACAAAAGCTTCAGAGAGACAGTAATTCTTCATTATTAAAGTGACTGAAGGATCAGTCTAAATGTGACTTCCCAGTGGCATTTTCACTCCTGGTAAGCACATCATTATATCTTTGATCAACTCAGAGCTTTTCCTATCTGATGCACCTGTGAGGATAAATTCCCAGGTGCACAGGTGAAGTCCATTGACCTCACATAATTCCAGTTTAGCTTCGCGCCCTCAAGCCAAGCAAAGAGAAAGCACCTGTGAGGGAGCACATGGCCACCGTGTTCCTGTTGTTCTCATAATTTATTAGGTGAGTACCGTGTTTGCTTCTGATATGAGCTATGCTAGCTTAATGAGCTATGCTATCTATTAAAATAGGCCAAAGTTGTAACAAACTAGAATTATTCTTTACAATGAGCTGGTTGGATTTAGGTCATGTTTTTTGTAGTCTTCAGTCTGAATCTATAAGAACATGTCATGTCTTTTCTAACAACTATGGAAGAAAATCATAGCAACCTGACTGTGTCCCTGGACCATTACCAGATTTCAGCATCAAAGTCTGACAATGCAGCTGTCTGATTTTGTGTGGAGTGAGTCGTCAAAGTTAAGGCTGTGGGTCAAATGTTACCCTGTGCAATCAGAACTCACAGCAGCCAGCCTGAGCAGATATAGCATGAGTCATACACACACACACACACACACTACACACATCGCACACACTGAACTTACTTTTTCTTGTTAATGAACACTGTTAACGTGTTAAAATAAGAAGTGACAGTTACTAGGGATCAACTGAAAATTAACCACGTCTACATGTCACTGTACGGGGCAGATAAGTTCAATCACCAGACTCTGGACTGAACAAAGGCAAAAAATATTGTAGTGGCCCTATAATGAGGCAGATTAATGAGCTGACTTAATGTTAAAGACCTTTTATGCAAGTCCAGATCTGCTGCATCACCTTCACCATCACCTCTTCAGACCTGGAAAATGAAGAACCTTCACAAACAACAAGTGCTCTAAGAACCACAACCATAGGTTCTCCACCCATGTAGGACTGGCGTGGAAAGGTTTACCTCTAAATTTCACCAGAGGTAAGTGCTCCTGTGTTTGTTCCAGTCCATATTTTTCATGGGAACAGCCTAAGGGAAATTAGACAGACTCCTATTACTTTGGCTTGTGTGCTCATTACTTACAGAGGAGATAGAGCAGTTTGACTCCACACTCTGAAGTGGAGAAAAAGGCTGTATGAGCTGAATTAGAATGGCAGCAACATGTTTGTCAATGCCGCTCAGTCAGGCAGGATGCGTTTTCTGACAGCATCACCCCTGACATCCAGGAAGCAACAGTCCTCCTGAGCGTCATCTGGGTGAGATGAAATGAACCACACTGCAGACGTGTTCAGATACAGATTTAAGTGTTAGATTATAGGAACTTTGAAGTTTTTTAACGTAGACTAGAACACCCACACACATTCAAGCATGACTGTGGCTCTATCATTAAAAAGAACACTGTGGAGCTTTGCCAGACATAATGGTCAGTATCAAAGTCTTGCCCTCCAACCCACTCCCTGCGCTTCATCGCACGTTTGCCTCCTACTCCCTTCAGGCCTCTTGGCATATTAAAATGCCTCAGCTGTGTCTAAAAACATATGCCTACACCCAGAGAGCCCTGAACACATTATGTAAACATGTTTTATGCAACCCCACATATGAGCCTTTGAATATTTATTTCATATATCTATTTACATAACTAATGATGATGTACAGACGTTTCTTTGCACACAGATCTTTCTTTCTCCCCTTACACTCACATATCTATTACATGCCAGTCAGGAAAGGAAAAGTTATAGTATATTATGTCCTTTGCGTCATTCTAGCAACAATTCTGCTGTCAGGCTCTCAGATCATCTGTCAGTTTGTTTGTCTGAGTATTTGTGTGTGGGCGCGTTTTTGTTACCTGTCAGTGACCTTTTCCGGTACAAACACCAGCCTTGATTTGAGCGTGAGTAATATTCACTCTGGTCGCAGTCTGTAAACAGGCCCGCGACAGCTAGAAAAAAATATTACTGTGTCATTTGCTACATCTTCCCATCTGCAATCACTGGACGGGTCTGTGAACAATCCGAACATTTGAGTACTAAGAGAGCTTTATATATGTATTTTTTTCTCAAACCTCGTTGAACTTTTAATAATTAAAAGGACAATAAAACATTGGAAAAGAAATCTTATGTTCTCAAAGCACAGTTTGCCATCTGAATAAAAAAAAATCTATGGATTGTGGTTGGTTGTGTTTGTCCTTCAAATCCAGATTAAATTAATTATTGTTAAAAGAGACCTAACAAAAGAAGTACCGAGCCTGAGAGATCAAACAGAGAAAAGGTTTTTCAATGAAGATTCATACGTCTCCCTGCTGAGTGGTTCAAAGCAAAAGTAAGCATCTGCCTAGAGTACAATCTCAACAATTATTAAGGAAGTGGGTGGAAAAAAAAATACATGAATAAAAGATACATCTTTTCCATGACATATGTTAAGTCACTGTGGCACACTATGGCATCACCCCGCCATTACAACACTTCCATTTCAAAGAGTTGAACAAAGTACAACAAAACCCACACTGCAAAATTCACTGTGATTAACTGGCAGCTGTTGACGAGTAACTTGCTCTAAATTAAATCACAGTATTTCACAGTGCTTTGAAGTGCATTTAGAGATAACATTAAGATAACATGACATAATGTAGAAGAGGCACTGTGGCTTAGTTGGTCAAAGCGCCTGTCTAGTAAACAGGAGATCCTGGGTTCAAATCCCAGCAGTGCCTTAAACATCGGAGTGATGGTGGTGTTTTAGGGGCGGCAGTAGCTCAGTCTATAGGGATTTGTCAGAAAGTACATTATAGTCTGCTGGAATTATGGTGTCATAGTACGAGCATCTTCTTGTTACACGGACTAGCTGACTATCTGAGGTGGTAATAGGAAGTATATATCCACTTTCACGTGTGAGCATAACACGAGCAACATACAGTACAATCAGAAAGGGAAATTATGTGTATTACCTGCCTGCAACTGGGAGTGCTTTTCTATTTCTGTCAAGCCCTCTATTTAACATAACCAAGAATTGACATCACGACCAAGAGGTCAATGAGTCATTGACCTTCTGTAATTATTACTATTTAAATGGTGAGTGCTCAGCATACTCATTTCAAGTTTGCACTGGAACAAAACATGAATAGCAGCAGCATACTGTGGTGGTTTAAAATTTTCACTGGTTATTGACCAGTGAAAATTTAAAACTGCTGGGCGGCTTTGACATTTTAAAGATAAAAACATGTACTAGTGTATTTTCTATGTGGACAAAAAAACAACAACCCTATTTTAATTGTGCAAGTAGAAGCAGAAGTGCAATGTGGGCATACAGGCTGGGTGGGCATGTCTAAGTGTGCCCGCTATTTTAGTGTGTGTGTGCTAAAAGGCCAGCTGAAGTGGAACATCAGTCGGAGGATGCGATCACATCGCCGGTCTCATAGCTCTGAAACAGCATAACAACAATAGCTCAACAAATGACACTAATAATGACGACAGCTATATATTAAAGGTTTAGTCTGTAACATTTTGAGTGATTTAATGGCAGAATATGGCAGAAATACAATAGTATCATCACCAGCAAATAAAAATCATGTTTTTGTTACTTTAGGATGAGCCAAGCGGAGTAGAACCACCATGTTTCTACAGACAAACACAGCCCTGTGTGGTTGGATCCTGAACTCCCAAACTATGAAAAAACATGTGAAATTTTGTGGTTTTATGTTTTCGGTTCTTTAAAGTAGCTGCTTTCTGCTTTGATGGCAGCTTTGCACACTCTTTTGCACTCTAATTACATTATGCACAACCTGTCAACATGACAGATTACTCATTTCAGCTGTCTGTACACGGCTCTAGCAGTGTGATACTTTTACTTGTGTGGGTCACTCTTTCATGCAACAAGAGCATTGTAGAATAAAGAATTTCATTACCAATGGCTGCTTCACTGTAATTATTGTGCACATGACAAGTAAGAAATATGAACTTGATTTCAAGCATTATTACATTATTATGCATCATTGTGCAAGCAACTATTTTGTTTGCTCTTGATAAAATCAGCAGATTGGAGTGATTTTTGCACAGACATGCTTCTGAAATGTCGATACATCTGCTCTCCCTCTAAGCTGAGCCACGAACTGATCTGCTTCCACCAGATCTGGTAATGAAATATCTAAAACTAATTCTCCTAGTTATTTGTGGTTGCTTTTTTCGTGCTTCTTCCTGACAGGTTGGAGGTGTATCAGGTGATCAGCTGTTGATCAACATTTCAGTTTGGCTCTTAGAGGGAGATGACACTGAAACTTCCCTTGTGGATGAGATTTTATAGCCAACACATGGCACATTAGCGCTTGTACAGCTGAGGCTCATCAGTCTTGTGACAGCATAAAGAAACTCTGCACTACCTGTCAGCACCAAGCAACTAGCTGATGAACGAATGGAACATTTAGCAGCTAAAAGAGAGATTAAAATGAGGCTAACAGGGAGGTGAAGGCGGGACTCGGATTTGCCAGCTACAAATTAATGTTGAGGTTGCATAACAACATATCAGCTAGTTGTAGAAATGGACATCTTGCCTGCAAAGAGAACAGATCTTCTTCAACTTTATGAGATGATGGTAATGATGTATATCTCTAGTTGTGTTCAAAGCTTGTTGTGCTGCCCCCAAATGGCCACAAACTATTAATTATTGATGCTTTGGACCAACTGATTGACCGACTGCTTGTGTGAACAACACTGTTGCTAGGTTAACAGTACGGAGTGACACTCTCCATCCAGAAAAAGCTGCACTAAAGCGTTTGATCTTTTCAAAGATCCCGTCCCTTTGGTGTCGTTTGCTATAAAAAAAACATCATAGACCGACTGAGTTAGAAAACACGGGCAATCTCTGTCGAGTTTTGTCCTTCTGCCTTCAAACACGGGTTAAGTTGAGATTCCTGTTCAAAGAATTCATACTATAGCCGCATCCGAATCGATGGCTGAGCTTGTTGGCTTGCAGAGTTTTTGTTTTTGACATTTCATTCAGATGATTTCATTCAGGCTTTAACTCACAATGGACACGATGAGAGATGTTTCAAACTGCAATCAATCAATAAACAAACCACACAATACAAATTAGTGCTGTCCATGAGGTGTGTGTGTCCATTAGTTGTTCATGTGAGAGACAGGTTGTTCCTCCCTCATCAGTCCTGATGGAGGATGAAGGCGAAAGAGAAGAGATTGAAAATGAAGGTGAGCAGCAGCAGAGAGGAGGAGATGGTGGCTGATAAAACATGATGGTGTGTGGCTGAGCTGGACACGCTCACATGTTGTGAGACAGACATGGAAAGATTGACCGACAATTACTTCCCATCAGACTCTGGAGCTTTCTAGTGTGTTTGGCTGCAGACAAAGCTTTTTCAAATGTGTATTTTATGGACTCTCTCTGTTGAGTCTCTCTACTGTCACCCCGTGTAGCTCAATTCATGAAATCAATAACAGTCTTTTATTTTTTTTGGTCTCCAATGAGATTCTGCGTCACGTTGTTTTCATTTTCTAAAAAGCCAAGGCAATGATGGAGAAAACGGGTGGAGGGAGGTGAAAGGAGTTAGTGGAGGAGCGGAACCTTGAATAATGATTTTAATAAAAAACGACCACTTGTGTCTTAAGTGCCTGGGCCTTCTTCAAGTAAACAAACTGGAGAGCAATGATGATCAAGGTCGGGTTTGAGTTCTGAGAAATTCACATGCTAGTCTCATTGCCAATTTAAAACTTGTTGTGTGTCACTGAAATGCTTTACTGAGCGGTGTAGGACAGAAATTTTACCTGCAGGTGAGGTAAAATAATTGATTTAAAGTGCTGATGTTAAAGATCTTTGATCACTAAGTCACTAAGGTGTCATCATCAGGCCCAAACGGAGAACTGAGTTCTAAAAATTGTCTACTCTACTCTAGTTATGTGACCTCAAGAGTCACTCAATTAAGACAGACATTCAAGCCAACCAAGTAAAGATAACTGTTTATTATAATATATGAAATATTATAATTAAGTCACTTAGACTCTACAGGGAGACTTTTGCAATCAAGAGGCTGCCCTGCAGCAAGATAAATCGTCCAATCCTCCCAGAGTTCAATCACTGGTGAGGGTGGTGGTGGCTGACTCTGCTGGATGATAAAATAATAAAGCCGACAAATCTATGAAGACTGGGCGGAGAAGGCAGAGAGAGAGAGAGAATCATATTTAAAAAGACAGCAGCAAGATGATGGTGTGTCACGGTCACCACTGGATAGATGTGAGCAGCTGATATCACGACTGACAGCCAGAGATAAAGACAGCGAGGAAATTATGAGTGAGCATGTCGGAGAGGAGCGAATGTCTGGATGGTATAAACTACAAAAAAATAAAATAAAATAAAAGATAAACTGGTGGATTTAGAGTAGTTCTAACATCAGAACCCATTTAGTGAAGTTTTAGTGCAGAGTCAGGTCACTGTGCTGCTGGAAACTTGATTGATGAGGACATTAAAACTGAAACAAAACAGTAAAGTTGGAGGCTAATGAACCAAAATAATGAGTTAAGAGAAGCTATTCACATTATACAGTCATTTCAGCCATTGTTAATATACAAATATGTATTAATGCAGCTTTAAAGCCAAAGGAAACCCAAACGCACAACAGCCTACTAACTCTAATTTTGTCATTTGAGTTCTTAACTTTCCTGATATTGGGTTGGAATTGGGTGTGGTTATGCTCGGACATTTATTACACAATTAATGTGACCCAATAAAAAACAAAACCTCTCTGCTCTCTCTCAGTCGGCCTCAGAGCCAGCCTGAACCGAAAGGAACTGACTCATGAACAACATTTCCAGACACTTTTAAAACAAAGATGTATCTTCTTTTTTTTTTTTTTTGTTCCATGTTAGCAAAAGACCGAATCCACACCCAGAATGTGACATTTACATGTTATGTACATGTCATCACAATCTGAATCACCAGTGGGTGCTTTTTTCTTTTTTATATACATATAGTTATATATTTATCTGTTTGAAGGCCCCCTTTTGTGCTTCAGGTCAATCAGCGAAGTGAATTAAAAGTTCCCCAGTAATGGCCCCGGGAAAGATTGCACAGGCTAAGTTGCCAAAGAGCACAGCAATCACAAATATTGATTATCTGAAGACCGGCATATGTAAGTGCTAAGATTTGATAGCAAAAGGATGTATCTCTCTCTCTCTCTCTCTCTCTCTCTCTCTCTCTCTCTCTCTCTCAGGGACAAAACCTGAAAACACATAAATCCACTATGTCTCCTCATCTCTTCATTGCACGTTTATTTGCCCTAACTTTGTCTCTTTTTTTTTGCTTTTGCTTTGTCTCTGCTGTACCCTCCCAACACACACACACACACACACACACACACACACAGTGTGTATGAACTCGAGGCACTGAACGTCCACTGTACAGATGACGATTATTACCTCGGATATCTATCGCCTCGCGCCCTTTTTCTTCACAAAAGACAGTTATTTGCCATCGGACAATATGATGATTTATATCCACTCGCACACGCTATTTCTGCTCGACTGGTGGCATTCACTGTATAACTTTCATGCACCATTTCCCATCAGAATGGTCATGACAACCCTTATATTACACTCTGCGGCTGTGAAGGTAGCTGTCTTCACCCACATCCACATTTTGACATATTTGGGTTGATTTATTGTTTAATCCGAGTCAAGTCAAACATCAATACAAACTACGCAATCATAATAAATAAACAAAATAAACAATAACAACATGAAGGCATTGATAACAAGAGGGGCTGCGGAAGGCAGGTAAGAGTAATATGATGTATAAACATACAACAAATCAATTATTAATTAATAAAGATGCATTATTAGCCACGTGGGACAGAGGGCTCACAGAGCTGTTAACTCATGGCAGGTTGTTACGTGTCCTGCCGCCAGTCGCTGGTAATCCGTCTATCCCAGCAGGACCAGAAGTTTCTAATACCTACCACACTCTCACATGTCAAAAGTCAAGTTAGGGTACGTAAAATATCAAAATAAGAAAATCAAGACATAATGTCAAGACCCAGTAAGAGGATTAAATACAGACATGTAGTAGCACAGGTTCACTTTATTTACCTGATGGATGGAGGAATAGCATCTTTCCACCTCAGTAAGATTAGACGGTGTAAAGTCGGGCTGCAACAATTTCTGTCCACTTTTTTTCCCTCCATCCTGTCGTGGTACAAATGGAAGGACACGTCAAAGAGGCACTTTCATTCACTCCACAACTCCACCAATTTCTCCTCCTTTTCCACTGTCCAAGAGAACTGAACTTCAGGTTCTGGATTTTCCTCCATGTTTGCTACTGTGTAGCCAGTTGCCTGCTCCCTGATGAGATTGGTTATTGACTGACACTGTTCACAGGAATGAAGGCCGCTCTTTGCATGAGCCAAGACTAAAAACCTCTGATAATATTAAACATGTTTACATTCATTAGAACATCAAGATGAGAAAAAAAGCGTGACTAAAGACAGCACGGACTGTTTTATGACCACCGTACACGAAACAATCAAGATGACGGGAGAAACATGAGCAAATTGGAAATTTGTCTGTGACAGTGAAATTGTTTGATCCAAGGCCAGCATTAGCTAGAGATATATCTATGTATGTTGGACTTTGATATTGGTTTTAATGAGTTAGGAAGTGCAGCTCTGTCTCAACTGCTCCATCTTCACAGTATGAACACAACCTCTCCTGGCTCTGCGGTCAGGCCTGTCTGTGTCGGCCTACCTCCATTGCCTGTTTCCATTTTTGCTCTGGGATTTGGTTAGCTGTTCTTTCATCATAATTTGGCTGGGTCTAATGAGTGCTTGTGTCCTGAAGCTGAGGTGGTCCTGGTGTAATGACCTGAATGGTTGATGGTTTGCCCACTCTCAGGACCAGTCGTTCAACAGGCGTTCAACTCCTGGCAGCATAAGGCCTTGTAGTAAACAGAGAGTGGGGGACACTCAAATTTAGGGCTTGATTTTTTACTAGTCAGCAGTCGAGGTTGAAATGTGTTAGTCCTAGAACTGGTAATGATTTGTTTCTTCAACAAGGGTATACAGTATAGACATGGAAATGGTAGAGTGATGGCACTCTGGGAGTGTTAGGGCAGCCTCCTGTAGATAAACTGACATCTCTGCAGCTATCAGTCCACACTACATGAACCCTTTGGTTCCCAAGCTAGCTTGTCCAGAGCTACTTCTGCACTTAGCATTTTGGTTTTGGCTTTGTGAGCGACAGCAGGGACACTTCAGTTCACGTGCACGGGAATTGTCTATTTGTTTATGCTACATGTTAAATAGTGTGGGGCTAAGGTCACAGCACTGTTTTACTCTAATCTCTCTCTCTCTCTCTGATTTGAAGGATTTTTGAAAGTCAACAAAATAAAACATTTTGCATTTGCATTTGTGCATAGAATTATTGATTAGAGCATGCAAAAAATCTGTGTGATTCTTAATTTAGGTAGTAATCCAATTTGGCTTTTGCTTAATAAATTATGTTCTGTATTGAAGTCTTATGAATACTACCCAAAACCTTTCCCGGACATGAATTTATGCAGATTCCACATTAGTTTTAAGGGTTTGGCTTGTTTCCACTTTTAAATATGGATCTGATCACTGCTTCTTTCCATATCTCAGGAAAACAGCCAACTCTGAGTACTAAATTGAAAAGTTTCAGAAAGGCTGATCTGAATTTAGAGTGTGTGTTGCAGCGTCAATGTACGAAATGAAAAGCTCAAAGGAAGAATATTATGCACGACCCAGATAATCCTCTCCAAAAATGTGCAAGAAAATAAGTAACATGATTACAAGGTAATTAGACATCAATCTGTGAGCTGGAAAGCCAGCGCTCGCCTAGAGTGGCAGTTGATATGTGTGCCTCTGTGTGTGTGTGTGTGCTCCACTTGAATGTGCCAACTGGGTGTGTTATTTGGCTGCTACCCACCTGTCAGTCTATGAGCGTCTTATTAGCTCTCTGAAACCCGGTACGCTCCTGCCCTGATGGTGAATGCGTTGAACTTTTGAACCCAGCGAGAGAAAGTTTGAGCCTTTACCACTCAAAAGAGGGGGAAGGGGAGTGTTTACATCGTGACTAAAAACCTTTCTGATTCGCTGTTTGTGCGTGCCATAGCTTGTACTTTATGATGGTCCTTTAAGGTGCCAATTATGCCACATATTCATTAACCATTATATTGTGTTATGCAGTGTTTCAGGTGCTAGAGACTGTAGGATCACTCAAATCGATGGGGTTGATTCTCTGGGGACTGTGAATATCAACAAATTGATACTGAGGGTGGGGCATGAAGTGAAAAATGAAAGGCTCCATACTCTGTGATCTGGCCTCATGCAAACACTTGTAGAAACTGAAAATACATCAGGATTCATCCTCTGGGGACAATGAGTAATACATTTATAGTGATCCATCCAATAGTTAGACAAAAAGACATGGTAGCAGGTAGGCTCAGTAACAAAGGGAACAAACTGCGTAAGTCCTTTAGAAGTGTAATATCAGCTGCACTAAATATCACAATTAAACAGCTTAAGGGGGCTTTACTGTATGCAGCGTATTAACCTGTGGTACTGTTTCTTTTCTATAATTTATCATTAGGTCTCAATTTATATAATCAACATTAGTGACATTAGTTCATTGGTATTAGTAAAAGTTAATGTTTTCTAGGTGTTATTTATGGCACACGACATATAACCTTCAAATGCGCCCTCCCCTTCAGCAGTTCCAATTATCACCATATCATTATACAACCCCACACCGCCACACACACCTCCTCTGCTGTTTATATGCATGGGGATGTGAGCATTTATGTCTTTGTGCATGTGCAAACGCACGTAGCCAGCAGCTCTTATAAAACATGAGAGAACATGTTATGTATTTCAGAAGCAGTTTTAGTTATAGTTGACGAAAACTATAACAGGATGGCAAAGCAGAACTGCTGCCTCTATTTGAGCAGTCTCTTACTACTAGCCTCACTTTGTGCCGTGTACAGTTACTAGAAGGTAGGTCACCTGATTTTATGTGCGTGAGGTGTTTATTAAAGAGGGGAGTCTAAAGAAAGCTCTTCCATCATGGGAGTTGCACAGGTTCCAGCTTTTTTGGGGCTTGACCCATGTTAAGGACTTAATGTTAGGGTACCTCAGCCTAATGCTTCAATTTTGTCTGTTCTTTTTTAATCTGTCCCTTGTGAGTCCCTCGTCTTGAAGTGCACTACTAAATAATAATAATAACTGGGGCACACCCTTAGGAAACAGCAATATATAGATATATGCTATATATATAGCAATATATGTGCACTACTATAGGCAGACAACACTGATGCATCCCAAAGAAACCCCAATGCAAGTCACGAAAGAAAGAAAAATGTATTGGATTTGTATGTTCTTCAGCTATCCAGCTGCATTTGCATTATTTACTTCAGCTTGACTAAGCCTCTGAATACTGCCACTAAGGTTATCCATTGCCCTGTCGTACTTTAATTTGCATAGATTTTGTAGTTCAGTACATCCTTCACTCTTCTCCTGCACAGCAGTTTCCACAGCTGCCCCTCCTTGGGTGCTATATTTGCAGGCAGGCTGAATGCTTCTTTCCCCCTTTGTGTTGTCTCCACTTGGTTCATCATCCATCTTTCTATCCACCTCCACCTAAGCTTTCCTCTGGCAGCGGGTATCCTGCCTCAGCGGGGTGCAAGAGAGGCTTCCTTTCTGCAGCTACAATGACACCAATGTATAATTTATGGAGGGAGGTTGCATAAGGAGGTTGCAACCCTAGCCTACGTTATTTGCTCAAAGCCTGCGAGGGGTCGACACCACTGCCTTCACTGTCACACTGTCGCTATGACAGCCAGGTTCGCTTTACTTAGAAACTCCTGTTCTCCCATCTTGTCTCTTGGAAACAGTTTGCTTAGCAAACAGGCAAGCAAAGTTTATTCATACAGCATCCTTCACAGACACCAGTTACAAAGTGCTTTGCAGTCAAAGAAATTAAACAAAGATAAAATGGCAGATTGAATATATACTGTGGGGAGACAGTAAGGGAGGGGAAACAGATTAAGATAAAATGTCACATGCTATGGTGCTTGTCTGAACAGATATTTAGCTGTTTTCTAAGAGTCCTACACAAATAGAAAGCACAATCTCCCCGAGTCTTAAAACTTGCCTGAACTACACTTAGAAAACCTTGGGCAGAGGAACACACAAGGTCAATGATATACTGTGGAGCCTGGCCATGCAGGGTTCTGTAATTAAGCAACAACATTTTAAAATGATTCCTAAAATTGCCAGTGCAAAGGTTAAAACAGATGACTTTTAAAACCATCTGTTGGATTGTGTTAGGAGCCTGACTGCCCTGGGCAGGGAAGATCTCCAGACTGTCTGGTCACAGCGTCTTTCACTATCTTTATTCTATAACAGGAAGAGGAGGTCGATCCTCGGGATGATAGCTGTTGATTTTGGCGAGCCACCTGAACACTGTTTGCACGTGAGCGTGAAAGTGTCGTCCAACAGGATCACATTGTAGTTGGAGAGAAGAGTTGGCAGAATCTCTGTCCAGCAGAGCGTACTAACAGATCCTCGCAGATTTATATTTAGCATCTGTCAGATAACAGTGTGAAAAGACGTTAACGTAGTGACAGTGAACCATAGTTATTTATGCCTGCAATCATCCAGCATAATTTACAGTGCAATTATTTGTGCTATCTGTGTACGAGTACAGTACGAACTGACATATAGATGACATATAGGTGTAGGTGGCCATCAACACCAGCATCAAAGGAAAAGTTTCATCTGCTGGTTCAGGTGGGCAGTGGAGAAGATACTCTGGAGGAGTCGGAGGAGAAGCAGTGCTGTTCATCGTGTGGGCCGCTGTTGGGTATTCGTGGGCAGCGTCGTGTCACAGCTTGGCCAGCTGGTCTCTTTCTCCCGTGTGGAGCTCCCTGGAGCTTTTGGGCAATGTCGATCCCATGTGGTGACTCGGCTTGAGTCGGCTGTCTCTCTCAGTAGGTGGCAGGGTGATAACATCTTTGGTGTGCTGGAGATGTGGTAGCTTTGTTTGCTAGAGTTTGCTACAGTTCATAGTTTCAAACTTTTTTTTTTTGCTGTTTCTTGTAGAAGTTTTTTGAGAGTTAGTTGGATGCCAGATTTCAACAAGGTCAGGCTTCGGCTTGTCTGCGGAAAAGCCTCTGTTGGGAACAACAGGAATGTGTCTTTGCACCCCAGAAAAAGCTGTCCAAAGAACTGTAAATATCGAAAATACAAAAGAGGCACAAGCAAATAAAAACCCTAGTTGTGTAACAATACAGTCAAAAGAACTAAAATTCAAAGCAAACCACAAGGAACACAGTACAGTAATACAAAGCAGCAGAATTCAATGAAACAGGAATGAACATAATTGCAGTCTTTTCAGAAGATGAATCGTTATTCATTTTCAATGAGCGACCAACAGGCACGTAGGAACTGCTGTTTGTTGTTATCCAGACATAAGGACACCAAGACTGGATGTATCAAGTAAATATTTTGTATCTCTAAAGTTAAGTATGACTATGCTTTAGCTAGCTTTTTTGTCATCAAAGACAGGATTGCCACTACATGTCAACAAATCGACCTTTGCTTCATGATATCATCTAACATAATGGTATTTCATTGAACTTTCCACACTTTACACTAGTCGATGTATATATATCTGTTCTGTTTCCATGGTTTCCACACGTATAGCGCCTGCCGGTTACTCGCAGAGCGCTTGTCTATTCAGCTGTGACAGCTTGCGGATATGGAGCGGGTACGGGGACGGGGAGTCACTCCCCATCTGAAAAGACCTTTGATCACCACACTGCATGTTTTGATATATGATATACTGATATATTCTGAGGCAATGACGATACTCGCCACCCCTGGTGTGGGGCATTAACACACAGGATTACTTCAAAACAGTGGATCAGAGATAAAACAAAAAACAATCAGCATCAGCAACATATGATTCCTGCTCTCCTGCACTCCCTAGGACTATAGCCTATATGTATGTTATAAATTGGCCTACTCATGGGGTGCAACATTGTTTTATCATGAGCCGTGTCACTTACATCAGTGTGATGTCAACTCAAGTCATCTCCAACATGTTGAACCACCATATTTCTACAGTAGTGCACAATAGACAAACACTGGCTCTAGATAGGATCCTGTTTTTTTGCTCGTTTAAAAGCATTTATGTGCAGTTTACAAGATTACATGATGAGAATGAATGTAATTAAATTAATAATAGTCAGGTTTACAGTTAAAGAGTAACCAGGATTGCATTAGTGCGGGCATCCATACAGTACCTGTATATACATGTGCAGGACACTTCAGGGTCGATTATCATCATTGTGACAAACTACAGCTGATCCCAACTGACACTGGACACCCTCGAGTTCATCAGAGGGCTGACACAACCAATGACGCTCACATTCACAGTCACTAATTAACATTTAACTAGGACAATTAACACTCCTTGCATTGTGGGAGTAAAGCTGAAGTACCTGAGGACCCCTAAATCCACTTGGGCATGCAAACTCAACACAGAAAGGTCTCCGCCGGTTGGTGGAACCTTCGGCATCGGCGCCAACCAGCGTTGGATGCTGCTAACGGTTTCATTATGTTGCTTTTGCTTTATGTTGCCGACACTGCTTCAGCTTGGTGTTACACAGAAATCAGTTTTCTCCACTAAGTACACCACCAGCCTCTCCTGCTCAAACCAGACTACTACTGTCCCAAAGGGGTATCCGCTCATCCCGTGGAGCTCCTCACTCTGCTGCTGCTGACTTGACGTTGCCTCATAACACTCTGCTCCGTGTCTCTGTTTATCCTCACCCCACCATTCCTCCGTCACCTCATTTTCGTCTCTGTTTATCTCATTTATTCTCACTCAGAGAAAGAGTGTTTATGAAAGCGGGCTGTCCCTCTGTGGAGGAAGACTCTTGGCTGTCAACAGGATTTAGTTAGCGTGAATTATTAATGACACAGGAGCGGAAAAGATGAATGTTTAGTGTCCTGAGCACCTACAACAGCCTAAAGGCCACTGCGCATAATGACCTGTTTTTGTCAGCAGCCACACTGACTGTGATAACACAATATGCTATAAAAGAAAAAAAACACAAAAACTGTTTGTGAGGAGAATTCAAGAGGAAGGAAAGCACAGTGATAGAAAACAGTACAAAAAAATAATGGATGATGAAATGACTCGAAACGACAAAGCATAATAATAACAGCCCGAGTTAAACCTGTCATTTAATGGACCATAAATTTTATACTTGTGTTATTTTTATTATTTAAAAGCTGACTGTAATGAAACTGCTTTCACTTCATCATTCATCATAAGCAAGTACAGCCATACAGCGTACTATTGTATATGAATAAACAACAAACTTAAATGACTGATGTTTTAACATAATAAAGACAGTAATGTTAGCTGAATACAATACATACCATTGTTGGTCGCATGGTGACTGCATGGCTAATTAATGTTCCAGGTAACTAAGCGGACACAGTATTCGTGAGGTTAACTGCAGGTTTCTGAAGAGCCGATGTGAAGCTCAGTGTGTGGTCACCATTTTGGCACTCTGGCCTCCGCCGGCCCCCGGCTAACCCAAAAATT
This sequence comes from Protonibea diacanthus, assembly GCA_028641955.1. Lineage (NCBI taxonomy): Eukaryota > Metazoa > Chordata > Actinopteri > Sciaenidae > Protonibea > Protonibea diacanthus. Next base: position 3,028,148 of record CM053981.1, read on the forward strand.
GGAAAAGATGTGGACTGTGGGTGGAGTTGAGGCGGGCTGAATGAAGCCTGGTTTGCTCAAACAAACCATCTGATGGTAGCCACCTGTCAATCAAACCTGTCAGCCAGGCTCATAATTGACAAAGATAGCCTACTTAACACTCGCGTTACATTATTTTTGACAACCTCCAATACATACATTTGAAATGAATGAAACAGAAACATATCCATGGGTGACTACATTATTACATGATTATATATTGATATATATATATATGTACAATGGCAGAATGAAGCCTCGATTGAAGTGACGCGTAAATGCCAAGTTGATGGCCAATAAAAAGGCGCTGAATAATATATTGATTTACAGCGTTTGCAACATTGTACTGCACAAATATGTATTAATCAACCACCCGATCCTGCTGCTGGGAGCAGCTAGAAGCTGACAGAGAGGCTGATTTCTCCACCACCCACAGTAGTGGGAAGATCAAGGCTTAATAAACAGATGAATTATTCCAGACTGTGTTCTTTATTGTCAAGTAGCAACAGAAAAACCCTTCATTGAAGATATATACTCTCTCTGTCTCACACACCCACAAACACCCACACACACACACACAGTGCGTCCTTCACATCTTAACAGTGGATTTGAACATGACAGTAGCCAACATGTGTAGGTCTGTTGATTTAGCTTGGTGATTGGCTGAATTCTGCAGAAAAAGAAGAGTCCACACTCCACAGGATTTAATCTATTTGGACACAAACAGCAATGAGCGGAGCCGAAACTGGATGTGCTTGTTGATGCACAGCGCCACTCTAGCCAGCGTGTGTGTGTGTGTGTGTGTGTGTGTGTGTGTGCTGCTTTGTCACTTGACTCACCCGCCCGAATATTTTCTACTAACTTGTCCTGAAGCCAAGTTGTGAAACTACGTTCTTACTACGTGCATATATAGTATAATTTGTTAAGTTTGACTGCACTTGAATAACCGACCTACCATTTCTTTTAATGATAATGATAATGATCCACTTCGTCAAAGTTCTCTCATTCCAGTAGAAGAAATGATATTGAGGCTCAAAAAATATGATTATACTTTCAGCATTTCTGCAAAATGACTCATGCAGACTGATAACGAGACAGTAAACAATACATATGAGAAATAATCATTACTTTCTCAGGAACCTGCTACAGCTCAGGCTAAGAACGCTTGTTTTTCATGTTTACAGGAGATGGAAATATTTTGTTTAGCTTTTATGAGATGCAGCAGCAAGGCTCAATTACAGAAAATCAAAGCTTAAACATAGAATATGACCTTAACCAGATATTGTTATGGTCTGGATCACTTCCTGCAGCGTGTGATGCTGAACGACTGTTGAGTCACTGTGGCAAGAAAAAAAAAAACAGATGGTGAAGATGTGTGTTCTTGTTATATCTGTGGTCAAACATGATTCACTAGAACTCAGTATATATAATTAAAACATAATAATAAAATATCCATTACTAAATAATGAACAAGAATTCAGCATTCAAAAACATAATCTTCTTCATCGTGACCATGAACACACATTGTGTGGTCGGTTGATCAGATTTGATTGACACTGCTGGCATCGTAAGCAAACAGCCCCACAGGTGTAACCGCTTTTTGATTTATGTGTTTCTAAACTCTGATTGGTGCGATGAAATGTCATCTTCTCCCGGCTGAATTCTGCCCACTTCAAACCAGCGAGAAGGGCAAGGAGAAAAACACAAATACGAAAGGAAACGAAAGGAAATTACCTCCTGACAGAATATTTTGTGTTCTTGTACGTCCTCATCATTTATAATAAAAAAAACTAATTTTTCAGGGCCAGTGAAATCATCTAACACTATTCAGCTTATTTTAGTGGGCTATTTTACTGTCTTAAGGTTTGTCCGTCCCTTTTGTTAGATAGTTTGGTGTGTTTTTACTCAAAACTATCTAAGGTCCTCCAACGACATTAAAATATGTTTTTCATGATATGAAAGAAGTACATGACCCGGATTAGAACTGGGGTTGCTGTGGCCTCAACGCGGAGTACTGTACTATTCACTAAGGATCACAGCTAATTGGCTTTCTCAGTGTCTTCTTGTTGCACTCAGTGCCTCATTCTTGTTAATTTTGCTTCCTTTGAATGTTTTATGTTTCACCTTATAGAATCATATCTCTATATTCAGTGAGACTGAAATGTAAAACCTTTTTGCCCTTGTTCACTTTATCTAAAGCACAAAGTTTTATTGATCGCTTCTGAAAAAAAAAAAAAAACATTGCTCTCCATCTCTCTCTCTCTCTCTCCCTCTCTCCCGCTCACTTTTAAAACCAATTACCTGCCAAGCCTATTTGTACCAGTTGAAAACCCATTTTGCTACCTGGCTTCAAAGAGACCTCTTGTCCTGGAGAAATATGACATGAGAGTTTCCAGTGAGTTCAGTGACAGAATACGAATCAAAAACCGAGGACCTCCTTGTAAATCAGCTCCACATTGAAGGCCCTGTTTCTGAAAACAATCATGCTTGAGGAATACAACTAAAACATCAGATGAACAGCCAAATTGGCGCCCTTTCAGCTGTAATGTAGGCACTGCACTGCACTGCACCTTTGTGGTGAGGAGAAGGACAGTGGATTTACTGTGTGCTCCAGCCGTCACCTGTGGTCACGAGCTTTGGTAGTGAAAGAATGAAAGTGCAGATACAAATGGATGAAATTAGTTTTCTCGTGGGGACGCTGGGCTCACCTTTAGAGATGAGAGAGGATAAGAGCTTAAACATCCAGAGGGAGCTTGGAGCAGAGCCTATGCTCCTTTGCACCTCCCCTTGGGAGTTTTCCAAGCATGTCCAACTGGCAGGAGACCCGGGAGTAGAGCCAGATCATGGTAAATGATAAATGGACTGTACTTACCACTCAAAGCACTTTTACACTATAGATCTCATTGACCCATTCACACACTGAAGGCACTGGCCACCATGCAAGGTGGCAACTGCTCATCACTTTTTAGAAACTACCCATTCATACGCATGGCGAAGCCTTAGGGAGCAATTTGGTGTTCATACTTCGACATGCCGACTGGAGTTGAAGCACCGATCACCTGATTAGTGGACGATCCGCTCTTCCTCCTGAAGAGCACAATCGCTCATCCATGCTGGAGGAAAATATTTTATCTGGCCTGGGAGGAACTGGAAAGCTGTTAAGGGACGTCTGGACTACCTTGCTCAGCTGCTGCCACTGCCTAAAAGTAGCACATGGTGAAATCCATTTCTTATTACTAGGCTTTTTATTGTTGTAAGTGCTCTTTAATAGCATGAAAACAAGATACAAGTGCTTCACAAAGTTTCAGTCGACCAGATTTTGCCGTATTTTTGTTGATGCTTGATGATAATGAAAAATAACATACTGGTTAGTATCTCATTAATGGAAATAACCGACTACCTATGTAGCAAGTGTACACAAAAAGCATTGCTCACATATGTAACAGCTATTAGACATGCTTCTTTGTTGTTGTTTATCAAATAGTAGCAGGCTACATGAGGGTTCTCTCTGATATGAAATGCATTGTGTTTGTGTGTACATATATACAAGTGTACTGCAGTGTGCTGAGAGCCATAATCTCAGCATAAACAGACTGTACTTGTATCAGACACGAAGGCAGCAGAGGAGACCTCAAGCATCTTTTTGTTCGTCCCTTTATTATCATTACCACGGCCGACAGCCTCATCTGTCTGACCATGTCCTCTCCACTGAATGTAGAGGGCACTTGTGGTGTTGATGCACTGTACTTAGACCCCCAGCCTCCATTTTGGTCATCATCATCATCATCATCATGCTCAACAGGGTATTTTCATCCAAATTATGAATCCTCTGAAGCAAATGCATGTTAAAATGCTGGTTAACCAGCTATCCTTTTGCATATAAAGCAAAGACGACACAGAACAGTGGTTATTTATTACAAGCTGGCTTCTGTAGAGAGTTCATTTGGTTCATTAAACGTTATCATTGCAGCCCTTCGTGACAGACATCATGTTTATTCCTCGCCGTTTCTTACTTGTATCTTGATATATCTATTGTTTTTGTTTGAATCCACACTTCTTTGACAGATCTTGACAAAAATCTATATGTTAAACATCAAAGTTGTGATGCAATCCAGACTGTGTGCAACAAAATCACATTTCTAACATGTTGCTTTGTCATCCTGATTGAGTGAACATTGAACACTGTAAATCTGTGTAGCATGAGAAGTAGTTTCCTTCCCTCCTCACAGAACTGAGTGGATTTTTCCTTCTTGTCCGCAAGACAAGAAACAGGCCTGCAGGACTCACCGAGGATGTATACGTCAGAATGCTCATCCTCGGTACAACGGGCTGTTTAAACTGAACTAACAGGAACAGCTGACTTGAATAGATGCAGGTGGGATGTGTGGTCTTCTTCAACAGATAAAAACAGGATGAATGTGAACATACATTTATACAATAAGACAAAGACTAAGACTAAGACAAATTTCTGGAAAACTCAAACACACTTTATGCACACAGTTTATGTGTGTTGTGTTTGTTTAGGCAAAGGTATATAAATGTTTGTAATAATCGTGTTTCCATCAAATTTCATAAAACTTCACCTGTGTTCGCCGTTTGTCAAAAAACAGTTCCACTCCAACAGTCTCCTCATCGCTCCCATGGCTCTGAAATACATCCATAATCTGACGTAACCTTCTTAACATCAATACATCAAACAGTTTTTATCCAGTTAAAGTTCGTCTGGCGCTCTTTGAATTATGTCTCCTTGTTCTTTTTGCTACAGGAGAATTGTCACCTACTGCTTTTCTTGTAAACTGACTCCTAATGTTCACAGAACGTTAGTAGAACCAAGCTTTTATTCACATTTTCTTTAGCTTAAGTACTCAAAATTCAATTAAAATTAGTGACGCATCCAGATGGAAACCAGCAACTGTCTATCAGATAGTGATCCATACATTTGTTCCTAAGATGTGTCAGTACAAAACGCGGATGTAGAGCAATGCATCCTGCATTTTGATGCCATGTTGATGCCATGTTCCCACATTTTTACATGCATTTATTTACTTGCAGAGGTGTGACACCATGAGTGTGGCTGGGTGACATTTCCTCTCAGTGTGAACTACCTGGCTGATGATATCAGTGAATCACAGCTGACAACAATATCAAGTTTAACCATTTAAACACACATTTCACATAGACAAGCTGCTACTGTCTGTGCCTACGATTAGACTAGAGTCATGACAGAATTAAGTAGCAGTGTCACTTAAGCCCTGTGGAGACTGTAAATGCCAAACTAAGCCTGGCATTTAGATCACTGTCAGTCACTCACACACTCTCTCTCTTTCCTTTTCCAACCTCTCTCCAGCTCTGCCTCTACCCGCTGTTCAGACATTTCTCTAACATTTTCCCACACTCTTTACCTGCTCTGCTTTTATTTGCTCTCTAATTTCCTTCCCTGATGTGTTTGCCTCACTGTGTTCACAGTCACACACACACACACACACACACACACACACACACACACACACACACATTGAAGCGATCCAGGGGATTTACAGGATGTTAACCACAATTAGATAAAGTGCGGTGTTGTTTTCTCTGTTTGACATCATGCAGGACTGGAAGACGAATGTGAACACCGGGAAGGAACCACAGTGCACCGATCAACATCTACACTACTATACAACCATACTATCTCGATCTTGCAGTTGGCTTCTTAATATTAAGGCAGCCTCCTTTGGCTCGCCATTGAGCGAAGGATTTCCTTAAGCTTGGCCGTTGTGTTCACCTGCACCATTAACTTAACTCCAATCCTCAAATATTTCTATTCGAGTGTGCAGGTACATTTATTGGTGGGGTAAATGTGCTAATAAACATAAAAAATAAACATAATATCACTAGGAAATGCTGTTTACTTATGCTGTCTCATAAAATTGCTATTTCCAGAGACAGTTTAGAAAAGAAAAGGCACACTGAAGAGTCATTTTCTGTATCGAGGTCATGAGTTCAACCACTGTCGCTCCCCTTTTGGACACCAGTGATGGGAGTCGATTCTTTCACTCCATAGTCACCTAAGTAAATATTGGACACATTTTGTGCAAACTACATATTTTCTGAACGGTTTCGGAACATTTTTTAGACAAATAAATCAGGAGGAAATTAGCTTTAGTTGAGACCTGTCCCTGTCTCAGCATCAACATAGATATCTCTTCTCTGTTGGTGCTGAATCATCGGTCTGGCTTCACCAAAGAAGATCTGTAACTGAACTAAAACTTAAATAACTGGCACAACGCGATCTGCTTTCACAGCACTTCCAAACAAACAGAATGGGGCAAAGAGGCCACGACCACTTCGAAAACAGAAAGTGTGTTTACAATTTGATATCACTGGCGCTGATACTAGGAATCAGAACAGCTTGGTTCTCTCAGCCTTTCATGCAAACTGCTGCTGCAAACCATGGTGAGTTTAATAAGGGCAGGTCCCCATTCCCTAAATTAATTTGGATTGTGGATACAGTCTTTCTATGCGGTTTTTCCTGCCTATTAAATATTTGGATAAGCGTGTAGAAGCTAGTGTAGAAGTGAGTGAATGAGTGACAGCACAAATAATTGACATGAATACCACGGAATAAATATCCAGTAATAGCTTTTGAGTTTAAAGTTTGGAAATTATCCCCCCAAACTTGAAAATTGCATCATTGTTTTCATTTTTGTTTCTGCGGTAGGACCCACCACGCTAATTGTGCCTCCCCAGAATTTCTACTTGCACGACTTTATGCTTTAAGTGAGCAGCAGGAAGGCCATCTGACTGTGTTGGTACTTATTAATAGTGTCAATATTTATCTCTGCTCCTCTGTGGATATATCCCCTAAGCCCTGTCTGGACCTCATTGATAGCAAAGGGAGAGCAGAAATCAGGAGCACTTCTCAATTCTCCCCCATCTTTTTCCTCCTTCCTCTGCTCTCCTGATGCTAAGATTGCTGCTCTCCTGATGTTGAGATTGAGCGGCTCTCATCTGCTCAGTAGTTGGCTGGCTGGTTGCTTGGTAATCCAGAGAAGGGGATCACAGGGTTCGCTTTGTCTGGAGATTTGTGTAAGCTGAGAAAGCAAAGACTTTTCTGAGAACAACCTCCGACTATCGCCACCATCACGCTTTCTGATGGAAACAGAGAATACGGTGAAAGATAGCTGGGAGAGAAATGATTTGTCTCTTTCTTTAGGTTTGATCCTGGTGAAAGCGTATTTTAAAATGGAGAAAAATGCCCCTGCTGTGATCAGCTGCTCCACCTTAATAGCCCCCAGCCCGGCCCCTGCTGAGAATTCATCTATTGTACTGTAGGTTTCAAAGAAGTGCTGCATGCGGGATGGAAAGAGTTGGGGGTTAGGCATTGTGCCTGGCGGTGCGAGGAATGGATGAACAAACAACGAGAATCAATCAAAGCTTTTTAAATATTATCTGTGGAGCAGGACTGCAAAAGATCAATATTAATGGTGCTAAATGTAGCATGACTGGACTATTTGTGTTGAGCAGCAGTGCAGTATTGGAGTTAATTTTGAAATTGTGTGTCCTGTTTCCACCTGAACTTGTACATAGAGAAATGTGTGTGGCTTTGTACGGCACACAATCTTAAAAATCTGAAAAGATGTCCTATATGTAAACTTGTATTACTTTATATTTTATATTAAGGTGCTTGTAAGCATTAGTTAATACGTAATAAGGGCCTTGCAAGATGATTATTAACATTACATTAAAATAATTAATATATGTTGATAAGACTCGCTAGACTATAAGATTATCTGTAACCACTTATCGAGGGTCACAGTGAGGCTGGAGCTTATCCCAGCTGACGTTACACCCCGGACAAGTCGGGGCTCACTACAGGGCACACAGAGACAGACAGCCATTCACATTCACACCTATGGCCAATATTGGGTGCCCAATTAACATCCACATGGGAAGGCCACAGCAGAGGTTCGCACCAGGCCTCACAACTGTTGCAGAGAGACGAAAGTGGTAACCACTGCAACGCCATGCCGCCCACATACCCCTTATATAAAGATTTTGTGAGAAAATTGTGGTAAAAACAATGTTTCTGAGAAACCTTTAACGCTAAGCTTTGATTCAGTAAAAGAAAATGGAGGACTATTTTGGACTCACTGCCGGTCTATAGATATTTTAAAACTACTTGACCATACAGCATGGTGCTTCACATCGATTCCAGACTGTAGACAATTATGGTCCCATTTTCTGTTCTTTTTCTGGCTGCTTTTTATGTGAAATTGATGTTGAAGAAAATGAAAGTTGAAGAAAAAAAAAAAGCAACTGTGTGTGCGTTGTGTAAAACATTGTATTTATATGTCATTTTCTGTTCCTGTTTATCAACCTTGCCAACCTGTTGTGCTCATTCCAGATTCCACCGGGAGCTGTGAAAATTATAGTTGCATTAAGTTAACATTCTTAAGCAGTCTATAAACAGTTATCTTTCTTGATTAACGCTCATTACAAGCACCTTATCTGTTTGTTTTGTACTGTAGTCGTTACAGTCAAACAATTCTTTGCCACATTTACCATTTTTCTTGGCTTTGTCCGTTGTTTGTCGCTGCAGCAGCCCCGTTTTCCCTGGAGGATCAACAAGTTTCATCTAATCTTATCAAACCTTATCAAACTGTCAATTTACTGACAATTGAGAGTCTCAAATAAAGACGGAAACACCAGTGGATTTTTCTTCTCTACTTAGTTTGCAGAGCACTTCAAGTGCCTTGTTAGCCCCCCGAGGTACGTGACAGGTTTTTTTCCACCAGCAGTCCACTATATCACTGTCAGAGAAGCCGCTCATTAACATGACGATGTTCACCTGCTGACGCTTCCTGAGCTGCCCTCCAGGGTCCGGACAGGGAGCACCGTATGCGCTCTAACAGACAGGAGATCAAGTTGTATTCCTAAAATAACTAGAAACCTAAATCTACGTCCTCAGTTTTAAACTCAAACGATAATCCAGCATCAAAGACTTTGACTGACTTTTTGCACAAACCCGTCCTCAAACGCCAATTGTCCACTCATCTTAGAAATGCTAAAAATAAAGCTTTGGATTGCTCAATATGCAGAAGAGGAATTTGTGAGGCAGATACTCACCATTTCAAGAAATTTGGAGCACAGAAGATTGCACATGCCACCACAGTGTCATAGAAAGTTTGTAGTGAACACCGAGGTATTCGTATGCTCCCACTGTCTTGATATCCAATCCCTGGATGTCCACCGGTGTGGTCTGAGGTGTCTTCCTCCGGAAGTCGATCACCGTCTCCTTCGACTTGCTGGCATTGATGTGGAGGTGGTTGAGTCTGTGATGACCCCCCCTCCAATACTCTTGCTCATTTACTTCTGATCCACATAAAACAATGGCGGAAACATCAGAGAACTCCTGTAGATGACAGCTGTCGGTGTTGTGTCTGAAGTCTGACATGTACGGGGTGAAGAGAAAAGGAGAGAGCGCCGTACCCTGTGGGGACCCCGTGCTGCAAATCACCACATCAGACACATCAGACAGTCATGAAGCCGGTCTGTTGGTGAGGTGAAACAACTGGACCGAGGCTGTCTGAATAGGGTGGTGCTCAGGTTCAACTTGTGACGTGACAGCAAAAGAACCATCACAGGGTTTAATGATAACAGATATGTGATGCCTCTTTTTTCCCCTCTTAGTCTTTATTCATAACATGAATCTAATAATACGAATAATTATTGCTTCATTGAGAACATAAATATACACATGAGGAGCATCAAAGTTCTGCATAAACCTCTGTCAGTCATGTAATGAAATCTTTGCAGAAAAATATGGAAACCTCCCACTGTGGGGGTTCAACCTTTAATCAAAACTAAATGTGGATTAATGTTCAAACTCTGATTAATAAAAGAATAAATGTCAGGGGTATATGTATTGTCTGTAGGTAGCAGTCTGTAGGGATTTGACCAATGCTGGACACTGCCAAGGTACAGTACCCCTAACTGTGCACAATGTTTGGCTGCCCATCTCTTCACATTTGCAAATCTATGATTTCTTTGTGTTTGTGTGGTTGTTTTTCAGGGAAGATTCATGTAAAGAAAACATACATTTTCCCTTGAGGGATCAATAAAGTATCTATTCTTTTATTTTTCTATTTTATTATTTTGGCAGACATCATGAATATAATGTGTCAGCCTTATTTTAACAATAAGAGTCATATTCCAGCTCATTTGGAGAGGATCGTTTCAGTGGACAGTATCAGTTTCTGCGTGTATTATCCTCTGAGTCATCGGGAGAGTTTTAGAGAATAAAGCAGAGCACAACAAACACAGACAAATATCAACTACGTGTTTCAGAATTTGAGAAATATGTGCACAAATGGTACCATGAGTGGTATGACGACTATTTTCTCTTTCCCATGCGTGGTGTAGAAAACAGTTTATATCATCTTCCATTGTTCCAGCATCTGTAAGTACAGATTGTACCCATCCATGTCAATCTGAGGGTGATAGGGGGTCGAATAAACACAGAGGCGCTGTCATCTCTTTGTCACAGAGCGGTGACTCAAATTCAGGGCCCAAAACACTGTCAGAAGTGTCTGAAGGGGTCATAACTACACCCTCCCAGTGCAGACCTCCTCTGGGTCTGTAAGGCCCTAAAGACAAGAGCAGTTTTAAGAGTTTACAAGATTTCTGAGAAGCAATGTTTCAGTGAAAGTCAGACTTGAGATATTCGTCTTCCTTTAAGTGGATTTATGATGTCCTATTTGCTAAATCTGTTCAGGATTGTGGCTGCTGTGGCTGCAGAGGATTATCAATCTAACAGCTTCAAATGTTTTGAGGATTCCTGGAGACATGGTAGAAAGATGAACTGAACACAGAGTGGTGAGGTGTAATGTGAGATGTCAAGGAGACGCCTTCATCAAGTATGTCGAAGTAACTGCTATAAACACACACTGCTGTCACTGTGATTCTTTATGTTGGCACTAAATGATCACATCAGACTGAATGAATGTTTAAACAGTCCAGGGCTATTTTGCTGAGTGAAATGCTAATGTCATGCACACTGTTTCTTGACATCATGTGACATGCACGGGGGAATCTGGTGGACCGATTAATTCCTTACTAAACTCTGCATAATATCAAATAAATAGCCAGCTTTTATAACAAGATAGATAGATACTTTACTGAAGGAAATTCAAGCATCTAATAGCGGCATGAGACACAGTAAACATACATTAAAATGAGCCTATAAGCTAAATCTGGATTTAAATTAAACCAATGCAAAGAAATTAATTAATGTTGTGCTAAGCTGAACTATATTAGCATGATTAGCTAAGAACAAACAGGCAGCCACGCAGCTACTAACACTAGATTCAAGATTTTCCAGCTGTAGACTCATATTTAAATGTTTTATTCCATTTAAAGTTATTCTATTTATCAGGAGTTTATTTGATTTGATACTTAAATGACTAAAATGATACTTTGGTGATATTTGAGTGCCTGGCCCGGAGGCGATCTACCCCTTGGCTTGAAAAACATGGCACCAGCTCCGTGATTGCGACATGATGTTCCTGATTGTTTCATTGTTTGCCAATCTGAGCATCCCCACCAGCTATTTAGGAGGAAGTGGGACAAAACTGCACCCAAGCCCCCAGGACGAGGACTTTAAAACGCTTTGGGAATAAAGCTTTATACCCGCTTTAGTACCTCCTCATGGATGCACTTCTGTTTATGGACCAAATATAATGTTGATAGCCTCTCTAACTATCACTGTATTATACCTAGTGTTTTATTGAAATGTCTTCCAGGAGTGCCAGGGTTAAGAGGACTGTCAGAGCTGGCTGGCTGCACCTGGAGAGGCAGTGATTTAAGAATATAAAAGGGCTGCTATCCTTGGATTTACCCTGTGTGTTGCTGAGCAGCAGGATGTCTTCCACCTGGCCTTCACTTCATATTAAGTTGTTTCAGGGTTATTTTTCTTATTTCTACCACCTGCACCTCACTTATCCGCACGCACTTTACACCACTAATGCCTAACATTCACATATTTCATTACGGGCTTTCACATTTCATTAATGTGTGGACTCTGAACCAGGTCTGTAACAAGTGGCACTCATGTCGATTGCTAGGTACAACCCTAAGCTCTCCGCCAGTTTATTTACCAAGCTTATGTTTGACTCTTTGAACACTGTTTTGCAGTGATACAAATAGAAATTGTGTAAATAATTCTAATTGTGTAATAATAAAATATACAATAATATAAAGATAATAAAACACGTGTGGAATACGTTTTTTGTATAATAAATATGTGAGAATGTTTTAAAACTACATAGTTATTAAATCAGTTTAATATCAAGTCTATTAGCAAATACATACAGTACACATTATAGTATGTAAAGGCACACGGGTCATGCAGAGCACCAGAGGTGGAAGCCTGTATTAGAGATGAGAAATGTGAGGACGAATGATTAACACTCACTATTTTCTTAGATGGCTCTCCAACATTACAGGTGGCAGCATACCTCATGCATAATTTATATGCATTATATATGGTACATGAGCATGAATATTGCATGCTGTGTGTGTCAACGTAGATTCTTCACTCCTGGAAGAACATTAACGTTCAGTTGCATAAATTCAAAATGTTCCCATCTTGCCTTTCAAACTCTTGGTTGTATATTGCTTCTGGGATCAATGTTGCGGCAAATAGCTGCCTCTTTTATTATTGCGGTATAGTCAGTGGACAAACTCATGCTCAATATTTATAAGCTTTAGACAGTGGGTGATAAGGATTGGGAGGAAGGGAAAGTGCAAACTGTAACCCAGTCAAACAAACTTTGGACAAATCTGCAAAATCAGAAATGCTTCCTAAGTAAGTTTCTTGTAATAAATACACAAACTCAGCAACAATAACAACAAATTTGCCCACAACAACTGCAGAAAGAACCATAACAGTGGTTTTGCTCAATCAGCACAGTAAATATTATTTGCTTACTTTCATTACTGATAACCACTTCTTACTTCATGCATACGGATGTCATTTTTTTTTTTCAATTTATTTTAATGCACTATCACAATGAACTTGCAGAGGTCTGAAAGTTGCTCTACGTCTCTCCAGCATCATAATGCTTCACTGGTTAAGTTACCTAATTCTAGTGGAGCGATCTGTGAATCCTCCCTGGTGATGCATTTAGTGAAAGTGGAGTGAAAGTCTAATGACAGAGATCTGAACTTTGATATTTACAGGGGAATAGAAATAACTGTACCCCCCCCTCACCTCTGCACAGACGGCTCTATAGGGTAGCGTGGCACACCGGGATACTATGTGCTCTCTGAGGCTCAGAGTACAGGAATGCAACAACACCTGCGGCTCTGCACTGTGTCAGATCCATTAGACATTCTCCATCGGGGAGCATTTCTCACTGTGTCACCCATCTGTCACAGCCAGCAGGAGGAAGGTTTAATTTTGACGGTCTGAATATTTTCACTCTCCTGTCTATGGAGTCAATACAGGGACAATGTTATGACCACATCCAAATGCGTGAACAAATATATTGTCTACAGATATGAGTATGAGTACAAATCAATCCCTTACAGTAGGTATGTAAGTATAGGTATATAAATATCAATAAAATCTATGTGTAATTATGTAGTGACATGATGTTCCCGATTCAGGAGGAAGCTACAAATGTAGGAAGAAGCTACTTACTAAGATTGATTTGTACTATTTGATGGCTAATATGTGTTACAGTAAAATGGTCCAGATCCGGATTCTGTAGCTCTTTGTTTTTGATCCTGTCCCATTTCAGTGCTTCATTCTCTAAACTTGCACAGCATCTTTTGTTGTATTAGAAGAACATCACCAGACTTTTCTCCATGCACATTGGAAGTAGGTAACAATGTGCCAGAAATCCCCGCTCTGTTTCCGACTCTGTCAGCTACTTAACGGAGGAGAGAGTAGGTCAGCTGGAGGGATATTCTGTTGGGATAAACGAATCTGTTGGGAGAGATCAAAAGAAGCAAGCAGTTTACCAGGTGGAGGAATACCACACTGTAAAAATGTTCAGTGGCAAATGAAAGCCATGAATGGAGAATATTACTAAAGTATTGTTAGAAAGATGTACTTAAAGAATCAAAAGTAAAAGTAGTTAATGAAGAACAATGTGTCCTGTGAGCATATTATTGTATATTTTCTTAATGGGTTATTATTATTGTATTGTAGATGGTGTTGGTGTCGCCCACTTTTAGTATTCTTGCATACTGTACACTGTACACTGTACACTGTATACTGGCAGTATTTTAGTACTCAAAAGTGTAGAGGAGTGAAGTTTCTTGAGGAGTTAACACCCTCACTGAGTCTCTCTGGATTCTGCTGTGATTTGAAGGACAGTGTTCTTCGTTTTTCAGACTTTTAGGATTACAAAATGGAAATTTTATCACGCTTTAGGTTGCAGCTGCAATGATGTTACCTCATATTTATAGAGCCCGGACAACAAAGGAGACTGCTTGGAGGAAATTGAGAGAAGAAGTTAGACTGCCTGGTAAATACTATAAGTTATTGTTTCAACTTTACAATGTTCTGCTGTTTAACTAGGTTATTATTAGTAGTAGTAGTAGTACTAGTAGTAGTAGTAGTAGTATTACATGTACTAACATATATGAAAAGAACAACTTCATCAGAAACTACATACATTCAGAATGAGATTGTGTATGTGTAGATATTTCTGTGAGTCACATAGCCAAAAGCAAAATCTGAACTTGCAAATGCATGAATGTGCACGTGTACCTGAAGCCATTTCAATTTCCCTGGGGCCGACTCAGTGAATACAAATATCCAATAGCCTCTCTCACTCTCTGATTGCGGTCTGGAGAGGCGAGATTTTCGGCCGAGACAAGAAGATGGGCAGATAGCAGCAGATGAGTTCCTTAGAGTGGGCTAACAACCATAAACACACACACACACACACACACACACACACACACTGCACACAAACATAGAATTCATCTGCTTCTTATCACAATAGCCTGTCACCCCGCAGCATTTTATTTATATCTTTGTCTTTCCCCATGCTTTTCTGCAGTGATGAAACGCTCCTTTCGATGGCCTATCTCTTTCCAGGGAAGTGAAACTCCAGAGAGAACCAGCCATCACTACCAAGCCAGACGAGGTCACTGAGAAGAGGGGGGAAGATATTTGTCAAAGGAAATGAAACCAAGGAAGTCATTTTTAACACTGAGTTCTTCGTACGGTGACGATGGAGCTCAACAGGCATCGGAGTCAAACCAGAATTTCTATTTGGGACGATGATGTGGTCCAAGGCTAATTTATGACCCTGACCTGTCGCCTCTAACAAGGGTTTAGACTTAGGCTCAGCACCAACACCCTTGCTGTATCCTCTCCACCTCTGGTTGAACATTAATGTAAAGAGCAGTTCCTAACCAGCTAGTGTGAAGTGGACGCTGACAATGAAACCCTCTGACATGCGTATCAGAGTGGCTTTTTTCATTCTTTAGTCTATCTAGAGGCATGAGTGCTAGTAACTGGAGAAACAGATCAACTTTACACATCTTAAATCATTAAAAATGAGCAGTGGTGGTCTAATGATAGAGAAGTGAGCTTATGAATAAAAGGTTGTTGGTTCAATTTTCAAGAGTGGCAGGAGCCCTTGAGTCCAACTGTTCAGTGGCCAGCAAATCAGACGATTACTCTGCAGACTGTGAATGCATTCAGGGTGTTCCTGGAAAAAATAAATTATACTGAGATGGAGAGTGTGGGATTTTTTTTCCCACGCTGACACTACAAATAATAACACATTTGCAATCGTGTAATTCTGGGGTAGCAGTCATGTTTGATGTATGTTTGTAACAAGCCTGCCCGTTCATCATCTGCTATACGTTTACTTGAGGGTCTACAAATATCTCCATGGTTTCCAGTATAGACCCAGAGCATGTGTTCTGCTCTCATTGGTCCAGTAGCTGCAGGAAATGTTTGATTTAGTCAGTCCTAACTTCCACAGCTCTCAGTAAATAGTAAAATAAGGCTTATATATATGAAAGTACAGACAGGGCAGCGGGAGTGAATCTAAACCCCAAACCACTGAGGTTCAGAGAAGGTACTGAGAACAAAACACAGAGACACTTTTAGAAACAAAGCTTTGCACCAGGACGATCTGCAGTTGTTGTTTTTTACCTCTGGGGTCACGATATCTTCCCGTAAGTCTTTGATTTCAAGAGCTATTTTTTTAAAAAAAAAGGAACCATCATTTCGACTTGCCAACACTAGTTTCTATCATACTCCCAGCACCCTACGGTTTGGTGTTTGTCTGACGTCACGTGACATGTGAGTTCATCTATTAAACACAATCTACACACACCACCAGCACACTACATACAACTTCAATGTCATTGCAACCTGGCAACCCAATTTAAGGAGCATGTGCACGGCTGCTGAGCTAAGACATTCAGTGACGTCACATTTTCACAGACTTGGGTTAACTCCTTTTATGTCCCTGCTTAGGCCCCTTCAACTACATAATAGGTGTGAATGTCAGCTGCGATTCTGCAGCCTAGAAAAGAGCATCTGTGAGTCCCAAAGCTTATATTGATGAAACCATAGCATTGCACTGAAGGACGCTCTTCACCTGACTATGTTTTTTTATGTTAATTTGTCCTCATTGCTGATTCAAGAGGCCAAAATTTAAATTGTAAATCCCACCACTTGGCCTGTAAATGACAAAAACAAAACATCTGCTCAGAATTTACTTAAAATATACTGTAATGAGCCGTCACGGCTTTAATAATGAAGATGCAGAATAATTCATCTGTCACATTCTTTGTAGCACAACTTTTATCCTGCAATTATATCCAGAGTCAGTAAAGTGTGCTCTTACTGCAAAGAAGAAAATTGTGCTCTTTCAGTGTGTATATTAAATCAATGCCTTCTACGCAAACAAAGAATTGCCAGTCCACATCTAATTTCTGTGACAAATATGAAGACCATGCAGGAGAATGGACCTTCTCAAAGTGATGATATGATGAGCACACTAGTCAAATAAGTCAAATAGTGTGCAGTAAATGTAAAAGGACCCTTTGGGAACATGGACAAACAACAGTGGCCCCAAGTTGAGGATAAACCAACAGGAACACAACAGACCACCAGGAAACGGTACAAAGAGTCTGTGAATGTGAGACGGCAACATTCAAACGAAATACAACCAAAATATTAGTCAGCACAGCGGCATTGTGTCAGGGGCGTGTCAACGGGCCGAGTATCTCAAAACAATTCACCTAGATCAGAATTATATTCAGAAACCTACAAAATGAGTATATGGCTTTGGTAATCGAATCATTGGAAGTATTCTAAAAGATTAGGATAGTTTTAATGTAAGAAAAGAATATCCTGATTCAAGAGACAATATCACTTTTCTTCTGCCCCGAAAGGGGAACACCAGCATCGTCCAGCCTCCCTTCTAAGAGGCGACTGTGAAATTTTCTATTGTTTATCACTAACCAGGATATCTTCAGGCTCTGTCTCAGCAGGTGATAACAAATTGCACTAACCATGTCAAAGCTGGAGCTTCAGTCTCGGTCTCACACAGTCCAGATTCACTAACTGACTGTCATATACAGCCTGGGAGCCTTCTCCGCCAATAACCAGTGAACCCCTGCCTCTTCTGCTTTATGCTTTCTCACCTGCTTTAGGGTGTCGAGATTCACTGAAGTCTTTTGTTTTAAAATTTTCCAGCACAGTTCACTCCTGAGGCGTTCACATTCTTGGTGACGGTGTCAGTCCTGCTGTTGTGTGTCATCTTACTGAAGTTTAGCCATTATATTGGCATAATTTTCCCTTCCAGCAAGAAGCTCGGTTTATATATTATACTACATGTTCTATGAGCATGATGAGGAATTGTTGCATGTTTTCCACCAAAAAAGGTAATCTTGCAGTAAATAATCCACTCATATCCACAATTATGTTAATGCACTGGCAGCACTTGGTTGATATTTTAATACAGAAGAAGTCAGAAGATGTTTTTTAATATTTAACCAAAGCCACAATCTTTTCCTAAAGCTAACCAAAGTGCCCTTGTTCCCTAAACATAACTAACCACAGAGGGGAGTCCAGAGGCGAACATGAGACTCTGGTGTCACAGTGCTGCACTTTGTACCGCCAAAACTAATTTCTAAGCGACAGGGATGCCAGCAAGGTACACATTTCAGCTTGGGTGAAATGTGTACCTGCTGGCAGATCCAATTTCTCTTTCTATTAAGGCCACATGCTTAAATGTGCTCAGGTGTGAAGCTAATTGTGGAGTCAGTTGCTCTAACAAAGTACTGTGAAAAGACAATGACATCCATTTTTCACTGTCTACTATGGTAAAAGAGGAGATGTAGCCGAAGGTTGCATGTTGGACGCTCAAAACAACTTTGGGAGCAACAAATGATGAACTGCATGCAAGATTTAAGTTTGGTGGAGTTGGTGGGAACACACTCGGAGTATGCAGTGACTGGATGAACAGATATTTATTGCTTTGTGCGTCTGTGGACATTAGAGATATGTCCATAAATCCACTACCTGCACTCTTGTAGTGTGTCTTCTGCGTCCAGCCTTATCAAACAGTTTTTTTTTTTCAAATTTCTAACCGAGCATGTCAGGCTCATGTTTTATGAAAAGGGCGAAAATGCCAAATACTATTGGGTTGATACGACTGCTCTCATGTCCACATCAAAGCGCTGCATGAAAGGGAATGGGAGTTTGTAAAGGACAGCACAGCCTCAGTGTGCAACTTGTTGTAAATGCAGACCTCATCATCACCAATTGTGTAGTGAAATGGCCAGAGTCGGCCCATGACGCATGGCACTTGAGGAAGTGCGATATTTTTAGAAACCTTCAGCAAAGTTCCCCAGATCTTACCATGGCTAATGACACGTTTTGTCATGGAGAACGTATACGCTTAAATGCGTTGATCGAAAGGCACTTTGCATGCCTGAACATATCTATGCGTAGGTGATGTGTAGGCCTGTAGCAAGGATGAAATAATAATCATATGTAATAGGTTCCTCACGGTGATGGAAGGGGTGATCGCGACCAATGCCAACCATAAACAGTATAAAAAACATTGTGGTTTTATGAAAATTATAAAAGATTCATATTTCTATAATATTAATTTTATTGCAGAATTAGTGTTGATTGCCTCAGATTTTTGGAATAAGGTGCCTTATTTTCAGTAACAGTGATCCAAAAGTGATCAGATCAGATTGCATTTGTTTTTGTGATCCAATCAATTATCAGTTATCAGTTATGTTAAATGTACTTTGTATTCAGTGACCAATGAAACTCAACCCTGAATATTGAGCGTCTTATGGATTATGCCGCAGCAGCATTAATAGTTATGCTACTACTCAAAAGAGTGTACCACGGGAAGAACAGTAAGTGACTCGGTTCAACAAATGCTTTTTATTGACTTCTCTTAAAATACTCAAACAGCCACTGTACTGAACATGCATGCCATAAAACCACAGATCATAGCACACTGTACATTTCTTAAACCAATAAAACATCATCTTGCTGCAACAATACAGATAGAGCCATTTTGAAAATCAATACATTTGAAACTGTGTGATTACAGCACATTTAAAACACATCAAACCAGCAGCTCTCCAGGGCTAAATAATGATGCACACACTCACACACAAGGGAGCTCTACAAGGCCACTATCAGCCAATCCTCACACCGTGATTATCCTAAATGAAAATATACAAGATCCATTCTAAGTCATTTCGAGGTGTATTTTCAAGTGCACAAGTGGGTGAGTCACTGTTCTGTGTTAACGACTTAGAAAAATGAAACTGTTGTTCCTCTAGTATCCACGGGAGACTTTAGAGACCGTGAAGAAGATTTAACTTGACTGTTTCCTCTTTGAATGTACTCACTCACTCTTCTGATAGCTAACTCCCTGTAAGCAATGCATGCACATGCCCACACATACAAACACACATCCAGACATACTTCATATCAACACAGTGATATAAATATTATAAAATTACATCAATTAAACTGCCAAAATACACATTAAGGTTACAAAGAAATGCGGTTTTGAACTGTTAATTCATCACTATCATATAGCAACAACTGAAAAATTGTGAACCAGAAAATGAAAAATGAAACTCATCAGTAACAGGAATGATGTGGAGCTCTTAAAATCAGTTCTCATATTGCAGCTCTGTCCATAAAACATCTTCATATCATGCTATTCAGCTTGTCCTTCCCCCTTCCTTACAGTGAATCCAAAGGTCAATGTTTGGACATAAAGGGAATGTGTATGGTTTGCAAAGCAATTCTGCATTTTGGCACAATTTAACTAATCAGGACACAATAACTAATATAACTGCAAAAGGCATGAGAGCTCTGATAAACACTATATGCTACTTATCCAGCATCAAACCACAGACAGAAAAACGACAAAGTGCTGAACGTATTGAAGCATTTAGTAGCTAAGGGACTTTATAGCACACATGTCATTGTTGTGTTCACAGCTTGATACGCTCCCCCTAAGTGGCGCAAAAAATACATAATGCAGCTTTAAGTTTTCTTTTATAAGTCTGCAAATGTTTTAGTCTATTTATTTTCATTAAACATCAGCACACTGCTACATACTGTACATATAGCTCTTTTAAAAAAAAAAAAAAAAAGCTAAAATATGATGCTGTCAACAATATAAATAGCAAAATAAACAGATAAATAAAAGTTATTTACACTCAACTTCTGTAATCAAGATAAAAATAAAGATGAGGTATCACTATCACTCAACAAGATACAGTGCACATGTGTATGCTGAGGTGCTATGGTATTAGCATGACAGAAGAACAATCTGCTGGGACACGTGATGACTGGTGTTCTCATCAATTAAAGGGTAAGCCGACTTATGGGACGAGAGTGATGGAAGCAAATAAGTGCCATCAAGGTTTGAATCTATAGGTAACTGATTACAGTCACTAACATCAATTATATACAATAGCTGACCTGGAAAATAACACAATATATGATAATTTAGGATATAATAATTGATTATACGTTGGATATTGGCTATTAAAATAGATTTTTAAAATAAAAACATCTCAGTGCTAGTAGTGATTAAATTTCACAATTTCATATTCAGTTACTTATAAGATTCAAAACTTCATGAGCATTGTTTTATTCCATACAAGTTCCCCAAAGCTGGTGTGTTCCTCCACAAAATACAAAAAAAGTATAATTGTGAATTTGAATAGTTTAAAATCTCGGTCTCTTACAAAGGCAACCAGCTTTGGTGTATTCAAAGACACAGCTAATAACAAATATGCAGAAGAACACACGAACACTACACGTAACAGTAAACATTTTAGAAAATAGACATCTTACCCAAAGTCTGCAGGAAGATTAGACTTCCAAAACTGTCTTTTTTCTTAAACATATATAGAAAACTATGTCTAAATGAAGAGATGGGAGATTAGTGTGAGAGAAAGATGCTAAGCTAGGCTGCACATGAGCTACAGCAATCATTTTTTAAATACATAATTCACAGTAAGCCCAAACATCAAAAATCAATGGAGTGGTTTGGAAATTGATGAAATTTCTCAATGCACATCTTCTGACTTTTGACTTTAAAACCCAAACTGCAGCAGAAAATAAAAATCAACTCTCAGAAGTGAAAATGAACAGGTTACTGTACACGTACGTCTTTGTGTTAAGGCTTCTATCCTTCCCACATGACTGGCAATAAGTGCTCTAGCAGTTAGCTAAGGTCAGTAGTCAATATACAGAAAAAAAAAACCCTTACTTAAAGGTCCAGTCTTTTTAGATTTGATCTGTAATTTAGATTTTAAGGCCGCATATCTGGCCATTTAATGCTTGTGTTGCTCATACTAATGTGTGACCACAAGTGGAAGTGCAAAAAACTGCAGTTCCTCAAACAGCCACTTGGGGCTGGCTACAGAACAGGTCAATCGCCATAAGCCCCCATGTTAAAAAGTCCAACTTCACAGCAGAAATAAACATGTTTACAGCCTGGTACAAAAAATGGTTTTGGTCTCTGTAGCTAATTTCCACGTTCATGCCAACTGTACTGAGGGACAATTTCAATATAACGCACCTGTTCAAAGCTTAAAGTTATGCAGAATTAACAGTATAGCTGCTTTGACTGACAGGTTTCAATCAGCCCGCTTTTGGTCCACATTTTTGCTCAAATTTAAATCAATGGGGAGCCAGTGGAAGTTTTGTGGACAAAGAAATTATTTTCCTGCACCACAATATGACTTATGCCATTCAGTCACCATCTTTTTTCTCTTTACGTGTGACATCAGAGGTCAGGGCAAAATACATCCATCCATTATCTGTACCTACTTATCCTCACCAATGTCACGGTCATCTCAGCTGACTTTGGATGATAGGTGGGCGGGGTACACCCTGGACCAAGTCGCCAGTTCATCATGGGGCACATCGAGACAAACAAGTATTCACGCTCACATTTACACTACGGCCAATTTAGAGTCACCAATTAACCTGTTAAGTGCATGTCTTCACAGCTGGAGTACCTGGAAAGAACCCACGGGGGAGAACAGGCAAACAAAGGCCCCAGCTGAGGTTCGAACCAGTAACCTTCTTGCTGTGCTTTTGAGGCAACAGTGCTAACCGCTGCACCACCATGCACCAGGCATATCTACCACATTAAATCATTAAATAAATGCAGGGCAGAGTTTTCTTCTCCTTAATTGGATTCTGTCCATAAGTAAGCTGTTTTGTCACTGGATTGAAACCGCTCAATTGAATTGTTTTATTTTTCTCGCTGGATTTTAGTGGTACAAACTAATTCATAGATATCTGACCATGTTGTGGAAACATTTAGATGTTTTCCTGTTGCTCATTTGATGTTTGTCTTCCTTCAAAATCAGATGTGTTGTTAGTTGATGAATGCTGATCCAACTTCTCATCACCAGCTGGGTCTGCATCAAAGCTAAAAGTGGGTGGGCTGCTGTCAGCGGGATGCTCTGCTTTTTTGCCATTGACTGTTGTCTCCTGATGACTACTTCCATTGTGCTTTGTAGTTATATCAGTGGTTGTACTCAGGATGGATCTCCTTGCTTTTTCATTGGTTCCATTGCTATTGGCCTGCGAGGTTCGTTGGTCTCGAACGGTGCTGAAGCCGGTCTGGATCATCGACAGTGTCCTCTGATTTCCCTCTATCCGTTGGCAACGGTAAAGCCCGCGAAATGCTGAGCGAAACTTCTGAGACATGGCATTGTATATCACAGGGTTGATAGCACTGTTGGCATAGATGCATGTCCGACAAAATAGGAGGAACCAGGCATTCAAGTAGGGTGTCGACACAAAAGAGTTGATCAAAACCAAAGTCCGGTAGGGCATCCACAGTAAAGCGAATAGGATCACCACAACCGCCAACATCTTTGTCACCTGTTGAGAAAAAAACAGTGATAAAGATCATTAAACTCCATTAAAGCAGCTGGAATTTTTCTGTGAATAAAAGCTCTAAGTCAGTAGTAGACAAATAGCAGCCTGTGGACCAAATCCATCACTCACACAGATAAAAGCTAAAAGCACAATGTCCATCCTGGCGCCGTTCCCTGCTTGCATTCCCCGCTGGGTCCCTCCCGCCCTGGGCCAGAAAACCTCTGGGAGGTCAAAAGTTCTAGCATGGGTTGATAAGGGAGCCTGCCAGTACATGAAGGGGCTTTGCACAGTAAATTTGATATCAACACTTGATCAAATGGCTTACTATAATGATAAATGTTGGATAGCTGTGCCCAAACCACTTGGAATGAACACCTTTAGGCTCTTTTTCAGAAAACAGGCTAATAGAGAGGGGCAAGGCAGCTGCTCACACCAATACAGATATCTGCTACATTCAGAGGCAGAGTTTGAAATAAAAAAGGCAAAATAGCTGGTAAAACCATCAGAGCAAGTACTCGCTCTGATGGTTTCTGTCTGCTGGATGTGTAAATTGGCAGCTAATTGCAAAAAGTCTCTCCAAGACAAATTGACAGAACACAGCTCTGATTGTTTTCAGCTTAGCAAGTTAGAGCTAACCATTTCAGCAAACAAATTGGCAGACTGACTGATCAGCACACCAGTAGCATGTCTAAAAAGTGTAACACTCTAACAGAAGAACTTAAAAACATAAAAAATAGTGTTGAATTTGTCTTTACTTTGTTGAAAGATAGGTTTGGCCTCCATTTTCACCTCTTGAGCTCTCTTGTTAAGTCCTTTATAATTAAGGATTTTATTGTTTCTAAAGATCTGTGGTCTCATGTATAAAAGATAGAGCAGCATTCATACTGAAAGATGGTGCACTAAGAAGGGAAACTTGCTGGGTCATGTGAAACTTTCCTTTATGCAACCAAATCGATGTAAAATTGACCACACATGAACCACTTACGCCACCTTCCCTCATAAATTACTATGCAAAGAACTATAAATATGCCCCTGCTGTCATCTCCTGTGAAAATCTCAGTGGCCAATCCTGCAGCAAAACGAGCACAAAAGAAGATGAAAATAATAATAACAATAATAAAAAAAAAAGCCATCTCTTATCGAGAAGCTGTCATCCTGCACAGCCAGAGCTTGAAATCTTTTTCCCCAACACTGCTACTCTACAGGATGAATGAATCATGAGTGGAGCCAGGCCACGTGCCACAAAACATTTGTCAGACACATTTGTGCATCACAGATTATTTGCACATTGAGTGAAAATGCTTTCCATTGACATTAGCAAATTCATTCTCTGATGGTGCCCCCTAAAGCAATCTGAGTCGCTCCAACTACATTTGGAAATTGGCTTGATCGCTGCAAACTGCACTTTAATGTGTGGACTTGCAACCATGGTTCCTTGCTGTACCGGACCCGACTCTGTACAGAGTTCCAAGAGGATAGCCCCTGGCTATCTGAATCAGCTCATAAATCATTTCATCTGTGGAAAATTAGCTGGAGGGCACACAATAGAGCAATATAGAGAGGGCGCGTGTCTCTATTTCCCAAATGTCTTTTTTCATTCACTTGACAAGCTCATATTTAGGACTGTTTTTTTTCATAGACTACTTCATAGGCATATCACAGTAACTGGAAACTTTTGTCAGTTTCTGCACCATGCAGTTTGAATTTAAAGCAAGTCAAGAGTTTGCACATGTTCGTGTTTACTAAAAGATCTTGAAGAGGATTTCCTTTGAGGTTTTAAGTTACTTTTCGGGCTCTCCCACCCTTCTCCATAGACACTGAGTTGAGCTTCTTGCTGTTGGACTTGTCAGTTAGCTTGCTGCTATGTCTTGTGAAGTTGCACTTGTTTGATGTCAACTCGCTAGTTTTTGATCAGAAGTAATAAAGGGGTCACACTTGCTACCTTCATCTGACATGCCTGTAACTGACCACCAAAGCTTGTTGCTTTTAAAGTTGCACTATAGCTCTCCGTTCATATTCTGGGCCTTTCAAATCCTCGGCACTGATTCTGCAGTTAAACTCTTTTGATGCTTTTTAATTTGTAATAATTCATATCTTTATATCTCCTCTCAATCCGGGTGCACTGTTAAATAAATGCATTCAATCACCGCCTATCCATCCTTGAACAAAATGCCCCGTTTCGAACGAGGAAACAAAAATCAAATAACCTCTCCTGGCTGCATGATCGTACTTGAGTTATTAGAAGAGTCTGTAGGACACCTTAACAGTCAAAGTCCCTTAATACCCTTAGAAACCACTGATGTGAGAACTACAACCTTTTATAATAAAACAGACTGTCAGCAGCGCAGTGGTTTATATGGCATTAATTGATGGTGAAAACAGCCTGATGAGATGCTGGGGGTTTGAAATAGATTTGAAAATTACACTGATATCATCGTTCAGTCAACACACCGTGCAGGAATGCACAAGCCACTAAACATACGTGCCAAAGCTCCCAGGCTCAGCGCAATATAAGCTGATGCATCGTTATAATTTCGCTGATTAACTTTGATTGCTTCACGATCGTTAGAGTCATCATCAACACGTCAGGTGCGGCATTAGAATAGACAGAGAGAAAGACAGTGTGTGTGTAACAGACTTCCTGGGTTTGACACCAATAATGTTTTGCGCGTCTCCCTGTGCATGTTAAGAGGGGTTAACTGAGGCCTCTTAGCTGAATTAGTCATTTGAAGAGTGAGCGACAAAGACGAGGGGAGGGCAAGAGAGAGGAGGAGATGAAAGCATTGAATATAAAGTGAATTACTGTAAAAGAAACGTGTGAAATAAAAAAAACAAAATATTAATGTTTGATGTTACATGATGATACTCATGATGACCTTTCTGTTCTTTCATGTCACATATGTTGCTAATAAAAGGTTGAAAACACTCAGGTTTTAAATGTTTTTGAGTCACTTTAAAAAAATATACCTGAAAACTGTCTTTAATATGCCCTTAATGGCTACATATATGATATTGTGCCAAAAAACTGAGGCTGAAGCTGCATGTCTCAGACAACAAGTCAGCATGCTGATGATCCATGTAAAAGGCAAAAAAAAACAACAGTTCTTGTATTAAAGTCTCTGGAAATGTGGCTTGAAATAGTAAAAATACATATATGATATCAAAGTTGAGCATACACAAAAATCTGAGTGAAAATAAATGTTCATAACTATTAGAAAAACAAGTTCAAAGACATCTCATTTTGCTCCTTAGACGATTTCTTCAGGCTGTGTAGACAGATCACCTTTTGACTGACATTTCTAACTCACAAGTTCAGACGGGAAGCTAAGAAATGTAATCCTGCGGACGGCAAGGGGAGGGCAGCTGAATGTATTTTAGAATTCAGTATCAGTCCAAGCGTATGCTATATTATGAATATTTTCACCACTCTACTTTGCTGTCAGACACTTCTTTCCAACAGGGAACTGAAGTCATTATCTATGCTCTCTTAAAAGCTTCAGACCAGACACCATTGACAAAAACCTTAATCTCTTTCTCTCTCTGAGGGCTTTACTCCAAAGATAATGTGAATGAGTTCAGTCAAACATCGGAAGGGACAATTCGGTCCTTCCAAGATATTGGTGGGGACATGTCCATGCTGTCCATATGCATGTTTAGTTAGCAAGGGACCATCTGTCAAACTGCCGGGACTTACTAGTGTCATGCGTGATGAGGACATCAAAAGAATAGTCCTTCAGGACAACTCATTGTCCTGCAGCACAATACCTGTATAAATCCGACAGATTTCATGACTGACATCATACTCCTGAGGGACCTTTGACTGCCTTTAAGCCTCTGACAGGACAGTATGAGTTTGTATCGTACCCAGATGGGCAAATTATGTCCTGCTTTGATACGGTACGAGAATGTTATTACAAGAGAAAGGCTTCATGAACGAGAAACATCTTCTCCTTGGAGTATATCTCGAGTTGGAAAGTGAGGTTATTATTATTATTCAGCCCAACAAGATGATTAAAAACATGCAAATTTAAAATGTTAGGCCAACCAACAGAAGAAACGTACAATGGCAAAGTGCTGCAGTGGCTCACAAAGGTGTGTGTTTCTCCGTATGAACAACACCCTCAGCATGCCTTGACCATCCACCCCACCCCGCCACTGTCTGGTAACCATGGTAACACCTCAGACATTTCTGAACTCCTGCAAGACAGAGAGGAGGTGAGGGGGTGGTAAGGGGGTTATAGAGCCAGTCAGCCAGTAATGCTCAAGTGATTAGTCTTATCAGCTGCCAATAATACTGCACACCTTCCCTCTCCGAAACCTCGCCCCGCCACACATCCATCTGTGGCCATTTTAAAGTTCTCAACCCACCCTCGCTGTGTCGTAACAATTCTTCTAAAGCGTGACTTGTCTTCTCGGTTCAGCCAGCCGTGTTTTCCACACGACAGCAGAAAAAAAAAAAACCTACAAAACAAATTCTGGCGGGTTGATAGCAGGTATCATGCACATGCTTCCTCTCAGCAAAACGTTTTTTGAGATAAGGGTTTGTGCCCATGCCTTAAGCGGTGAGCCGGTGACAGCCACCTCAGCAGGTAGATTAAAAAAAAGGAAAAAACTCAGCACAACAAAGCGTTTAACTGAACACGAAGGAGGCAGGGAGGAGTGCTTTCTAATTATCTCTGTGCTGCGATAATGAGACGGAAAGCAATGGGGTGACATTTTGAATATGCATATTATGACTGTAATTATATGGCAGCTTGATACTTGACTCCAGAATTACAAACACCTCCATTTTTTTCCCCTAACAACAGCATCCCTCCTTCAAGGGAATCCAGTCATGGACAAACATTTCGGTCCAATGAGCCAAAGAATTTGCTTTAGCCTCTGATGCGATCGATTCACCCTGGGCAACAATGACCAGGCATCCACATCTCTCTTCCTCCACATGCACTTGAGGAGATCACAGACATGAAGAAATTCTCAGAGATTAAAAACTGTACAGCAATCTCACACCACACTGTATTAATCTCAGTCATAAAAGTGCCATTCTTTGACATACACAAGTTTATCAAACTCCTATCAGATTGAGTCGGCCTATCAAACGATGGAATAAAAGAGCATGAAGTGCTATTGAAGAACTGAGAGTAAAATCATCTGCGGTATTAAGCACACTTGAATGTAAATCCCAAATCACATTATGCAAATCTTCTGCTCCTAGATGAAGCCTCTTAAACACATGAGATTAAGATCTCCTCTCTGCTCTCATATGAAGTGAGTTTGGTCTCTTCACTGGTTGTGTTCATGCCGACACTTGTACACAGTGGCACAGGAACAACCTATGCTAAAGGTTATAAGGGAAGGTAAAACCTGCAAAAAAAAACATGGAAATTGAAATGACAATCCTCAATATTTTAGTCCTGGTTAACACTCGAGTGGCAAAAATGCACCAGAAGAAGGGAAATTCCCAAACTTTCTGTAGCCAAACAAAATCTAGGCTGAGATAGTTCATCATAGGCTTCTTGGATAGGCATTTTCTTCGGAGAGCTGAGGAGGGGCATCCACAATACAATAGAAACACAGTGGTGGAATCCATGTAAGAGCTGCACTTACTGTAGATATAAAAGGTTCATTCTAAGGTCACAACAACTCTTATTTTAATCTGATGATACACTAATGAAAACATAGTTTTTTGAGTACTGTATTGCACCAATAGATCCTCCTAAATGTCACACACTGGACCTTTAATAGTTGTCCTGTGGAGTTGCAGAGGTTAAATTGTAATTTACCAACAAAAAGACTCTATTCTATGTTCTCAACCAGGATATACGAGAATTTCTTCTGGAAGTGGGCGATGAAGATCGCCCTCACCTCAAAGACAAGGACCTCTATCAGACATTCCCAGTTTATCAGGTTTGTCCACCAGCCTCCCCAAATCATCTGATCCAAATGACCACCAGGTGGTGATCAGTTACCAGCTCTGCTCTGCATAGATCTGTTGATATGACCACAAAGTGCACTTATAGTCATACTTACCTTTCAGGTTTCTCTATCATTGTCCACATGAACGACGATAGAACAAGAGTGTCCCCAGGCAGTACTCCGCCATAAAGGCACCCAACAGCTCCAAGAAGCTACTCTGCACTGATACTGATGCTTAAAGCACTTCAACAGTCACAGCCTTCCTCTTCCTTCCACTTGCAGTCACATAGAGGCGACTCTCTCATTCCCCAGGGGGAAAGTCCAATTCCAAGTTGTGCTCAGCCCTGCTCTCGGGAGTATTCCCACCTCTCACCCTGGGTAACTGTTATGCCAACAGCCAACCATATCTATAGCCACGGAGGTGACATTCGACATCAACAGAATCAGTCTGTGACACAATGCATCTGACCTTGACGCCCATCCTTGCACGTGGTGAGCCTACAGGGTGGCATCTCATGTCTCAAGGCCTGACGATTGCTGGAGAATAGAGGTCTAACAAATTATGTTCAAGTTCAAACAAACTTGTTCAGTGCTCTTCATTCTTAAAATGTGTGTGAAACCATTAGCAGTAATATTGCACAGGCTTGTGCATGTGAATCCTCATGCGCATGGACAAGAACAAATAAAAGGACCCACTCCTTAAACACTATTCCAACGTTTCATCTAATATAAGATATGAAACACATTGCAAAGCCAGAGAGTAAGCTGCAAAGGTAAAATGGATTCACAGAAGATTGCTGTGCACACTTTCTGCTGCTCATCTATATAGCATTTTTTTTCCTAAAGGTCAGACATGCTTCATGGTGGTCTCAGCTAAAATAGGTTAAATGACAGCATGTCAGTGAATTCTCCAAGCTCAGAGAGTGAAGTAAGAGTAAATCATTGGATATCATAAAAGTTGTCTAGCCTCGATAATTGAAAAATGCTGTGCATACACTCACCGCATGTGAAACAGGTAAAGGTGTGGCCTGTCTTTTGTGCCATCAAACACCAAATGACACACTTCAGCACTTTTTCAGATTTCAGGAGGAATGTTTTGCAGCCTGGTCTTGGACCTGGTCTTGGGCCCAAGCTTCTTCTTCCTGCCTTTCATAAAACCACTTAGGTCCACCATGAGTTTGGGTCACTGTGATGGTCAAGAACACGGTGATCCCTCCGTTCTTAAAAAGAACAGGACCAAAATATAACCACCTGGTAATTTAATCAACTGGTGAAATAACAGCGATGAACAAATTGTTGGTATTGATCTAAAAGTTACAGGCAGTCATTTGTGCTATGAAGTACTGAAAATTGTATTTATTTCTACTTTAACCTATTGGAGGAAAAATAGCAGAAACACCATTAAAAAAAATCAATCAAATTATCATAACTTTCTCATTGCCATGCAGACTGAATAACACAAATGAATTGATTTTTGTATAAGTGATGAGTTTCTGATGAGACATTCTGATTAATATCAGACTCTACAGCCACGCAGTGTCAATGTTGATTAAATATGTATCTGACAAAATGAAATAACAGCTGTAGTTTTAATCTGGCACACCTTATTCACCTTCATCAGCTATATGATCCAAATACTTAAAGTCCTTGTTCAAAACTATTAAGTTCATCATTTTAAATTATCGATATGATATGAATGAAAGTTTAACAGGCAAAATGCAATTATTGCTGCAGCTCCACTATCTGCAAGAGAGAAGACGTATCAGTATGTTTTTGTTGTTGGACTGGCAGACCGACAGTTTTCTTCCTTCACAAATGATCTTGGCTCAGTACACACTCCAGTTTGCAAAGAGCACACAACCCAAACAACATAGTTTAATGTTGGAAAATTAGCAAGTTAGTCACAAAATTAATGTTAATTAGTGACAGCTAATATGACCCCAAGTCATTTTAACCAGAAAAACAAGAAGCTAATTTAGCCAATATGGATTCTTTCATGGAGCAATGACAGGATATATTAGTTTGGTTTAATGATTTTCTTATTGATGATTAGAAAAATGAGTGGATTCCATTGAGATTCTGAAATTCAAGACGGAGGAAAGATTTCTGTGCGTTGTGTCCACAAATAGTGAACTGCTTTGCAGCTCTAGACGGCATACAAGTCATTTTCTGTAACCCCTAAATCCCTCCGGGCAAGGCTGAGACGCTTTCCAGCTGCACCACTGCCAGCAGAGCAGCTGTTTTAGACAATGATTGTGATTCCTCCAGAAGCACCACAGCAGATTTCAAAAGCGTCTTAAAAAAATAAAGCGACTGTATTCCAGCATCAACAGAGACATGCCTGGTGGAATCCATGGGTAATGTTAAGGGTGCATTGTGAGCAGCTGTCTATGTTGGTTAGTCTGATTCTAGTTAGTCCATTTTATGTTGAGTAATATGTATTTGGTGTATGGTTTTGTACTGAAGGAGTAGAGTTTCATTACAAACACAGACTTCCAGAAGGTAAAATTTAATGTAAGTCATAGCCTTCTTGTGGCTGTGTCTGTCTGCGGTGTTGGACACAACCCCACTGATTCCACACTCTGCTGTTAGACAATCCAACGGGCACTTAGGCAGCACACTGAGTCGGCGGGAGGCTGGTAGCAAGGCTTAACACCCGCTTTGGTCTTTCTATAAATATAATTATCTTAAGAGGAACAGCGGTTCAGCTGAATGTCTTTCAGCTGAGTTTCCAGCCTCTATTCTTTCTTCTTTTTGTTCAAATATATGAGTGACTGAATAGTTCAACTCTATTGCTTCTATTGTTGAGAACATTAATTTCCGCACTCTGGCTTTCCAAATACAACTTTTGAAAGAACAAAATATGGACACAAAACTAGTCCCCCCTTGGGCTGAAAAGAACTTAGTCGTAACCCTCCGTAGTGGATAAAGAGTTATGATGGTAGACGCCAAAAACCCTGACAAAATGTATTCTACATCCAAGAGCCCAGAGAAACGGAACTGTACTGCAGAGCAATACCATGCAACTTGGGAGAGAAAGGGCTTTCTCAGTAAGAAGGCTCTTTGACTGCTCAGCCTGAGGAAACGAAACCATTACCACCACGATTGCCTTCAATTCTCAACAATTCCCACCAAGAGCAAGGACCTGGTAATGGCCAGGACAGAAAGCCAACAAGAGGGCACTTTTCTGAGGGAATGGATAGCAGGGACATCATCACCATGCCGTTAAGAGGGAATCATGGCCTCTATATTCTCAGTATATCACTCACATGGCCGAAGACAAGACAGGGGTCAAATG
The DNA here is from genome assembly GCA_028641955.1 of Protonibea diacanthus. NCBI lineage: Eukaryota > Metazoa > Chordata > Actinopteri > Sciaenidae > Protonibea > Protonibea diacanthus. Next base: position 3,060,805 of record CM053981.1, read on the forward strand.
TGGCTAAAGCTATCGCACAGCAATTACTTGACAGATAAGACGAGATGTAACAACACAAAAGGAGATTGTAGAAGGAATTATTGGGAAAGGGGGTAAATGTGGGAAGAGGTACAGACCTGTTTCCTGGAGGAGTGTGTGCTCTTTGGCCGACCTTGGCGACCCCCCTTCCCTGCTTCAGAGGTTTCCCGGCAGCTCCGACGCAGTGTGGTGGCGCTGGTGTCAGGATGGTTGGGCAGAGGGCTGGAAGTACACAAGCAGCAGCTGGTTTGGTGTCTTTAATAAACTGTAAACGTGTCAGGAGGTGGTTGGATTTAACATGTGTTGCTGGGTTTCTTTACAGGTCTCAGAATCTTCCATTAAAACTGCAAATGATACTTTATATCAGCATTGGAAAACTTTGAACTTCAGCTTTGTTTATCAGGAGACTGTCCCCTGAAATACAGGCATTTCAAAATTCTAGTTTCATTTTATTGATGTATTGGAGTCAAAGGTCAAATTCAATCTCTTTTTATCACTCCATAACCACCAACAGCCATAAAAAAAATCAATTTTCTCCATGTTTTTAGTCATAATATATGGACAAAGCCCTCGTTAAAAGCTCCAGAATATGGATATGAATAAAGCTGGAAGGTTTGGTGTATATAAGTGCTACTGAGTTAACGCTCCCAGTTAATTACTTAAATTAAATTTCATGTTTATACATCCAAATGAAACATATTCTAGTGCTATCTTTTGGTACATTTAAGTGAAAATCTACAGAGCAAACTAGACAAAGTGTTGCCCAAGCTATGATAAAAACATCCTGATGTCACAAACTCAGAACTCCTCGTGCATGAAAGTAAGATGAACAAATTACATGTGTAACTCATAACAATTAAAAACTTGATTTAGGCTTTATTAATCTGCTCTGAAAGACCTTTTACGGTACCTGAGGTAGAGAATCCGTGCTATCAGGCCATACAGCACAATGGCGAGGAGAAGTGGGATGACGTAGAAAATGGCAAAGTCGATGAGGTAGATGGGCAGGTAGAGCTCCCGCTTCACTTTATAGCCACACTGCACATGTCCATCCTGGCTGACCTGAATGTCACACAGTTATCAGAGAGATGCTGTAATAAAACTGCATAGCGGCACTCAAACTCCGGGACTGGGCTGGGATGCACACAATAATCGTCCACATTTCAACATAATAACACTACTCTGAGAGAAAGCACAGAGCTCTACAGAAAAACACTTCACGTTCTTCTGCAGTTGAACCAGCACTTGTACAAAAGAGGAATGCTATTGTCTTTATCTTTGAGTATAGCTATAAGTGTGTTCACATGGTAATAAAAACAACTTATATTTGTAAAGTGTAATATATTTTTCTTACTTGAATGTCCACCAGGAAGAACCATAGCATGCAGTAGACACAGGTGAAGATCCAAACCCCAGCAATGATCCGCTTGGCTCGGGACACCGTGCACACTGTCTGAGCTTTCATTGGATGGCAGATAGCTATGTACCTAGGAAGAGGAAACTCGAGATTCAAACACAAGGTCACACTAACTATAGCTGTTAAAACTGCCAACAATGTGTTGGTAAGTGGAGACCACTGAGATATTTATCCAATGTACAGAAATCGAAAATATAATTGATCAGACAAATGACTTAAATCAACAATATATATCTTTTCTACCTTAAAATAACAGCTTCACTATCACGATATAACTTTGAGCTCTGAGAAATGCAGTTTCTCGATGGACGAAAGCTTTACTTGTTGCTTAAGTAAGTTAACCGCTAAGCTCGTTAGCTCCATCCACGCCTTGACTGGAAGTTCAAAGCACCGAGGGAGTGTTTTTATTTATCAAAGAAGCTTTGCACCGCTATGAGGAGGAGGAGGTTTGCAGGCCCGGGGCGAGCAGCATCAAATGTGGGATGGTGATGGGGGGCAAAGTGGTGTCCCTAATTACTCTGAATGTGTTGTCAGTAGTCTTCACAGGAACTATTTCTTTGGTAGAGAGTAGTTTCAGTCATTCTAGGGATTATCCAGATTAACTGGGACACACTTTTTTGAAAGACAGCGTGTTGTTCAATCTAAGGTTTATTGGGAGGAGCACAAATTCAATTAAATTCAACTCCACCACACTGGTGTGGAGACAGACATCTCAGAACCTGGATGAGTAAAACCAAAACTATCTGCACTGATAAACACTGCTTCTAATGGAGATAAATAAGGAAACGTGTCCCAACAGGTCGCAAGTACATGTTGAAAAATCTATTGTGCTGTAGGTGTGAATGATGACACCCTGCGTGGCATGGCAGCCAATGCAGGTGCATGCATGAGCGGGTGAATGTGATATGTAGTGTAAGAGCACAACTGAGTAGACAGAAGACTAGAAAGGAAATACATAAGTACAGACCATTTATGTTTTTACGTGTTGTCCAGCAGTAGGTAGATTTTATTTTTAGATCTCACAAATGTCTTCTTTCAACTTCAACAAAACTAGACTGTATATGAAGTCTGCTGCCAGCACAGTCTGTAGATATATTGGATTTCAACTTTAGTTTTTATTCCATGGAAACATTTTATCTTCCCAGGTAGAGATTGGAGTCTGATCACAGAGGGGGCAGTAAGAAGCAGGAAAAACTGTGGTCCCAGTGTTAAAGTTACACATGTTGTTGACCTATCTAATCATCCACACCACCTCTTTTGTTTTTCCCTCTTTCTGTCATAAGTTTTACAGCCACTAGAGGGTTTTGTCACTTGAACAGATTGTATGTTGTTTTGGGGCCCTTGCTAAAATGACTGATTCTGTCATTCTTCTTGGAAGGACAGTCATGTAGAGCTCTTTTTAATGATGTCCTTGACCTGCAAATCACTGGTATAATCCTTGAACAACTGTTGAAGCTATGACCATTGGCTTGGATTCTTTGGCTACTTCCTTGGATACTTTGTACAGGATAAGGTACAACATCTGTCCTCTGGAATCTAAAAAAATAAAACTCAAAGCATTCTCCAGTAAAAGTAAAATTAACAATTCAAGACAGAGTAGATGATGTCATCTACATCAATGTTTGTTTATCTGTCCTTACCTCTCCACAGTGAAGGCGGTGATACTGCAGGATGACACGTTGATGCCCAGGTACTGAAAGTAGGTGATCCCCAGGCAGCCAGCGTGGCCAAAAACCCACGTGCCTGTCAGACTATCCAAGACGTTGGGCAGCCCCGCCGCCACCAGCACCGTCAGGTCGGCTATGGCCAGGCTGACTAGGTAACAGTTGGTTGGTGTCCTCATGTGGCGTGTGGTGAGGACCACAAGGACAACCATGATGTTTCCCACAATGCCCACGCCGCACACCAGCAAGACCAGGAACACAGACACAGTCTTGTACTCCAGCGACTCAGAGACGCCGACGGTGGGACTCAGAGAGATGTTGGTTGGAGTGTCCATTCTGGAGCTCACGTTGTCGGTCATATCTGCTAACGTCTGTCCTTTTAATTCCCACAAGTGTTTGTTAATCAGAAGTTACATTAAATTGATTAAAGCTAAGTGATGAGGGGCACGACTCTGAAATGCCGCCATGTTTTTTCTTCTTCAAGTCAATCCAGTTAAAAATAGCACATGATATTGATTGTGACGTTTTAACATCTCACAGGTTTGACTGAGTTATCGCTACTGCTGTGAATTTGCCTGCTGATGAGTGAATGAATGTAGAGGTAGTGGGAAGTGAAAAAGAATAACACTTCCAAACACCTCTCAGGCCCTCACTGAGTCACCTAGAAAGAAGAAATTCAAAGAAATGCATAACATATTCATTTTAACATGGATTTCTATCTGCAGTGCGGGCTAGAATCAGTTGATAAATGCTGCTCAGAAGCAAAAGCACTCATGCAATCAGATAATGCATATGGTGGTTAAAACAAAGGGGAGAAATGAAGGCGGTGGTTTCAAGTGGCACTAAGATGTAGCTGCCTGAAAATGTAGTTGCTGTAACTGCAGAAATTCTGTGAGGAAAAGAAAATACCATGCCTGGTGAAGCTTTAATAAGATCCAATGTAGATAGCCATCAACAGTCAATATTCAAATGAGCCATTCTGGCTGCTGAGCACGCAGTGTAACAAATGAACCATAACACTGTACTCAAGGCGTAAACACACTCAGTAAGTGCATTAAGATCATTTGAACGTAATATTCTAACAAAACACACAAATAAGCTTTGGGTTTATTCTCCTCTCATAATGCACTAATGATGCCTCCTAGTGCATTTCTAGTAAAGCTACAGCCGCGCTCTTAAAATCCTGCACAGCAGAAGAATCTCTGATTACAGCCATTTATTAAACTGTAAGTGCTTAAAAAGATTTTGAGGTTATTAGAGGACGGCGTGAACCAGTTTTTCTATATCTGAAGATTCCCGAGGTTTTTTTTTTTTTTTTTTTAGGCTGAAACCTAATTAACCAGTGTGCAAGACTGTGAAACACTACAAGGCATCTGTTGCTCTTTTCCTACTCACCGGTCACCCACACACACATATTGGACCACCCCTCCTGAGGGCTGCCTCTAATAAATTGAGGTGGACATGAAATGAAATGTAATTTAGTTTTACTATTCTACCATCAATCAGAGTGTGTCCACTCTCCATTACACACACACACACACATCCACAACAAGTAGAGCTGATCTTCTCTGCCTGCCTGACCACGCTTGACTGAATGAGGTGCCTCGGGAACACAGTAGGAGGGCTCCCCGTTGTACTGCAGTTTGCATACGCAGATGCTTCATTTCAAGACGCAGCTTATTAATATGGGATCCTACATTATTATACAGTACTTAGTCTTAAAGGAATAGTTTGACATCTGTGTGATCAATATGAAGCTACAGCCAGATCCTCAAAGAAAGATCATCAGGGGAAGAAAGATCACTAATATTGTCAAGTTATTCATTAAAATGTTATCTCCTTTGTGTAATCGTTACATCTTCAGTAAAACAACAACCTGTGACTTGTGCGCTTTAAACCTTTTTTGTTTATCGGATTAACCAGGCATCATAACATTTCCTATTTTGATAACTTACATTGGAAGTTTCCTGCAAGAGTATGTCTAAATATGCAGGTGTCCTCTTTTAATCACTCCATAAGTTAGAACATACTGCAAATAAATCATCAATATCGTGTTTTTAGGAAGAAAAATCTATAAAATCCTTCAAAGAATTGCAATTGAATAGGTTAAGTAGTAGATATCACTATGAAACGTCCCCGGTTGATTACCTTCTATATTTTTTTATACTTCTGAATTATGCAAATGAGGCATTATGTTATGCTAACTTGAAATCTTGACTTGTGAAATCTACACATAAATAGACAAAGTGGAGGTAACCTAAATGTGTATTTTGGTTGTTTTCTTTCTACTAGTCTAAAAGCAAAATAACCCAAAATCTCCAAATTGGCCAGGACAGGAGGGGAAAAGCATGTTTTTCCTGTAGTGCGGTCTCAGTCTGCCACTGATAAGTGGACAGAGCAGGTTGCAGCACTACCTGGATCCACTTATTGGTGTGTAAGACTACACACCAGATCAAATCCAATCTGGACCAAACTCTGAACCAACGCTTTTTCAGGTGTAGTAAGTCTGACTTGTACATTTCTAAGTGAACCACCACCTCCAGATGACACCCACATGTCTAAGATTCCTGTGCTCTGTTGTCCAAGTTCAAGGTGATAGTACAGGTTATAATCTCATTGTGTTAGTCTTCAGCTGCATTCAATTGATTTAGTCCCTGTTTAGATTTTTTTTTAAAAATAAGCCTGACTGTCATTAATAGGCTCCTCTATTTCCTGCCTGGGTTTAATTCCAGTGTTTCCTCCCGGGATGCACTGATTACAAATATCTGGCATCTGATAAAATTCTCTTAATGGTAGAGAACCAGAGAAGCTGAACACATGCTGGCAGAGAAAAAAGAAGCTTCACTGCTCAGCGGTTAAATGACTGTGATGCAGATAACCTAGGGTTATACAAGAGGACTGTTAATAAGAGAACTTGATTTTAGTGATGAGATGTATTCGACTGAAAGGCTGATCAGTCTTCTGAGGGTTTAAGGAAAGCAAATTGGGAAAAATGGATGATTTACAGTCAACAAGATGCAGAACAAGTGACATAACTGTTAAAATATGAAACAAACAGCAATGAGAACCCATGACAACTACTTGTTTTACGTTATGGTGCCTTTGTGCTGTTGTCACATTTTGTTGTTTCCGGATCAGAGTAACAAAAAGACAAATCATCATGCATTTCTTCTTTTCTCTGTCTGTCTATCTGTGTTACACAGTAAATGAATAAATGGCATCACTGTCAGTACGGCATGGTTGGAGCATCAGCATCACAGAGACAGACACAACTGATTATAAACTTGTAACTATTCTGACTCATTTGCAGGAGGAAATTAAATAACTTACCTTTTGTGTCTTTGTTTCATGTCAGCCTCCTCCAGAATGATCTTTTAGTCTGTATCTCTCTCCACAAAAAAACAAAACAAAACAAAAAAAATCTGTATTTTGTTTCCTGTTCCTCACTGTTAAAACCAGGTCAGTACCATAGCCATGCTGTAGTCTATATACTATACAACACAGTGCCTTGCTACTACTTACTGAGACTCATCACACTCACACAGACCCACGGGGGAAGCAGCACTTGTGCCTTTAAAATAAAAGCACTAGTTTAGAATTAGTCAGTGTCACTAAGGCACAAATTATATAATTTCCACTTGGCTGATATATTAAATATTATCACATAATTTACAGTGTTTATGTAGAGGTGGATCTTTGTCTCATGCTTATCACAGAATGGAAATTATTTGTCATCTAATGTCATCATTGTAATTAGCTGACTGCCATTTAGACGGCTTAAAGAATATATGATATTTTAAACTGTTACAGGACATAACCATAAATTAATTAATTTCTCATATATTATTATTTTATTTAAGAATATAATTTTGTATGCAGAAGGATGTTTGCCATGTGCTCCTGACCATAAATACATATTTATTTATGGTTCTCCCTGATAAACGTAATGTTTAATTTAATTTAAGTTAGACCTACGGATAAAGTGCTTTTATCATTTTTTTTAATGTTTGTTAGGTAAAACCAATGACAGTATACAGAATGGACAGAGCATGAGTGACGATAAGCCATCTGTGCTCGAGAAATTTCCCAGCACTGGAGGTTGCCTCTTGGCTAAAACATAAAACGTGAAGTTGAATCAATCAATTAAATTTAAATTAAATTCAATGCTTTGACGTTTTACTTTTATTTTGAAATTTGTGAGAGGAAGTCATGTATCGTCTGTGGCTGTAAATTGATGATTGGTCCTCGCCTCCCGCGCGCTCCAATCCCTCGCTGTCTTATCAGGGCAAGTGAAGCACACACACACACACACACACACACACACACACACACAAACTCTATCATAAATATCTATCTATCATAAAGTGCGTCACTCACTCACACCTGTACTCACCTGTGGTCTACATGTTCTCTTTGTGTTTCCTTTGAAGCAGTCAGTCAGTCATCTGCAGTCAGTGAAATAACAAATCAGGAGCAACGTGTAGGTGCAAACAAACTGAAGGTGACGTTCAAGGACCCCTTGTTAGCAGCCTGTAATTTGCAAAAATAACTCCTTTTATATACTTTGAGTCACATTCACCTCTTTGTTCGGGGGCTTGGGGTAAAATATATGAATACCTGCCAATCAAAGTATGTGTAATTTGGTCTTAAAGGTTAAAAAAATAATAAATAAATCTGACTTCAAAAGGCCACACACGCCAATAAATAAATACTACACGTCAGGCACATCTGGTCGTTTGCTGTCGTCATTAGGTGTAAGGTCACTGCTGCCATCTAGTGGCTCAAAGCGGGAAGCAACCTCACTGAATAAAAATACTTCAGTGCCAACTCCAGGCTGTATAGTGAAACACCTACTGCAATGAAGCCTTCTCCACAACTGCCAGATGCAAAAGATGCATCTAACAGACATTTATTTGTCTTGATTTTTTGCATAGTATGTCACAGAATAGCATAGCACAGTTTAGCATATCATAGCATAGTATAGTTTAGCATAATGTACTGTAGTGAAGGGTAATGTTGCATATCATAGCATAGCATTGCATAGCATAGTATGCACAGCATAGCGTAGCATGCATATGGTTTGTGTGGTAATGTAACTGAGCATCCTGGGTTGATCCAAGGAATGATAAATAGGATGATAAGGCCAGATTTTTATTATAATCCAAATGATGTAATTAGATATAAATACCAGGTGATGAAATAATAATGAGTAGAGTGTATTAAAATGTTAATTTCAATAAAGGTGGAACTTTTTTGTTGTTTGTTGACTGGGGATGTGGGTGGTGGTGGTGAGAGGTGAGTTCAAATTCAGTTTAAGTATATAAAGGAATTTCTCATTCCATCTTAATGCAAGATAGCGTGTACCAGTTATATTCAATTAGACTGCGTCCCTGATGAATGCAGTGTGTAATGTCCCCCACAATCTAATGCAATGAAATCTAATATAACAAAATCAAATCTGTTGATCTAATTTGAGCTCATTCTCTGTTTAGTTTCAGCCAGCAGATAAATCACCTCAAAGTAGCATTAGTTAGTGAAGATTGTTTTTAAAATGTTAACAAGAATTCATGTGACAAAAACATCTTGAAAAAGTAGCAGTGCAGTTCATATTGGGCAGACTGACCATTAACTCATTAATGTTGAGGATTTTTGGTGATATTGCAGGGTTGATCACTGTATATGACATATTTCTTTATTGATGTTTGGTTTGTTCCATTGGAAAGCACCTGTTGATATTGATAAGAATTGATGAAATGATGAGAATTGATGTTGTTGATAACTCCTAGTCGTCTTGGCTGGAGCTAAGATGGTTTGAATGAAGCCTGGTTGCTCAAAACAAGCCACCTGTAACAACACCCACCAAAGCGACCACGCTATTAATTCTGTTTAACTTTAAGCCTTAATATAATATGAACAGGTGAGTTTGATAAAAATTCACACTCACTGCAGTTGTCATGAACAGGGAAATTAGCTATAGAGACCAAAACTGTTTTTTGCACCAGGCTGTAAACATGTTTATTTCTGCTGTGAAGTTTCTTTACATTTTCAGGAGACTGGCTTGTTCGGTAGCCAGCCAAGAAATGCAGGTTTTACATCTCCATGTTGGCTTGATTTCACAGCCGTGTAGATAGAGAATTTGTGAATTAACGCTGTTATAATGTGTATATGCACGTATGTGTACTTTATTTCAATATTTCTGTAAAAGTTTGGATACACCCTGTAGTGTAAAATTTTGTGCACACTGATAGATCTACTGAGTGTATAATATGCAATACTCTAAGAAGTTAGTTGGTTTTCCCTGATTTAACATGATTTCTAGATGGTTTGCCCTGATTTAATGGGTTTTCTTTGATTTAATGAGATCTGCTTTAAGCTTTAAAGAAACATATATAACACAATATAAACATTGAAGCACTGTGCTAATCATTATGTTAATAGTCATGCTAACGCTAAAACATTTGCTCATAACTGGAAACATTTTAATCATTGTCTAATCACTGAAGCAGAGCCCCTCTTTGAGGTGAAGTATGATTAAAGTAATATGATTTTTGAAAAGCTAAAATGCACATATAATCACACAGAATGCTGTATGCTAGATAGAATGCACCATGTAGTAAACATGTTTTTTTTGTTTTTTGTTTGTTTTTTATATGAGTGTGAGAGCACAAAGTTTAGTGAAGTAGTGAGCACTTGATTTCTAGTATGATTTAATGTGAAACATATAACCATGTAACTTGTAACAGTGTGAGACATATCAAACTTTTTAGAAAATATAATTGGAAGGTTCTGTAACGCAATGATGCCGTAGCTGTAGAGTCATAAGAGTGACTTTAAACAAAACAATGTAACTTCAAAGCACCATCTGTGGATTCAGTAATTGGGTCTTATCAGTAGCTACGTAGTCATAGACTGGACATAGACATAGACCGACAGTAGGACTCTGGAAGCAGGCACCCAGGTGCAAGATAGACAACAGAGTCAGCAAATTCAGTAATTGGGTCTTATCTGATGTTGAGAAATGATAGACTGGACATAGACGTAGACAGACATGGGGACATTGGAGTAAGACTTACAGTATATAAGAGAAGCCAAAGTTAGTGAGTTCGGTTTTTTCCCGTGGGAACCCGGGCTCTTGTTGTCTGTAAAGATAATAAAAGCTCTATCTTCTGCCAATCCTGATGAATCCTGTGTATTTTTGCCTGTGTATTTTTAAGTGGATTAACATTATTAGACCAATTATGGACCTGAAAAATTGTAGTTTTAAAGTTGCAACCAGTCTGCGGATCAAGAAACAAGCTGAAAGCCGTGAGACAACAACCCCTAAATTAATCTCAGCATGTCTAAACACCACACACAGGAGACAAGACCTGTGCTTTTGTAACATTAATCAACGAAATTTCTATCCATTCCAAAAAAAATCAGATATGCATAGAAATAATTAGAAAAATAAATGTATATAATATAATATAATATAATATAATATAATATAATAAACCGTTCAACGGTTTAGAATGTCTGTTGTTGTTAACGTGCCGCTGAACCCAGTACTGATCTCAGGTCTGTGCTCGTCCACTTCCAGCGGTAAATAGTGTCTCACACACACACACACACACACACACACACACACACACACACACACACACACACACACACACACACACACACACACACACACACACGCTGATCTCAGGTCCGTGCTCTTTGACGTCCAGCGGTAAACACTCTGACAAACAAACTGATCTCAGGTCTGTGCTCGTTCACTTCCAGCAGCGCCTTTTTTTCCCCCAGTTTGTCGTATGTTGATGACGTCGAGGTAATGGCTGCTATCGCTGTGTCGTGCCGAGTGTTTTATAGCGGTTAAATTAAAATAAACAGTTTAATATTTATTGTAGACTGAAACAAAGAAGCACATCAGCGGGAGAAGGCCGGTTTTTCACGCAGCAGTGCCGTCTGTAAAGAGCTCCGGGGTCGGCAAGGTGAATAGAAAATGTGTGGTTGTTAGCAGCTTAGCTGCGCTTTTAGCTTAGCTTCAAGGCAAGGCTGCATTGTTAATTGAAAGACGGGGCGAGTGTGCTACGTTGTGTCCGCTACTGTCCCTTACTCGTGTCTTTAAAGTTAGCTGACTTTACGTGTTTGTGTCCGTCAAACAAAGACTTGCTGCTCGGGTCAAAGCAGCTGTGTGTGCTCGTCGGTTAACCAGCAGCAGCTCTCCGCCGCGTTGTGCCAAGTTGTGGGGCCTTGTTGCAAGAACTAGCGCGTCCAGCTCAGTGTTAACAGTCATGTTACGCTGCAGGTGAACTTGGCGTTAACTCCGACATGTCTTAGCACCTTTTATTATTTATTATTATGACTGCACATGAAGTACACGAAGCTTTAACTGCTGCTGTTGGTAGATAGCTGCTAGTTAGTTTGCTGTAGCTAAGCCTATACTGTTGAATTAGCGGCGCCGGAAGCTAACGTTCAATAAGCAAAGGTACTAGTTAAATAAATAGATTGCCAGTTTGTCGGCAAGGTAGAAGCACTTTGTTTGCTGTGATGCATTTGTGTGCTGTCTCGTCCATCATACAGTGTATTGTACTCTGTAATGAGACTGAGACAAACTCAATTTGGAGGTCTGACAGTACAATTCCTCTTTTCTTAATTGCTTATGATACAGTATGTGTAAATATATACATTATATTGGTTCCTCTGTATTGGGGTGGCAGTAGCTCAGTCCATAGAGACTTGGCTTGGGAGCTAGAGGGTGGCTGGTTCAAGTCCAGCATGGATGAAAGTATGTTGGTGGACTGGTAGCTGGAAGGGTGCCAGGTCACCCACCTTGGGCACTGCCGAGGAGCCCCTGAGCAGGGCACCGCCCTGGGTGGCTGTCCATCACTCCACCATCTCTTTCCATGTCTATGAGCCCTTTGTATGTGTGTGGTTGGATTTCGGGGTTAATTGCATATATAAAAAAAACTGAGTGAAAAAAATAATCTCCCCTCGAGGGATTAGTAAAAAGTATCTCTTCTTCTTCTTCTTCTTCTTCTTCTTCTTCTTCTTCTTCTTCTTCCATCTTAGATAAACTATGTGTTTGGATCATTTTCAGATGGAGAATAGCTTTTATTAGAGTATTTTCTCTGTGTGCATTGTTTATATTTTGACTTTGACTTTAATGGATAGATGTTCTACCTTGTACTTATGAATAAGTGACAGGTTTCGATTGGAGTACTGTGAGATGTTCTTTTTATGATATACTAAATTTACTATCAAGCTCAATTAGTTTATTCTTTGTTGACTGTTTCTTACAGACTGCTGTTTTTCTGTTTACACCAGAATATTCTCTAATGGATACTCCTGAGAGCCCTACCCAGTCCCCTCAGTCCCCTGAAGAGGAGGAGAAGGGCCTTTCTGACAGTGAGCTGCTGGATTCTCCGGATGACGAAGAAGACAGGCTCATTTCAGACAGCGAGATAGTCCATGATGAGGAGAACGGGGCGCTGGGTGAGGAGGATGAAGACGAATTGGAGAGCCGAGGAAGAGGTTCGGAATTAGACGAGGAGAGGGAAGAAGAGGATGAGGTGGTCCCGGACTTTGTCTCAGACCCAGAGGATGAGGAGCCTGGAGGAGAAATAGACGGAATGGGACAGGAGGATGGGACCATTATGCTCATGGAGGGGGATGAAGATGGTCCACAAGGGGACCAGTTGGATGGGGATGAGGAGAAAGAAGGAGAGGAGCAAGAGGAGGATAGAGTCATTGACACCCCACAGTCTCCAGACTCAGAGCCAGAACAGGGCAGGAGCTTCATCCATGAAGAGGATGGAGAAGATGGGGAGGAAGGATACAGTGATTACCCAAAGGAAGCCTCAGCAGAACACGAGTCAGCTGAAGTGGATTACGAGGAGGAGGAGGACAAGAACAAAGCTGAGGAGGATGAAAGGATGAGAGCTGAGGAGAGGAGGAGAGCCGTTGCAGTGAGGGAGATGAAGGATGACTCGGCATCTGTTTCCCGGGAGCTAGACGAACACGAACTGGATTACGATGAGGAGGTCCCTGAGGAGCCTAACATCCCTACGCACGAGGAGGAGGAAGATGAGGAAGACACGAAAGCAGAAGGAGAAGAAGAGGAGGAGAATGAGGACAAGATCAGCAAGAAGAAGGAGAAAAAAACAATCCTCCCACCATCTCCTAAAGACAGTGAGTTCAAGAGGACAGATGACTCGAAAGGGTCTGAGAGGGTGCACAGAGATTCCTTCAGAGACAAGAAGAAGGATGAGGATGACGGCGAAATCGATGAAGGAGAGATTGATGTAAGTGATGCTAGAAGATGGTCATGGACATATTTTTAATTGTTTGATATATTCAGCAATACAAAACTTTGTAAAATAGTATCTGTTAAAGAGAGTCTTCTGGTCTGGCTCAACATGTCAGAAACTGATCCAAAGTGTTGTTATCAGGGCAGATTTGGACTTGGATTTAAATGGCTGAAGTAGAATAATTCAAATGCAGATTCTTTAGTTACTTTATAGTGCAGCTCGCTCTTAGAAGAAGGTGAAAGCAAGAGTGTGTGAAGGGGAAAAATATTTAGTAAAAAAGGTGCAAGTGACCCTGAGCTGTGACGTCCAGGCTGGGCTGAATATCGTTAAAATTTTGACACACGTCGACTGTAGATCTGTCTTTCACATTAGCACAGAGCAGTGTACAAAACGTTCAGGAAGCAGCTTCTCATTTTTAGGCAGTGCTGACCATCGCTGTCACTGATTTTAAAAAGGCAAACGTTGCTGTCAAATAGTCATACCAGCTGTCTCTGATTAACGTAAATATTCTGTGCGTAACCTGATGACAGGTTGAAATTAAACTTGGCTGTTGCTGAGTTTGTCAGCTGTGCAACTTTGAGTGGACTGAAAGTTTCTGTAGTTCCTACAATAGTTTTGGACCAGGACTTTTGATATTTGTACCTTGTGAAATCAGGTGTGACAAAGTCAGTAAGTTATACCTACTGTTGTGTTATTTTAATGAGCCAGATACACTAGATATTTGCATATTTTCTGCTGCTATCCTATTGTAAGTGTAAGGACTCTATCACCATTCAGAGCGCCACACATGGTTTCCAGGCTGGCAACAAGGTATTTCCTTCTGTTTGGTCAAACTGAGAATTTAGTTCCCAATTGAAATCTTTATTATAGTAACTCAACAGAATTCTGCGTAGTTGCGTGTTTATCCGATACTTTACATAGCTTGAATGTTTAGTGTTAACAGTTATCGTGTCTACTCTCAATTCCTGATATACAAAACAGCAGCAGTGCAGCTGTTGGCATGTTCTTCACTGATCCCTCAAAAATGAGTCCAGAAAGTCACTGGTTGCTTGTTCATCTGTTCTCTCACTTTCAGTTTTGATCAGTTTCGCATACATGTTTGTGATGTTGGCGGGTTAGTTGGAACTTTTCACCTCACAGTCAAATAACTGCATCTGCTTCACAGTCGTCTGTAAAACAGATGTCGCTGTGTGCAAGTAAACGCAGTACTGTTGTCTGGTTCTGGTTCCGACTGTATCAGCAATCACTAATGCAGGAGCTGCAGGTTTTACTGTTAGCCATCCCTTTTTTGTATGTTTATAAGGGATGGCAACTAAAATTTAACCATTGGCAGCTGTTACCATTATAAACCAAGCAAAGACACAACTAGGAGACTATTCATGGTCCATGAACGCCACCTGGATGCCTTCCCAGTTTCATTGATATTTCAAGCTGACAGTTTAGCAGTTTGACTAGTCTGATTGGTGCATTGGGCATCGTAGAATGGAGTTAAGTTGCGTTTTTTCAAAAGTTCCAAAAGATCCCATTTCAACTTTTCCACCACATTTTTTCCCCAACATCCCCATTGGTCTCCAGCGCCGCATCCCAAAGGGGACTACCCTCAGTCAAATCAGTGGTAGGGCTGGTGTTTTTGCCACAAAGTTTACTTTGGTCTGAAGGCTCTGTGTGTGCTAACCAGAGGTGAAAGAACTATTGATGTCCATTACCTAAGCAAAAGTACTAACCGACCTCATTGTGAAGATACTCACTCACCTTGAAGAGGCTGATGCCTCATTCCATTTGCCACTCGTGAGCACATCGAGACCTTCAGACCCGTCATCTTTCAGTTTTTCTCTACTCTGTATTGTTCAAAGATAATGACACTTGTGTTTTAAGAGTTGTATTATGCTTAATATGCCTAAAGCTAAATGAATGGTAATGAGTCAACAACAGTGATTCTCACACTTGTAATGATCAGAACAGCTCGTGTTCACTGTTGACAATCTGAATCCTCTCAGACTGAAAGGCAGAGAGTGTCACCTGGTTAGTTTGACCTGAAAGTGAAGGGTCATCCTGTTTTTACTTTCAAAATAAAAGCAGGGTCACTGGTGTTTTTTAACCACCAGAAGGAGACAAAGAGCAGCATATGAGGTCTCTAAATCAAAATACATTGAGACTAAATTATCATTCAATCTGTCATTTAGCAGAGTAAGCTTTAGAGTCACATCAATTTAAAAAGTACTGATACTTTGATGCTATAGGATCTCCATTATAACATCCAACAGTATCTAAAATACCAACATCTGTGCCATCTACTGACAATCACAGTGAGACAGACAGAGATGTTATCTGGTGTTGTGTTGAAGATGCAGGGACACAGCTTTTATTTACCAGGTAAAGCAACACTGGTCTGCTGTTTGGTGGGTCTGGTGGGTGCAGACATCGTTCAAGAGACAGAGGTGGAGAAATTAAATAGTGACATAAGAAAATAACCTACTTAATATATGGTAATGTATTCAAATAAAATATATTTTTATTATCATTTCTTTATTTTTTCTGTTTTCATAACTAATTTTAACAGAATGTATTAAAACCTTAAAAAACATTCATTAATGAGGCTCATTGTCTGATATGGGATTGTTGGGATCTAATACTTCGAACAAATACTACTGCAACTGATAATGATAATATTAATATTATTATAGGTTGTGGCTACATTCTGAGTGACATTAATAGGTGTGAAGCACATCCAGAGTCCTGATACGAATAAACTAGGTGACAGCGGGGGGTCGATGGCTGTAGATGAAATCATAGTCCGCTCTTACAAATCAGTTCCTGTGCTGTCTCAAATGATGACCCGATGGCCGAGCAGCACTCAGAATTATTATTATTTTATTTATTTTTTTGGTCTCTTAAATCTTTTGTTGGTATTACACTTTCATGTTTTTCCTCCTGTGATATTGTAGACGTTTGTATCAGCTTTGTTATATGGAAGACAAATTAGATGCTTTCTAACGGCCTTAAATTTAGTAGAAAGTACACAATAAGATGTAATGTTATGTTTTTTTCCCTTTGTGTGTGTGTGGGCAGGATGATGACCTGGAGGAGGGGGAGGTCAAAGACCCATCAGACAGGAAGATCAGACCTCGTCCAATCTGCAGGTTCTTCATCAAAGGTAGGTGGAGAAGAGCAGATCCTATCCCAGAGCTCGACCTATATATCATGACACATGTTGCTTGTTGATGTCAAAGCATTATAATAAAAACTTTTACAGCTGATGCTGTGCTAGAGGCTGACTGTGAGTTTCCTTTTTCTCAAACATAATTTTAGAAGTTGTAGTGGTACATTCCAACGGGTTTCACAGAGCCTTTCTTACAATAGATTTCTGAGGATAGCAAGTAACAATAACCGGTTCTGACTCGTTAAGATTTGATAGACGCGAGCACAGAGAATCTCGTTGGTTTGGATTTTTCTAGATAGACAGTTACCAGATGTTTGTAGTCATGTCACTTTGACTGAACACTCAATAAAATTCTTGAATTCATTGCACTCTAGAACATTTAATGATAGTTGTATAACAATCTAACAAGACATTAATATAATCTTTGTTTTCTTATCACTTTGGAGAATGTGAGGAATGTTACTGTTTGTGTCAGCCATTGTTATATAGGTTGGATGTCAGCAGGTGGAGCCATTGTGTTTAAGAAACTCAGTTTCACTCTTTTACTCAATATGAAACTCGGTGACTAAAATATAGACTTCAAATGAAAGATTGGTTGTCTGTCACTCTTGTTTTATTTATTACAGATCTTTAAGAATTGACAGTGTTAATGTCTACATGTGTTCATACATGTTTGTCACTGCTGTTATTTTGTCCGTTGTCAAATTGGCAATTTGTTTGCGTAGTGTCACGTAATTTGAAGCTGGATTTGTACCAATATGTTACAGGAATGAATATTGATCTCATTCAGAGTTTCTCATGTTGCAATCGTCTTGCATCAATAATAGAAAATCACTGTTTAATTGCTTTCCCCAATGTGACAGAGCAGTGTATGAAAAGCTTTTCCAGTGCCTGGAAAAAAAATGTCCTGTGGTTACTGTGCCTGATTTTAAACCTGCGTATATTTTGTTTCCTCCAGGAAATTGCACTTGGGGTATGAACTGTAGGTTCATCCACCCTGGAGTCAATGATAAAGGTAACTACTCTCTCATCAGTAAGCCAGACCTCTTCTCACCTAACGGGGCGCCGCCTGGAGGACCACACCCACTCATACCTAATAATCCCTGGGTACGTATCACTCCTACAACTCAGCGTTGTTATAGCAGTGATATGTTAAACAGTAGAAAATAATATGGTATCTACGCTTTGTGCAGAGACTGCTGTAACGTCTACATCATCTGTACAGTAGTTCTACTGACAATATCACTGTCTCTCTGTAAGCATATGTGCAAACTGAACTAATTTGTCTCTGCTTCAGGCTGGACCTGCAGTGGAGGAGCTCCCTCCGCCCCCTCCTCCAGTGGAGCCTCCTGTGGAGAGTGCCTGGGAGAGAGGTCTGAGGCATGCCAAAGAGGTAAATGCTTCCTCTGACTCTCATTGAAGCAAAATGTGCGAAATGGAACGCCTGTCATGCTGTTGAGTGTGTAAACTATCCATGACGGTAGATCTGTATGTTTAACAAATGGCAGGATGCAAGTTTATTACTACCACTACTACATCATTACCACCACCACAACTACCACCTCATCCTGTTGGAAAATGTTGCCCATTAAGCTGATTCAACAAACAAAACTTTAATTTACTCTCTGTGTCAATTTCTGAATCAGAGCTCAGTGAGACCTACGTGAATGACGTGAAATGTGTTTTTACAGATCAACCACACACATATTTGTTTTTGCTTGAGGCTTTTGGTGTGTTTGTGGTGCTATTGAACTGAATTATATAATACAAATAAGTGTTTCTGTTATTTAGTCGTCCTTCGCTGATATGAATGAGATGGATAAATTAATAGAAACCCCTCTCAGTGCACTGAAATACGCAGTGGGTGCAGGATCCAGATAGAAACCAGAGACACCATACCTCTCTGATACAATCGTTTAAGTCATCGGAAACATTCTAATAATGACACAGAAATGATATTTATAGTAATAATGTTTTTTTTTTAATACGTAGTGATTAAAATAGATTTCTTGACCCCATGCTGGGTCAAGAAATCTATTTTAATATCAACCTTTCCTCACTGCCAGTGGCTGTGGAGGATGTGTGACCTCCTCCTTTCCTGTTCTTGTTAATATGATTAATTACTATAGTTACTAATGTTCACAGTGATATTAATAACAATATGATTTCATTTATTTTTGTTTCTTTTATTCATTTTTTCCCCCTCCACCATGGCACGCAACCACTTTATTTTCCCTGTGTCATACACGCGCACATACACACACGCACACCAGATTATCAAAAAAAACTCACAAATAATTTTTTCTTGGTATTTTATTAATTGTCCTGTATTTACTTGCTTATTTGTTTTTCCTAAAATAAATCAAAACATTTAAAAAGTATAATTATATTTAAAAAAAAAAGATTTCTGTGTGGTTTCACTTTCACTTCCATTTATATCAGTGTTTTCAACAATTTGTTCTGAATCCGGTTCTGTGTCGCATAGGTGCTGAAGAAGGCCACCATCCGTAAGGAGCAGGAGCCGGACTTTGAGGAGAAGCGTTTCAACGTGACCATTGGAGAGGACGAGAGAGAATTTGACAAAGAGAACGATTTCTTCAGAGAACGCAGCTACCGCATCATCAGAGAGTATGACCTGCTCCCATTGAACACAGTGTGATCAAATGAAACTAGAAAACACCAGGCACAGAGATGTCAAGGCTTATTGTTGTAATGAGCATTACAAAGCGATATCTCTTATCATTACTTATCTAGCATACAGTATCAGCAGTATTTCAATGCACTAATAACGTTAATAACTGTATTCCCCTTGTGACACAAACATACAGCTACAGTACAGATTAATTATTGGCTAAAAATATATAACGTTATAGACGAATGTTACTCAGGGATACAGGAAACTGTTGTTAACAACAGAACACAATGTTCTAATATAATCACACAGAGTCTCCAGTAATGGCAATTATCCATTTAGCCTCTCAAACTTAGTGAAATGGTGTTGTGATAAACTTGCAATTATGATTAATAATTAAACATTTGTCAATAATAATCTGCCTGTAGCCAACACAAATGATAAACATAGTCTCTGTTTAATGTTAGCCAGCAGACTTGACAGCATAATATGGGTGATTACGTCATACATAATACACAATACATAAATCATTTTCCTAGTTAAACCTCACCAGTCCGCGCACACAGGTTTGTCTTTTAAGTAGACGCACAATTCATTTGTTTTGGGTTTTTAATTGAACTTTTCATATATTTCACACACAGAGACAACAAACGCAACAATTTTAATTATTACTAAATGAATCCATAAAATAAGTAGTCACCGTTTCCACAAATCATTTCACATACTTCACACATTTAACAAATAAATAAAATAAATCACAAACAACACACAGTGGGTTTAAGATAATTGTGCACTTCTAAGAAACTCTATTAAAGGTTTTTACATGTGGTCTCTGCAGTCCTTCCCCTGGTCAGTCTCTCCAACACAATACAAGATGCCATCCATCCCCTTTATCTTTACATGTACATCCATTTTCCTCAGAGATGGAGCGATCATCCTCTTGACCTGCATGAGTCAATTAAAGCTGACTGACATCAAAGTTCTTCGGATATATACCAAGTATAGATACCTTCACTCCAACAAGCTTAGATAAAGTCAGAACAATTTCTTTCCAATATTTTTTAAATTTTAGGCAGTCCCATACAGAGTACCCCTCCCTTCCAAACACTTAATACAAGCACAGTTAATTTGTAGTGATTATACCAGATAGATAGAGAGATAGAAATAGAGAGATTGATTTATTTGATTTCATTGGTACTAATCAGTTTTTCCTCTTTCAGTGAAATGGAGTTCAGAGATCCAATATACAGGTAAGTGTATACTAACATAGACGCATAAAACTTGTACTACAGCAACAGTGTAGTTAGATGTAGACGCAACCAAGCTGTTTGTTTTTCATAGCAACTGTGTGTTGAGTCCTACTCAACATTTATGTCATGGTTTAATAAATCATGACTCACTCCATGTCTGTCATCACAGATTAAAGTATTGCTAATCCATGTCAGATCATTAATTAACAGTGGTGTATAGTGTAAGTTCCCCTTTTAAAGTGTCCCCACTGATATGATAAGGAGAAGAAATAGCCAGTCTGACTCACTGAGAATTAATTTCCATTTAATGACTTGTGCAAGTGTGTTTTTAAAGCTTATGTACACAATATGTACTATTAGATGTGTTATATATTATGGCAGTTTGTAAAAACACCATAGCAAAGAAATAACTAGCATTTTTTTGCTCCATCTAAGTAACTTCTGCTTTCAATTTCCCAAATGTGTTTCCCTGTGCAGTGACCCATACGCCGATCCATACTATGACTATGAAATGGAGGCCCTATGGCGAGGTGGCCAGTATGAAAACTTCAGAGTGCAGTACACAGAAGCTCCTCTTCCTTACCACTACAGTGTGCGTACCTCCACAGTCTGCTTAAATATTTTTCTACCTAATGTTAAAGGTTCTCTTTTTTTTTTCTCGTAAATGACTGAGCCTTAAAAAAAAGATAAACAATGAAACTATATGTGAGTTGTAGTTCTGCGTTTATTATAGGCCTGTGGCGTGCCACAGACAGGATAGGGAAGCCAAAAGCATTGTGAGATGGATGAGCATATTGTTTTTTTTATGCAGTTTATTTACAATGTAGAATAATGACAGTTTTCTGAGAGCTATCACAGCAAATTCAACAGCACACGACGTTTTTTTTACTCGAAAACTAAATCAATCTACCTCGACAGGAGCGTGAACGTGAACGTGATCCTCGGGAGCGGAACCGGGACAGAGAGAGGGAGAGAGATCACCGTGAGAGGGAACGCCGACAGAGGGAGAGGGAGAGGGAGAGAGAGCGGGAGCGCGAGAAAGAGAGGATGCGACGAAAAGAAGAATGGGAGAGGGACCGGATCAAGCGGGACGAGAAGGAGAGGCCGAGGATGCGTCCTCCACGAGAAGCCAGGGAGAAGAAGGATGAGGAAAAACTGAAACCACGCTCTCCTCTCAGCCTGCCACCCAAGTAAGTGACATTTCAGTTGTTTGAATCAGATTGCCTTAAATAATTTGAGAGAAGTAATCGGTCTCTCTACTGCACTTCAGCGTTATTGAAATTTCAAAACGACACTGATCAGCATGCTTAGCATGTTGAACTGTAAATGGAAACTGAAAAATGGAACGACTCGTGAATGTAGTTCATGATTTGACAATGCACATGGTATTCATGGAACTATGTATGGTACGACACCTGAGGGGAAAAATAGGCGACCAGATGTAAAACAAGTTTGTTTAAAAATAACAGAAAATCTTCTTGTTAACACAGAAGCAACATGAGCAAATTTATAACTTATCACAAGCAGAAAAAATGAGTATCTGCATGACACATGGACAAAATAATGTACTTTGTAATATAAACATTGCAGTCCTGATTATTTAAATTGCACTAAGGATTATAGGTGTTGTTCAATATAGCGTATATTCATGTGTGAGAAACTCATATGAACATGTACAATACACCGTAAACAAACACTGGCTGTTCCTCACTGGAGAAATCAGAGCCAATGCGTTCCTTAGTTTGCATGCACTTAAATAAATACATATATTTACTACCATCACTAGTAGGCAACAAAACATTACCACCAAATGACCCACTTTGGTGACTAGTTTAATTTTGCCAAGGCAAATATACAGTATCGTCATAACTATAGTAAAGAGATACAGATTTTAGAGGGATGCTTCCTCCAATATACAAACATCCTGTTAGGTTAGTATTAGAAACACTTGGCATTAATTCATGAAGTGAAACCTACAGCAGCCACAAAACTTTCAGGCATCTAACCACTTCATACTTAACACCCTCGCATCTATGCATTTTAGACATGCCACTCATGTGGAAAAGCTTCCTTATTGGCAAAGTTGTTGATTTTTCAGGTTCCTCTGAGTTTCACCCCTCACTTGATACAGAAAAAACATACACGTCTCTGTTTGAGTCACTCTGAATTGACCATCTTGACTTTTTTATTTAACTTTTGGCTGTTTTACACACAACGTCTACCCAAACGAAAAGAAAAAACAGAAGTCATATCTGAAGATGACATGCTGGTCATCAGAACGGGAAGCTCACGTTGCTACGAGATATTTCATCAGCTGTGTGTGTTTCGCTTTGCTATACACTGTCACACCTCGCCAGAAGAGGAAAGCCCTTCTGTATTATTGCTACATAATTATTAACAACTGTGGGTGGGGAGGTGTGCAGCTGTGTCTTATTACATGTCTGCGTATTTTTGAATGTGTGATAATTCAAACGTAATCTGACATTTGTTAAAGATCACAGGAATCTGTAAATAGATATGATGTATACACATTTACTGCCTGTTGCTAGAAGGCAACAAAAAACTGATATAGTGAATTTGCACCTCAAAAATGAACATTGTTCCATAAATAGCATTTGACTGAATGACTGTATGGCCACAAGAGGACAGAGGGAAGAAAGGAAGTTAGTGCAAACCTCCAGGTGTGCTCATATTACATCATTCAACCTGGACAAACTAGAGAAGAGGCAAACAACATAGGCTTTGAACTTCTTTCCAACTTGGCTCAGTCTAAAAAATATTAACGTCAGCTTGTGTACTCATGTAGACTTATAATTCAAAGCTGTGTTGGCAACAGTGCAGCTCCAGGCCAGTTGCAGAACTATGTAAGTAAATGATAAAATAAACAATCATAATCTGTTGTCACTCATCACTGTAAATTAATACATATTCCTTGTAGAACTGTTGTATAAAATCACTGTCCTTGTATGCTTGTGCCTACAGTCTAATCACAGTATGTTGAATGAAGTCAGGCATAACCTTCTTCTGCCTTGAAGTCTCTAACAACAATGACCGCAGCTAGTCTGTCTGTTCCCAGTGTCACACAATTGCTATTCACCGTAAAGCACACACCTCCTTTTTTGTCTCTGCCAGACTCCTCTGTTGTTGTTATTATTATTATTATTATTATTATTATTACTACTACTGTTTACTTTAGACTTTTCACAAAAGACATGGAATGTTCTAAGTAGATATTTCAGGTAGCGCTCGAGGCTGCGCCTCTGATGTGGCATGCAGTGTAACAAAATATTCCTCCTAGAGCGCTGCACAATACAACAACATCCAGTCCTTCCTCATAGTGATTCAGTCCCCCAGTTTATGACTGATAACACTATACTGTGGAGTCAAATCTTTCCATTGTTGCAGTTTTGAAATTGTGGAAATTTAATTAGTTTTTTTACCCACAAGCATCAGAGGCACTAAGAATGATGAGACTGTCACCCGTCAACTAACACCCATATTTTACTTTTGTGTTCAGTGAGCAGTGACGTAAAACGCTTGGGCAATATTACCCGAGGCAACATGTAAATCTTTCCAGTGTGACCAACTCAACAACAAAAACGATGTAGAAATATGTCTTAAGCGTCGTCTGTCTGGCAGAAATTTTCCTATTGGAAGAGTTTGAATGACAAATGATGAAGTCGTCTCCAATTTAAAAATAAAAAGATACACAATAGCTACTAACCTTATTTAATTATTGCTCCAAATTGTCCTTCTGCAACAACAGCAATGCTGTATTGTATTATTATCTCCACTTATTTTTCCATTTCCTTGGCTGAAAGCTGCCATCAGTGGTCTAAAATAAAATTCCAAACTACACATTGTGATCAAATTTTGCATTTTAAAACAGTCGCCTCGATTAAATTTCACGTCTCAACTTACTGAAGCTTGAACTTCCTGTGACGTTTATTTCAAATTTTTTAGCACCTGTTCTACGTCAAGTTCATGCAGAGTTCAGCTTCAGTTTACACAATCAACTGAGCCTCCTCTCAACAGACTGGCTTTTCCAGAAACCTTAGAGTGATTCATTAAGTCTACTGAACTTAGCAAACATCCTATTACCTTTTGTTAAACGCTCTGCGCCGACGTGCATCACACTTTTTTTTTTCATTCCTCCAGCAAAGATAACACTCTACTGGATAGGAATTAACATTAGGAGCTAAAAATATCCAATGTTGTGACCGACTCTATTTTAAGCTCTACCTAGGTCTATTTGCTCTTGCATCACACACATGGAATTGCTTGTTCACTGGGTGGATATGTGCCTTTTGTTTACTAGCACTGTGTATGTACGTTGCTTTATTTAAGTTGAGCAAATGATTATCTAAGCCCAGACTACAGAGTACAGATTCTCAGTGCATCAGTATGGCAGCCAGCAGACCTTATCACTTTGATTGTGCCCAGACATGACAAATCTAATGAGAAGACTTCTTCCTTAAACAAAGGGCTGTAAAAAGCAATGCAGCAGCGTTGTATTTCACACATTAGTCAGCAACTCACTGTGAAGAGTGTGACACTGCTCACCCTGCTCCTCCTTCAAGCATCCACTCTGTTTCATTCACAGTGGGAATATCCGCTTAATTTCCTCCAACAAATATTTAGAGATAGACTTGAAGGGTAAACACTTGAATCTTGCTGTATTTTTTTTTTTTTTTGCAAAACTGAACATTGACCTCTCTCCTCTGGGAAAATCCCATACATGTTGATGGTAAATGTCGTAGATGAGAATTATCCAAAGGTTTACTGTAAATCAGCTCCCATATACTGAGGGTCTATCGCGTCAGCAGGTTTTTTACTTAATCCTTGGCACGGCGTCAGAAAGCAAAAAAATAGTTTGACTATTTTTGTTTTATTTTATTATTTTTGGATGCTGGACTGCATGGGAAGAAAGGAAGACTGAAACTGTGACAAAACATTTTTTAAAAATATTTAAAGACATTTTATTTAAAAAAAAAAACAATCAGTAAATGGTGAAAGTAATTATTTGGTATTGTAAATAATTATAATACATTTTTCATCTGACAGATTGCCATCCTATTAGAAGTATCATGGCACAGTTGGTAGTACTTGAAGAAATCATTTATTGTTACATGTAGGGGAACTAATGAACTAAACCTGTTTTAATTGTAAAAACATAACAATAAGGTAGGTAAGTAGTGGGTATCGCAAGTCAAGTCGAGGAGACAGCTACAGACTGCTGCTCCAAACACGCATATATAGAATTCTATGGAACTTTTTACAGAAAAACAAAAACTTGGATAAGAGCCATCTGTTTTGCAAACTCTGTCACGTAAAGGTTAAACATGTCCTCAATAAGGCTAACATGTAAAATGACATCACACACTTCCGTTCAGATTTGATCAGAAAATAAACACGTCACATTGATGCCAAATGGAAAATCTTCAAGCAAGTACTAACAAACATTTATTCTTTGTATTAAATATCCAAGTAAATGTAAGTGTCCCAGTAACAAAAACAAAAACAAAAAGTGATGCCAATTGCCTTTAGAAGTCACATAATTAGTTAAATAAAGTCCTCCTCTGTGCAATTTAAGTGTCACATGATCTCAGTATATATACACCTGCTCTGAAAGGTCCCAGGGTCTGCAACACCACCAAGCAAGTGGCACCATGAAGACCAATGAGCTCTCCAAACAAGTCAGAGACTCGTTGTGGAGTCAGATCACAGATCACAGATCACCAATTTTGACTATTTTGTGCATTTCCATTACGTGAAATCCAAATAAAAATCCATTATAATTCCAAGCTGTAAGGCGACAAAATAGGAAAAATGGCAAGGAGGGTTAATATCTCTGTAAGCCACTCTAGTATATTTCTGTCATGTTGAGAATGATAATTCAATTTTCTGACAAACCAAACAAGAAATAAACTGTGAAACACAATTTGGATAGGAGCCATCTATTTAATCCATATTTATTACTGTGTCATGCAGCAGTTAAACATTTCCTCCTTAGGCTAACATGCAAAATGACATCCACTCCCATTCATTTGGAGGGAAAACAAACACATCGTGCTAATGTCAAACAGAACAACTTCAAACAAGAGTTAAAGCAACAAACAATGATTTCTAATATCTCTTCCGATTGTGGAGCGAAAACATAATATGAAGCCAAATTACACATTCAGACAACAAATCTGTTTTTATTGCTTCTTTACAGGAAGCTGTAATATTGATCTAACAGGAACTGACATGCACAAAGACGCGATAACACATCATATGGAAGTAAACATGGAGGCCACTGGAGTCAGCATATACATTTTTATGTATTGCAAGATGATGTGTAATAGAAGCCGGCGAAATTGTGTGCAGATGATAACAAGGAAGAGAACAAAAGACCAGAGAACAGGATTATAAAGTATTTTTGTGGTTGCTATTGTTATTCTGTACGGATGTGTGTGTGTATCCGATTTAGGCCTAAATCTGGATCATGTTTTCTGAATGTGGTCATACAGTAAGGAAATATGAAAGTTTAAAATTTTAATAAGTCAGTCATAGGACCGTGAATTGAAACCATGATGTACTGAGGTACAGTCCCAGCGCAAATATTCAACATGAATATGCCTAAATTGGAAAATTTTAGGGACTTTGATTGTCCGTTTGTCTGTTAACAGTTGGTCTTTGTTCGCGAATGCATCTATAAATACCTATCTGAGTTTGCAATACTGCTTTTTAGTTGTCTATCTTTGACTCGTCACACCCAACCATTTGTATTTTGACAATAGAGTTCAACCTGATACTGACCTTTCTGTATTAGAATGAGACTTTGGTCAGGGGAAAACCATTTCACCATTGCATTAGACCTAAGATTCAATTCAGAGTCAACCAGCTCTCTCACTTGTATTGTGTGGGTGAATTTGACAGCTGTGGCTCAGGTGGTAGAGCAGGTTGTCCAGTAATGAGAGCGAATCCCAGTCCAGCCGAACAAGTTACTAAACCCCAACTTGCTCCTGATTGCTATACCGTAGGTGTGTAATAG
Source organism: Protonibea diacanthus (assembly GCA_028641955.1). NCBI lineage: Eukaryota > Metazoa > Chordata > Actinopteri > Sciaenidae > Protonibea > Protonibea diacanthus. The sequence continues at coordinate 3,088,277 of CM053981.1, forward strand.
TAGCTGTTAGAATAATATAATATATTTGTTCTTACGCTGTCACGTGTCTTTAATCAGCCATTGACCACTTTTTCAATCTTCTCAGCAGGCCGATGGAGCCTCCCTCAAAGAAGGAGGTTGTACCAGTCATGAGGCGACCAGATGAGTGGAAGGACCCATGGCGTCGGTCCAAATCCCCTAGAAGACGCCCTGGGCTCGGGTCCCCACCGCGAGGCCGCCGGCGGCATAGACCCTCAGGCTCCTCCGTTTCTCTGTCCAACTCCTCCAGGTAGTACTTCAGTACATAAGTTTGAGATATTTAAAAGACTTAAACACATTTATTCATTCATTGATTGAGGGTTTTTTTTTTTTTTTAATTTGTTTAACTTAACATTGGTAAACAGACACATTCCTCTGTCTGCATGTGTTTCCTGCAGTTGCATTTTTGTTTCACGTGCCGCCTGCCTTGAGAATTGCAACAGTCGCATGCATGATTGAAGTTGATTGATGTAGGTTGAACAGTGGCAAGAAAGCAAACGTTAAGCAAACATTCAGCTATACCCTATTAAAAAAAATCATTTCTAGGCCCTTGTATTTGAGGGAATTGTGTCTGGCGAGTCCTTGAAAAGTCCTTGAATTCGGGGTGTCGATTAGCTCCTCCCCATGTACGAAGCCTTGCCGCAGTGACCTGCAGCCCTTTGCTGCATGTCCCCATCTCTCTCTCCACATTACTGTCACTCTTCAGCTGCCTCTATCAAAAATAACGCTTGAAAATAGCCAAAAAAAATCTTAAAGAAGAAAGAAAAGAAAAGTTCTTGAATTTGATGTTCAGGAAGATGTGTGGACCCTGCTCAGATACTGGCATAATGTCAGTAAATACTACAAATGTCAGTAATGCTTTATTTTAAGGCTCTGACCTGTTGATAATTCCTCAGTGACTGATGCTTGCTCATAACAGGCACACCAGACAGACTGAAATGCGCACATGAAGGCACGTTGTAGTGTGTTTGTCAAACACTTTGGCCACATGCTTAAACCCATGGGTGGGTATGGTGGCATTACTTCATGGATTGTCAAGGCATGAAACTGCAATAAGAGGCTCCCTGAGCACTCGACTAAGACATTCCAGTGAGACTGTTGTAAAGGACACATTTGAAGTGTTTCCACTGGCATATGAGAGTTCATCTGAACTGAGTAACCCGGATACTTCCATGCAGTAAATCGAGAGGTCATGGGAGGAAGTGGGAGGAAGCCTGGAAACATTTGGGCCACTTGATTAAACAATGATGCGCAAGGCAGAGTTGTTTTTTCTCACAGGACTATGTCGATTAGCTTTTAACACTGGAGAAACTGGAGAAAACATCCCGCTGACTCATACGTCTTGCAGACGCGTGTTAGTTGTGTGTTCCGCATGCTTCAACGTTCCAGAGCCGTTGTTAAAAATCAAAAGGCGTTGCAATTGTGTTGATATGTAAGTGGAATTGCCGCTCAGATGTATTGTAAGATTGGCTGTGATGCAACAGAAGTGCACGTCATGGAAGCTTGACTACCTGTATGAAAGTATTTTGAATACCAGTGAATGCCATGGATGTCTGTAATTCATGTCTGTACATCCTGAATGTGGAAGCACTTTCTGTTCTTGTTTTCACACAACATTTATATCTACATTCATAATGACAATGCTAAAAGTGTAGGGATGAGCATTTTCAGTAATTCCCAGTTCCATAAACCCAGTTTCGCTTTGTAAATCAAAGTTATTTATTGCCCAGAGGTGGGACGAGGTGAGACAGACAAGTGGAACAGTGCAAGACTATCACTATCTAACTTTTTGTTAAATAATCAAAAAACACAGGAAAGCACCACTAAACCTGTGAGCAAAGAACCTCAACAACAAAAAAGTTAATACAGTTATTCACACATCGGCCCCCATGACTGACCATGAACTTAGATAAGGTAGTCCCGTAAATTGCATCCTGCAGTTTGGAGAGCCAGACTGGGAACTGCTCTAATCTGGATTCCTCCAGGAGGTAGGAAGAGGTGGCCACTAGCTGGAACCAATCAGAATCAGATGTCCACTCACCTAACTTAACATAGACCAGTAATGCTTCAAGAAAAGTCATGCACAGGAGCAACACCCATATTTGAATACTCACATTGAATTATTATTGAGGACTAAGAAATCTAACATAGTCTCAAATGAACCCCGAGTGAAAAAGCATGCAGCCTTACCCTACCTGTGCGCTACACCGACTATAGAATTGTAACTGTATTGAACTTGTTCTATGATCTACATAAGCATGCAACCAAGCGCTGCAGGCCTCCAAACATCACTCTGATCCCTGGACACACTTCCGTCAGTAACGTTAGATAAGAGTGACTGATGACCAATATCTAAAAGCGAGTACTCAGTGGGTTGAACAAATACTGATGTCCAAACAAGTGCTTGTGCCTATCACTGCTTCAACACAGGTCAATTGTTTACCCATGTTCACTCTGCATCACGCTGCATCCACATGAAAAGAGATTGATGCTCACTGTGTGGGAGTGCTTGCAGAGACACAAAAATACGTTCTTCACCAAGAACAAATCAGAATTTCTCTGTAAGAACATGATGAGATTTAATGTTTCCAAGCTCTGTTTGTGTCGTTGTTGTTGTTATTGTGTTTATCTGGCAGAGCTAACATACAGAAACTGATAACTTTAGAACTAGATTAACTACGTGCACATTCAAAAAGCAGGCCCCGATTTTCCTAGTGAGATCGTGGTTTGTTTTTTATGTGTCGTTTCTGCAATACATCACACACAGCTGTTCTCAATCGTATAATTGTAATGTATAACGTAATTGTGCTGTCTGTGTGTCTGTTTGTGTGTTGCAGGTCATCGTCTCGCTCTTCATCCTACACAGGCTCCGGGTCGTCTCGTTCCCGCAGTCGCTCTTCCTCATTCAGCTCCTACTCCAGCCACTCCTCCCAGCGCAGCTCATTCAGTGGCAGCCGCTCTAGGTACACAACTCTGTGTGTGTGTGTGTGTGTGTGTGTGTGGGCCCTGTTTAGAGCCCATGTTTGGTTTGTCCTTTCTGGGCTACTGCAGGAACATGACGGGTTCACAAGGTGGACCTGTGGCGCGTGTCGATATAAAAATTTCATTCTGAGGTAATAAAAAACAAAACAAACACTATTTCAGGTGATTATACACTAATTTATGAATATTATATTCCATTTCTGCCACATTATAATATAAATCTTACACACCGGACGTTTTATAAGGCGATTATATGTCAATGTTGTGATCGCAACTTGTTTTCTCTGCCACCAAGTGACACTTAACAGTCTCCTCAGTGGCTATAAGCCTTTTCTAAGATCTGTATTTCTGGAGTTCTAAATAATAAAATTATCCCAAATCATGCTAAACTGGGCAGTATTCCTCAGTCGGAATTTTCGTTGACTACACGCGTTACATGTATTTCCTCAAATTCTCAGCTTCTTACGCTTGAAACCTGAAAACACAGCATCAGAAATCTAATCTGAACACTTTTATTACTCCTTCCCTGTTACTTATAGGTCTCGATCATTCTCCACGTCTCCCTCACCGAGTCCAGCAGCACCGAGGAATCCTAAGAACAAACCGGACCTTCCTCCTATGTTACCTAAAGGGTAAATCTTTCATCCGTTCAATCCACAGTCAGCCATGCTTCTGTGATCTGCTTCCATCCTCGTTTGTGCTTTAATATATATCGTCATTATTGTTCAGCTCTGTTCTGTTTTATTTATTATTTTGCGTGATATTAATAATGTAACGTCGCTCATCATATTGCATTATGCATATTTACTGATTATTATTTATTGTTCTTTAGTTAGAGTATTGCATGTGCTCTGCTGCTGCTGCTGCTACTGCTAGCATGATGGTTGTTAACACATGCCTGCCCATTATTGTCTGCATGCTTGAAAAGTGCTCTTTCCCTCTCTAAGTATGCCGTTGAAGCCGGGTGCCATGCCCCCTCCTCGCAGGGACAAGCCTCCCATGAAGAAAGCTCCCAGTCCTCCTCCACCCGGTGGTCTGCAGGGCAGGCCTTCCAAACCCTTGCCAGAGGGAGGGAAGCTTCCCAACAATCCCCGGGAGCCTGGAGGGCTAGGCGGTGGCGGCGGAGGCAGCGCAGGTGGTGGAGCCGGGAGAGCCCTGCCACCACGAGAACCTGGGAAACCTCCAAACTTAAGGGAAGACAGGCGTAAAGAACGGCAGCCACGTCCTCCAAGGAGGTAGGTATCTAACTTTTAATCGCTCAGTTAGTTTTGGGGCGACGTTACAAGCTTGCCATTAAATCAAAAGATATTTCTATTTGGCATTATTTGCTGAGTTCAGAATTTACAGGAATTTGATTTATTGCTAATGGAAAAGTGTGAAAACTAATCTAATAGTCAGTGTTTAAGGCATTCTGAACTTGTGACATTTCGATTTGAGCAGGCTTTAATCATATATTTGGTAGCATACAAAAATAAAACTAAATTGTCAGTTTCTCTTGGCAACTCTCCAGTACAGAGAGTCTGGTCACCACAAACAGTTTCAGTGAAAGTTTCAGACTTTCAACACAATGACAAAATGTGCCGTGCAGTTTCAATGGAGGTTTCATTTGTTCTGGCATAACAGGAAAAACATGCGACCAGTTATTAATTAAACCCATGTTCAAAAAGTCCAAATTTCAACACTGTGACAAACACCTACACAGACTGCCGTAAAACTTCTACATGTTCCATGCGGCAGCTTTTAGCGGCCAAGATAAAATCATGATGCCATATATGTATATCCACTCATGTACTGTCTGTAATTTGATGTGCGGATGGAAAAAAATCAACTGCTGATGTGGTTGCACTCAAAAACAGATTTCATGACATAACAACAAGTCAAAACATCTATGCAGTACAAAATACAGTCGACTGTACACATTGGCATGCAAATCCATAAAACCCAAAATATCATGCAAAGCAAACCTGGGGAAGAGAGTGGAAGGAGCTAACTGTTACTCATGAATTAGTCTTGTATACTTTGATACAAGACGTCTAACCAGTAGATTGATTGTTAGTGTGAAAGCTGGCTTCAGTTCACTGGGAATTGATTTCCACAGCATTTGTGTTTTGTTTTGTTTTTTTTTCAATCTTCCTACACATGTTCTGGCTTGTAGCTTTCGGGGCTGTCTCGTCCCACTGACATCAAACTGTCTTTACATTTCCTCATAATGTCACATCAGCACAGCGTGGACGCAGGAAATATTTGTCTCCTTTGTTATTAGTTTCATGTGTGTGGGAGAATCTGGGCTTAATACGTTTGTGCTTGTTTACTTTGCTTGCATTTGCAAGGAAGTGTGCCAACAGAGGAGGACATTGTTTCACAGATTCATTTGCAATAAACAGAACTGTGCTCCCTAACTCATTTGCATATTTGCGTATCTGCGTGGCGTAGATGATGCTGCAGGTGTATCCCACCACCGTTTTGGGGGAAGACCATAGCATGTGCGTAGGTGTGTGTGTGTTTGCACAGGGAAGGGAGTGGATGGCTTGAAGAAAAGACTACACCGTTGTGAGTTTTGTATGCACACGCGCGTGTGTGAGAGATGGAGATTAATATCAGACAGGAGAGGAAGAACAGTTAAAGGGCAGGGAAGAACAGAAACGTTGTGTGAGGTTGTTCTCTCTGTATGTGTGTAGGTGTGACTGTGGGCAGAATTGGTTACATACTGTCCAGGAAAACCAGTTTATTTTTTTGTGTAAACTACTTCCTTCTGATTGTCAAATATATGTTATAGGTAGGACATACTTGTGGAGGTGGTAAGAGATACTCGTGGGGGCAGATACATCCACACTGAATTCCATTGAACCGTTCCAGTTTCATGCACTGTTACGCTGTAATGACTTACTGCGACACCAATTAAATATTAATTGTTAATGTCTTTAACACAACACAGGTCACTGTCAGAATTCTTACACACTCAGCTTAAGAATGTCAACAAATTACTCGTGATGCCAGAATAAACAGCCGGGTTTCCCGTGCAATTGTAAGACTTGGGCATTGTGCCTGGGTGTATTCTCACTGCGCCTGAGCTGAGCTTTAACACATTCGGCTGTAATATCTGGTTTTGTTGCTTGTCTGAGTTTCACTGTGGGTGAGTTTCAGGTTACTCCTCCACACACAAGCATGCAAATTTGTGTTAAATGTGCCAAAGAATCTTATTTATTTTAATCTGATGCAATGATGCAGCTCGATTCAATGATTGAAGTCACTGCACAATACAGACAATACTGTCTACACGTGGAAAGTTACGGTACTGATCATTAAAGAGGACATAAAAAGACGCCCACGGCTACAAGAATGATTACTGCAGAGTTTGCAACGCTCTGTTAACTTCATGATTTAATACATCAATCAGATTTATTATCTACGACGACTGCTGAGTTTCGTTTTTTTCAAAAATGTGCTGGTACGTATGACATTTGCTGAACAAGGAGCTGGGAAGTACACTTGGGTTTGTTTTCCTGTTGTGTTCTCAGTAATTTGTTTGTCTCTTCCAGGCGAACTGTGAGTGGGAGTGTTAGTGGAAGCGGTAGCAGTTATTCTGGTTCTAGCTCCAGATCCTCCTCCAACTCCCTCTCACGCTCACGCTCCGGATCTAGAAAATCCAGGTGCTTTTCCACACGAATACCCACACTGTCATCAGGACTCACACATTTTACAGAGATGTTGCTGATATATTAATTTCTGTTGACCTTACTTATTAACATCACACTTTCAAGGAGACTCCACATAAAGCATGATGGCAGATAATGTAACTTCAGTCAAGTCAGCTCATATATTGAGATGATTTGACTTTGTCACAGTGCCAAATTGAATTGTGTGCTTGCCAGTTTTAGTTCTTTTAGAAGTGTAGCTTATTTATCCGTTTTATTTTCAGTCAAGTCTGTAAGCGAAATATTCAAAATCTAAATTTGAAATGTTCATATCATGGATCTCTGATTCCACAGCCTAATCTGTATTTTCTTTTCTTCTCTCATGCTGTCATGTGCTGTCTGTTGGAAAACCCTCTAGGAAATCCAGGTATGATAATTATAATTCAGGGTGTGTACATGAGGGACTGTTGCGTATACACAACAGTAATAACATGCGAACCAGCAGCTCATAAACTGTCAAACTGTCGCCTCTCGCCGTAGATCGCTGAGTGTGAGCAGCGTGTCATCGGTGTCGTCGGCATCGTCGAGCAGCAGCTCCGTGCGCAGCGCAGACTCGGATGACATGTACGCTGACCTGGCCAGCCCCGTGTCCTCTGCCAGCTCCCGCTCACCCACGCCAAATCACCCCCGCAAAGAGCGAGGGCCTGCACGGGATCGGCCTCCACACGGCAGAGACAAGAACAGGGGTTAGTGTGGGCGACATAGACTTAGATATACGACACCAACAAACAAATCATAAGTTCTTAAATAAATATTCAAACAAAGTCTCAAATGACTGCCACCACAAACAAATAAAGGCTGGGTAAATATTTTGAGGGCGATAGATTCACGTGTACCCCATCAGCTCATGGTAAATTCAACATAATCTACATTTCTTTAGCGCTAATTCAACCAGTATAGCAAGTCTCTGCTGCTTTCAGTTCCTCTTTTTATTATTTATTAGCAATTTAATTCCAAATGAATGAAGAATTTTAATATAAAATGAGTGGGTGGTACGAGTTTCATAGCTTTGGTTTGTTTAAGTCAGATATTTCCATATTTATCCTTCAACATATTTATTTAAACTTCATAACATGTATAAATGAATAAGATTTTATAATATTTCTCTAAATGAGAGATATTGTTGATCAGTTGTGTTCCTGTTCTCATCACAGAGAGGCCGTCAAAGAAAGATGAACCCTTCAGGGAGGACCGCAGGAAGATTGACCCATCCGGCGCCCCACCTAGAGGAGGCAACCCCATGCCCAGACTGGGGCCTGGTAGTAGGGGTGGCCACCCTATACACCCCCCACCTGGCGCCATGGGTCCCCCAGGAAACTATGGAGGTTCAGGTTCCCACAAAGACATTAAACTCACCCTCCTCAACAAGGTTACTACTGCTCCTCTTTCTATATTTATAGTGTCACCCAAAACATTTTCTTACTTTCTACTTGTAGTCGTGTCAGGATGACCAAAATTTAGCCTAACTCTGGAGAGAGCTCTTTAGACAGACTGGCCCATGAATGCCTTAAGTCTCTGAGTTTCATATGATACCAGTGTCTTCACTCAAGCTTGAAAACAGTCTGCCACAGCCTCTGGACTGTAATGTTGGTGTTCATGCAGAGGAGGTTAAATATAGTCCAGCCCACAAAGTCACTGCTCCAGCACATAACCCGCCATAAAACCACATTTAATTTTGTTGCTTTTGGTCAGAGCCAGGCAAGCTGCTTTGAGTCTTTAGCTATGCTAAGCTAATCAGATTTATCATAGAATAGGGCGATATCAATCTTCTCATCTTGAGTAATTCCCAAAATGGTGTGCTATTTTTAAAAAAATACTTGTTAACGTTTATGAAGCGGGTTTTCTATAAACTCTCCCGTCGGCTAGTTTTGTTCCATATTTACACGGACACGTGTGTAGACATATTTCCTCTGAAAAATACTGTGTGAATCTACCTGCAAATCGATATCCAGTGTTTTCTTGTTTTTGCACTTTGCAGCAGCAGGGGGATAAAGGCAACAGGAAGAGGTACCTGCCTTCAGACAAAGACAGGCCAGGTTCCCCCCTCAGCAAGAGAATGGCCATGTCTCCAGATAGAGGTGAGAAACATGCACACATCCTGTACTCTGTCAGCCTTTTACATGAATAAATGTTTACATACATACATGCTGTTCTTCCCGGCCCTTTAATACATGTTTTATCTGTATCGTTACCAATTTATTGTGGAGAAATTGCTGTGAGAAATCAGTGGTCAGTGGTGAGCAGTGGAATATTCTGGATTAAGAGATCTTTAAAAGCGTCAACATTTTATTCACAATCTTTCAGTTTCTGGTAACTGCTCCATGCTGTTTGGTGCTAAATGAATGCAGAATTCATTGAAATGATTTCATAAAGGTTTAATAGTTGCTAAATCCTTTTATGATTTATCTATTAAACATGCCAGTTATTGGCTGGTTTCAGATCCTATAATGTGAGGCTTACATACTACTGGACCAGTCTGCCTCATGTTTTTTGTGCACATATAGGACTGTATGCTCACAGACATTTCGTGGTTTGAGGAAGCAGATTAATTCCATACTCTGTACGTTATGATCCACTAAAGCTAGACACGATACAAGCTGAATAAATCCTGTTTCTCTGCCGTCTTAACTGTAAGGGAGTCTGAGCACTGGCAGCAGCTTTATGTCACCACGATCACCAGAATGTCTATTGAGAGATACCGACTTCATGGATTTTGGTTGTAAACATGAGACATTCAACATGATAATGGTTACTTGTTGGAATATATTTCAAATTTCAAATATTCTGCACTCCTCAAGTTTTACCATAAATACTCTAATGCATTTTACTTTTTATAAACTGAACAACATCCCCTTTAGATTGATTGATAATGGAAAGTAACAAAAAGTTTCATGAGTCATTTACTCAGTATCAGGGATTAGGATAAATCTGACTTGTTTTATGTAGAAGTTCATAACGTAACGTTGTCTCATTGCCTTTAATCCTGTGGTTAGCTTGTCACAATCGAAAGCTGTCATAGTCTGGTATCAACGTTTATTTGTTGGAAAAATACATTCATGGTTTTAAGTGTGGACACAACACTTCCAAAACAAGTTGTAACAGAGGCTTGTTTACCACTGTGTTACATCACCTTCTCTTTTAACAACTCACAACATTCAGTGACTGAGGACAATAACTGCTGATAGGTCTGGTGTAACAGGTGTAATGTTGGTTTAAAAACTCTGGACGAAGAGTGAAGAATTCAAGAATTACAGCTCCTAACAGGACTGCGGTACATTCTCTGATAATAAAGACAGATTAATAAAATGTAGTAAAGAAATACTGTGAAAATATAAAACCAGTGTGGCTGTTTTTTTAGCTATACTTACAGATTACCTAAAACATAAGTACAAGTGGGAACTGCATGCATGAGTCAAACAAACACATGCGTCATGGAGGTCACTATGGTTTGATTACTTCTTGTTCTGCTCCAGATTTGGACGTTCAGGTTGTTGTTAACATCGCTGTCCACTGTTCATTAAATCTCTATTACAATGCCACATCCGAATTTCCCTCACAATGTGGAAGTCGAGGCATTTTTTGAAAACTTTCACAGACTACACTGCTGGTGTACCTCTAACATCTCAGTAGACTCCAGAACCACAAAACAAAACAGCCTCAGTCACTGTGAATCATGTTTTTTTCAGGCCGTGATAAGAGGATACCAGGCAGACCCCCGCTGTCCCCTCGAATGGATCGACCCAGAGGTCAAGGGCCGCGACCCATGCCCCCCCAGGGAGACAGGTTTGTGCAACCATGAGCCATTTATTCTCGATTATTCAACAACAGAAGTCAATAATAGGTTTGAAGTAGCCTTTGGGTGGGAGGGTGGAAATTATGAAGTCCACTTTTGCTTCTGACACATCAACCGCCCTTTTTTTTTTTTTCAAACTTTTCAGAGCATTCAATTTAAAGTAACACGTGTGAGTTAAAAAGAGGAACATGTCACAGAAGCCCACAAATATTACAACATTTATTATATTCACTGGCTCTTGCACAATTTTCCTTGTAAGCAGCAGATGTAATAGACCACAGCTCAAAATAGATGTTCATGTCCTGAATATGTATTTTATTAACGCAGACACATGGCATGACTAATATTGAATCATTAAGTTTCATGATAGCCGTCACCATGTGTGTGCTGCATGTCAGTCATACATCCAACACTAAAATTTATGTTTGGAACATTTAAGACTGCTTTATATAGGTGCTTTATATAGCTAACACTGCTAATTAGTATATCACCCAATCCTTCTTGTATCTTCTTGATATATTGAATTAATCAATTGAATTAGAATTATTGTCTAGATCGAGGAGACTAATGAAAACCGTCTGAATTCGCAGTTTTTAGTCACAACAGTCCTGTAATCTGTATTATTTACACTATGTAAGCAGTTTTGTACTTGAAGGTGACATTTATTCTCTTTCATTAAAGGAGAAGGTTGGAATATTCTGTATTTTACTTCTTGTCAGCAAATTCTGCTAAAAGACCAAAGACAATGCATTAGTCCAAATCTCAGTACTTTCTCACTTCCCCAACGCCGTCAGTTGCACTCAGCCTTTGTGGCCGCCCTCCCCTTTTTCTGGAGACGTAAATCTGTCAGAATAAATAATGAGTACCTGGTTTCATTTTTTTAAGAAAAGAAAACAAATACTGGAAATAGTTGCGCCAGTTTGTGTGTGAAGGTATCGATCAGTCGCTCGCTAGGGAACATGGGCTTCCCAATCAAAAGAAATCACTGATGTAACATAACTTCAACATAAGTTTTCAGGCGCCAAACCAGTAGAGTGTGTTTATATATGCAGGTCATAAATAAATAAGCTTAACTAGTTTTTTCACTTGTCTACGCAACAGCACCACGCGGAGAACGTGAGACCAGTTTTAGTTTGTACTTTCGTTGAAACTAGGATTAGTATCGCTGTGGCTGGTTACTCAATTCTGGTGAATACAATACTGTGTGAGAACAATGCACTAATTGCCGTTTCATTTGTCTCTGTGTATTTATATTGCTGCTGTTTATAATTGGGTATTTTCTCTCTTTTTTTAGTCTAGTTTAGGGGACTTACCCCTCACTGATGTTTGTTTCTGTTCTTGTTTGCGTTAGCTGACAAAAGTAAAAATTTAACCCAAACTCTTGTTCCTCTTCCTTAGAAAACGGCCACTGTCGCCGCCCCCCAAATCTTCCGGGAAAGGCCCAGCACTGCCGATGGGAAAGCCGGCCATCCCGGGCTCCGCTTCAGCCACAGGCTCAGGCTCCGGCTCGGGCTCCAACAAACCGAGCAACACGCTGTCCCGCCGCGAGGAACTGCTGAAACAACTGAAGGCCGTGGAGGACGCCATCGCCCGGAAACGAGCAAAGATCCCCGCCAAATAAAAGGAAGCGCCCTTCCTCACCTGTTCGCCAGTCTGCCTGCCTGCCTGTGCAGCCTTGTGAGCCGGAATACAGCGAGGGTCACGGGATGGAGCGTTTTTTCCCCTGCCTTCAGTGGACATATAAAAATGTTGTATGGTTCATGTATAAAGGCTATTGTGTAAGTGAACAGGAAGTGGTCGCCACGAAAAACCATCTTCTGCTTGTTTGCCCTCAGAAGAGGTTTGGCTCCGCTCCATTCTAGAGTGTTGTTCACTCCCATATGCCCGACTTTAGCTCTCCTTAAAGGTCTTTGAATGTCTCAGCTGCAGTTTACCTCATCAACTAGAAACAGGAGGAAACATTTGGGCATTTGGTGAGGGAGGGACGTCTCAGGAACGGAGTGTACTTCACGGTCTGGAAACAGGAGGGGTAGTAAGGTGCACTTGATCACTTGCTTCTCACTTTGTTCCTCCAGTGAAGAGGAAGCATCTTCCTCACGTGGTGTGACGAATGACAGATTTATACACACATTGAATCTACTACTTCTGTCTTTCTCTGCCCCCTTTTATCGTCTTGTTCTCTCACGTCTTTTCTTTTGTTTCCTCCATGTGGAGTGATGTGACTGTTGGGTCAGCTCTACAGGGTACTGACAGCCCACAGGGCTTCACAAGGCATCTTTGTATAAATCTACAAATTCTTGAGCATCTATATCCAGCCACTGTAAGCGATCACAAGGCCATGCTTTGTTTACAGCGGGTGCCCATCTTTAACCAATGACTCGTCTGCGTTCTGTGTTTTAGGACAGTGTTCACTGTCACACCTTGTACAATAATAGCAAGTCATCAGATTCTTTCAAGCGTATGATTATAGACAACAGTGATGTGAAGTATTGCTTTTTTCTTTCTTTTTTTTTTTCTTTTTTTTAAACCTGCAGATTTTTTTGTTTTTCTTCTTAGCTCTTCTCAAGTGAAAAACCTGATGTTTTATTTGTGTCACATTTTTAGTTGGAGACGTATGAGTGGTGGAACGGGGACATTTAGAGACAAGATGTCTTGCTTTTGTGACAAAAGCCTTCTAAATAAACTATTTTGATAAAGAGAAGGTCGGTTGGTGCCTGTTTTTTCTCTGTCGTACTACTACTAGATACTAGATACTAGATACTAAAATATGCTAAAAAATAACCAGCATCACTCAGGGCTTAAATCTTTTGTTGACCACGCTGAGCCATGACATTTGTTTAAAAAAAACCCTGTAACAGCTGGTACAGTGTTGCAAAAGCCGGGCACGGTGTTGTGAAATGTTCCACTCTGTTTTTCTGATGAAAGCAGACATGCCACTCCTTTGAAGTCATAAAAGTTGTTTTAATTGTTAGGCTTGGCGGCAAGTTCGTGTTTGATCTTGTCATCTTTAGCCATGTTAGAAGCGTCTGTTGGTTGCTTTGCTTTGTTCACTTGGTCCAGACTGTAAATGACATTCATGGTCCCCTGAGGGTGAATACTGATGACTTTCTTGGCTACCATTAGGTCAAAATTTCTCCAACACTTAGCTGCAGAACTAAGTGTTCGTACAAGCCTCGACTGTAGTCTGTTTCATGCTCTAACACAAAGATTGTGAAGATGTTAAATACTCAACTTGTTAAACATCAGCATATATAAGCATTTAGACTCCACAGAAGGTCTCTGAGCATTTTGTCACTGTTGCAAATGAATATGAATTTGTATTTGGCACGTACCGCTGAAACAACCAACCAACTGAGGGCCGTCTGTTGTGTGTGTGTGTATCTGGGATTTAATTATCTTAGCAATCAGGCAAACCTTCATTTCCCAAAACACTCAACATTCGACTGACTTTTTGTTGAGATGGTGTTTTTGGAGTACGAGCACCTTGAAACCAAATTAGCATTTAAAGATGATAAATGATCGATTTGCTAAGAGTTTATCATCAAGACACAGGACCTGTGCAGTTAAATGTGAATAAATAAGAGCTAAGTTACATTTTTAGGCTCTATTAACAGAACGTGGAAGATGTTTTTCACGTCAGTTGTTGTGTTTTTGTTACCTTAGAATGAATCTACAGACGTCACAGATTTTTCATGAAGTCCAAACTAAACACTGGCTCTAAAGAGGGTTTGTGCACAGTTTCTGGCCACTGTTGGTGCCACCGCACATGTGGAAGCCATTAAAATCATACAAAGGTCATGCCAACATTTCTTTCCGACTCTGGCATGTTTTGAAATATAACTAGTGGAGGAATAAGTTAATACGTGAGAGAGTTTGCAGAGGTGTTTTGCATTACACGAATTCCTTTCAGAGTTCCCTAAACGGTGACCTTTATCTGAACCAGAAATTTGCTTATGACTGAATAAACAACCCTGCAAGACCAAGCGCGGTGGAAAGTTATGTTTATCTGTGAGAGCACTGTCCCCAAAATGTTGACGTGTCGGCATGTGGAGATATTCATCATTCACCTGGTATTCGGAGCAAATAACACTATGAAGGAGGTTCCAAGTGGTTTTGGCTTGTCAGTCAGGATTCACAGGTTAAAGCGTTCAGTACTACTAGTTTACTTTTAAACAATACAGTGTGTTTTCATATGTTTTAAATAAATTAATGTGTAAGTAATGAGTAAGATCTGAAATAGAGGTATTAACCTCAAATTGTACATCTTCATATATACATATAGTGAAGAGCATTGGTCCAAGCACAGAACCTTGTGGTACTCCGTGATTACAAATTAATATCCATCTAATAAATAGGACTTAAACCAGCTCAGGGAAGGTCCTTTAATGCCAAATAGGCACTGACTAAGATCTATTAAGTACAGAGACAAGATGCAATTATTAATAATAATTAATAATTGTACCCTGGATCCTCAAATGAACTGTCATGTACAAAGTGACAGCTGATTGGTGACTGCTTTCTGAAGGATCTTGCTAGATACAGTAAGTCAAAGCTTTGTAGGGTTTATTCAAGTGTACTTGGACTTTTAAAAAGTTATTTAAGTTTAGAAAAAGTTAGAAAAATTACAACGGCATCGAACTCATGTGTTATTTCTCCAGACAGACTGGTTCCTGATAAACTATAAGTAATGCACTACAGTCATATTTTGTAGGCAGGCTGTCTTACAGACCTCCATCTCAGACAGTCCTGAGCACATCCAAGAACTATGGAGCAAACAGTGAGTAATGTCTAGTCTAGTAATGTATCATTGGTTTGATTGCCATCAGCTGCCAGTTACAGTTTCTCAGAATTCCCTGCTTTGTGTACTTAAGGAAAAGATATTAATGTTTAGTATCTCCACTCAGTTTTCGCACTGTTCAATACACTCCAAGGGGACTAACCAGTGGAAAGTTAACTGTGAATGCCCCTGCCACGCTCATGTTGATAAGAGGACATTCCCCTCCTATTGATAGATGAGCCTTCTTATTGACCAAACGCCCCAATAGACACACACATTCACACGCTCTTCGCTGTGACACAAGTAAGAAAGAAAGTGAGAAATCAATGTTTAAAGAGTGACACATTTTAGGTTACATTAGAGCATCCGAGTGTGTGTGCATGATCCAGTGCTCACCTGTAAAAACGCCTCACCAGCTAAGAAGGCTTCATAATCATACAAGCAGCAAGCGGGAGGAGAAGACCACCAGTGGTCACCTGTTTCAAAGTCTGACATTTTGGTGACACTTCCAACCACTTCAACTTCCTCCTGTGTGGTTCTTTGACATTGTCGCACTACATCCACCTTTACTTTTGATGGACAAACCTCATAAACCTATTCTTGGCAGTCACTTCAATATAAATAAATGTAATTTTTTGGCATTTACTGTGTGTACAGATGATCAATGATCAGACCATCACGTGTGTGTCATCATACCATTCAAATACAGTACATGCTAAATTTTTCTCTCTATTATTTTTGGCTTTAGAGACAGCTGAAGAGTGACAGGAAATGCGGGGAGAGAGATGGGGAATGACATGTGGCAAAGGGCCACAGGTCGGGACTCGAACCCTGGCCGGTGGCAGCGAGCCTTCGCATATGGGACAGCTGCTCTACCGACTGAGCTAAGCGCTGCCCCAGTAGATGCTAATTTGAGGTCCCAGACGTCACACTCAGAAAGCAGACGGTGCTTCCTCCTGTCCAGTAACTGCAGGTATTTTTGCTTGTTGGCTGTGATGATGACAAGATTGCAGATCTACCAATAGTGGGTTTGTAAAGTTAATGCCAAATTTCTGACTCTGGAATGATTTAACTGTTTTTTGGTTCCAGTTATTTATGTTATTTTACAAATAAATTCCACCACACACTCAATGAATCCACTGATGTCCTCCGTGACGCTGATGGTGGGTGAATGTGCTCCAGAATATGGTCTTTCATTGGTCTGCCCATTTTCTGTCTGCCTCAATGGGGGCAGGCATCAAAGTTTGATTACATACTCCTCAGGAAGGTGACTGCACGTTCACATGATGGACGGTGTTTGTTCCTCTTGTGGTGAAGTTTAAACATGGACGGGAGGAAGCACCACACATCACATTGATAAACAATGACGACACACACGCGGTGGTCTGATCACTGATAATCTGTACACACAGCAAATGCCAAAAAATGACATTTATTTATATTCAAGCGACTGGAGAGAGTAGGTTTATGAGGTTTGTCCATCAAAAGTAAAGGTGAAAGTAGTGTGACAACGGCAAAGAACCACAAATTCCACAGGGGGAGTTGAAGTGGTTGGAAGTGTCACCAAAATGAGTTTTAAACAGGTGACCACTGTTGGTCTTCTGTCTTCTGTTTATGCACAGCAGTCAGTGTTTTCCAGGTTTTTTAACCATAAGCCTAATCAGTGCTCAACCTTAATCAGTTATTTTTATAACTATGAAGAGGGAACGTCCCCTCACTTTAATGAAACAGTGAATTTAAAACCTCAACCCTGCCAGTGTCACGAAGTATTTTGTAGTGTAAGATGGAGGATAACAAAATAAATGAAATGAAAGAAATTTAGAGGCAGCTGATGTTGACTTTGCTTGTCGATCGCAGGAAAGTCACTTTCAGGTTTGAGTTGGCGTCCTGTGACACACCTGCAATCAGTGTTCACCTTTTACAGTTTTAGTCGCCCCCTACGTAAGTCCATAAAGTTATTGTGGTCAACATGTTCCTTCCTGGTGGAGCCACAGGTGGACTGAGGACTCTTTAAAAAAACAAAAAACAAAGATGATACAGATTTGGACACAGCACAGCAGCAGCATCAGATAGGGTCGATCTCCAGAAACACATTTTTCAAAATTACCAAACCCGGAAAAGCAGTACTTTACAGTTTTTGACTCACATCCTATCTGATGTTGCTGTGAAAAACACTCTCCAGAAACACATTTTTCAAAATTAGCAGTGCTCTAGTCGTGTGTGCTTTAAATTTCTGTTCCTCGTGTTCGGACTGAAACGGGTAAAAAAGCATTCAGTTTCTCTGCCCCTCTGTTTGGAATCAGAACTTTCTGCTGCTCTACTTTAAGAAGCCCTCAATGGAAATCTTTTGAACAGTGCCTATGTTCTTAATTTGTTACTGTATCTACAACTTCTGCACTTTATTTTCCTATTTACTCACACTTTAGCATTTTAATACTTTAATGTTTTTGTGTTTGGTTTTTTTGCTGCTTGTTTGTTGTTGTTGTTCGTCTGTCTTGATTGTAATGACGTGTGCTGCTGCCTTTCTTGGCCAGGTCACCCTGAAAGAGGTCTTTATCTCAGTGGATTTTCTATCTGGTTAAATAAAGGTTAAATAAATAATAATAAAAAAAAAGAAACGTCATCACACATCATATGCAAAATCTAAAATAAATGTAAATTTGCATGATACAAATGTTACGTGACCAGTAAAAAAGTTTCTATAATCCATCCTGAATCCACAAATCAGAGGTCGATCAGTTGGTAAAGTAATCCTACAACAACAAAAACTTACACAAACACATTCTGAAGGTTTGATTCAAATCTAATCTGATTTCAGAAGCTTTTGACCAAAGATCTGACCAATGCAATTAGATTACTGGGTGCAGCGAGGTCATTGGGTCAAATCACGTGCTGCACTGTCACGAGTTGATTTGACTCTGGTAAGTTTCACTTTGTATTTAGTTGTAGTTGGTGTCAGTTAACACCTTGTTTAGTTGCTTTTATATTGAGTATGAATATATTTCATTGACCTCTTTTATAGGCCTATTAAAGTTTATATTGTTTGTATTGTTTTCACTTTTTTGCAAAGTGAATGAAAACCCAGTTTTCAATGACAGCTCCTGTTGTCTTATTGCCTCGCTGCCTTGTCGCTGAGAGAGAGTTCAACATGGCATTAAATGCTCTAAGAGACCAATAAAACTGATAATAAACATTAAAAAGAGTATTCAAATGTGTTAATCACCTTAAATCCAGCAACCTAGATACTCTCCAAACCCAAAAGGTGAGTCCAGAAAATAATCCCCTATGACTCCACCCTCTCACAAAACAAACAAAACTGCTGCGTAAACATCAATCAGACTTTCCCAAATGATGATGCGATGTGAAAAATGAAAACAAAATCCTGTCGGGAACAAGAAAAGCCAAAGCAGATCAGAACGTTATCTGACTCTAAAAAATAGATTATGAACTCTCCAAATATCTCTCTGGCACTAAATGAAAAAAAAAAGGAAGACACAAAACACCGTGGCAACCAAAAGAAAACAGAACACATGGTCACTGTTCAATATGTGAGGTGGAAAGAGAGATGCACTTCCCCGTCGGATCTAAAACATTCAATGAAATCTGAAATATGAACTTTAACAAGTCCGGCTGTGTCATCTCAGATTTCAAAGATCTACGCAACCTTTCAAAAATAATAAAATGCTCCTGTAGAAGAGACAATGAAGACTCTCTTGAGCCTCAAAACTATTGAACTGTAACTACAAAAGTGGTGTAATAATAGCTGCCACCCTATCTGCTTCAGAGGACATTTGGCATTGTTGTTACTGGGCCACTCTATACAAAGTGCTGCTGGAAAATCTCCTGACAAAGATAAACTGAGGGAGATAAAAAAAAAAAAATGATGATGATGATAACAAACACTGCTATTTTTAGATCTCAGCCTCCCTGATGTTTACAACATAGCATTCAGGGAGGTTGTATTACATCATGAGTATGACTTAGTGTGACACAGACAGTTGTGGGCTCCACCAACATGGAATTTCTAATTTAACTCAAGTTTAAATAATTCTCCACATGCAAGGACTGCAACTATTATGTTGTTGATGTTTTGTGTTTCCATGTCAGGAGCTCGTGTTAACCTCTTAATGCTCTGAAAGACAATCAGACAAAACATTTTATTTCTAAGTGTTCCTGAAATAAATCAAGTTTTTTTTTTTTCATTTTTGACTATTCTGAATCAATTAATAACTTTATTCCTGTGACTAAGCTGATGTCTGAGTGCTCTAAAACAAAATGAATACAGCTTTTAGTGTTTATTTCTGAGAGTTCTGGTTAAATGAATAAAAGGGCAGCACGGTGGTGCAGTGGACAGCTTCAACAGCAACAAGTATGTGGGTTTGAACCTTCATGTTTGTACCAAGAGTTTGTGGCTTTAACCTTTCTGTGTACTCTCTGGGCAGTCCAGCTTCCTTCCAGATACATGCAAGTTAATCTGACTCAATCAATTATGTAATTATATAATTATGTACTTTTTTAATTTGGCCGCAGGGGTGAATGTGAGCATGAGTTTGTGCAAATAAAGAAGAAATCAATTTGTTTTTGTTCTTAGATACACACACACACACACACACACACACACACACACTGCATACTATATCATATAATAATAGTGATGATGATTAATGATGTGTGTGTGTGTGTGTGAGAGGAGAAACATCCTGGGGCTACGCACTGCTGTATGATGCATACCTGCCCAGCCCTCACAGCTCCACAGCTTTCACTTCAAAAAGAGGAAGTCGCCTTTTCCATTTCCTCATGCTGCTGGTTTTTCCCAGGTGCACGCCATAAATAGTGGGCAGATTTAAGATGACGGCTAGTTTAAAGCAAAGCAGATCCCCTCGCAAAGTGTCAGAGAAAGAAGAGACGCGCACGGAGAAAGACAGAGGATGGACTTGAAGCAGGTGAGTGCCACACACAGACAGGACAACTGCTGAGGAGACTCTGCTCTCTGCCGCCCTCCATCACTCATCAGCCCGTCTGTCTCCTCCACAGATTCTCATCTTTGGACTTTTAATCGCGTCCGTGTGGACGGACAAGATGCACCGGTGCTATGATGAACACGAGCTGAGTGATGCAGCAGACAGGAAGCTGAGGTCGCACTACTCGCAGCCTGAGAACCCTTTACCTTCTCAGGCATCTGACACACCTGCCGTGTGCCCCGTCGAGCTTTTCCAGCAGGCGACACCAGATCACATCAGCGGCAGGTCCGTGTCCCCCTGGAGATACATGTGAGTAACATCCATTTTCACACGTTTTAGAACTTTTACATGAATGGATCAGGGAGCTCAGAGGTTGTTAGTCAGTAAGTGGTCAGATGTGAACAGTCAGCTGCCTCCTGTTGTAGTTCTTTAAACTTTGAACACATCTCCATCTTCAAAGAGTCTCTGAATATTTTGGTGTATATTTTTAGAGTCTTTCATCAATCACACAATTTGCATGTGGTTTTCTCTATAATAATCCGACACCACAAAACCACAATGAACATGTCAAATTCCATTCAACTCCACCCTGCGTGCCTGCTCGTAATTAAAGGTGTATAGCGAAAAAAAAAAAACTCGATACAATAACTCATGATTATTTGCACAATACTCAAATTCCTGATGTTGCATTTGCGTGTTTGCGTCATCTTTTCTGCGTTTTAACATTGCGTTGATTAGTAGTTGTGATTTTGGACACCTGGAGTGGCGCTCAGGTGCGCTCAGGTGCGCTCAGGTGCGGCACACCTTTAGAGACAGGGGAAAGTCCCACTGCTGTGATTGCACTTGTGTTGGCACTAAACCGCAGGGAATGACGTGCGTTACCTCCCCTGAGTGAAAAGTGTTATCGCTGATATGTTACACTTCATTAACTGTTTCGTTAGTGATTAGACTTGTAGTTATCCTGCAAGATTTCTGGCTCTTCCTGGATCTTGTTCTTTTTTTAGGACCAAAGAGCTGATTGATTAAAGTCACTGATTTTTTTTTTTTTTTTTACAAGACTCCTGCCCTCCAGCATGATGATAACTAATGCCTAACAGGTTTGACCTGTTTGGGAACGCATGTGCCTCGCACGGCTCTGTGTGCACTATGTAAACTGTAGTTCATCATTTCTATGACATAGATCTCAAATAGATCATTAAACCAGTCAGTGTGTGGTGTGATCACCATCATGCAGAGAGAAAAGGTTGTTCATTTGTACCATGTGGAATGTTTGAAACTTTTATGGTATGCACAACTTATGTGTGCATAGAGGGAGGTTTTATATCTTTTCTTTAAACTCATGATGGCTCAAAATAGAAAATACTGTACTCAAAAATAAAAGTCTAGTGTTCATATTTTTGTCCAGTGTAGTTTTTGACAGGATGGCAGTGGTGAAAAGTAAAAAAGTACATGAGAACTTGCACAGTATGTTAAGTATGCTTAACCTATACTCCACTTCAGAGGGAAATATTGTGTTCTTTCTGCATAAAACCGCTGATCAGTTTAAGGGGAGGGAATAATCAAAAACCACCGACAGTCTCAGTAAACCAGACAGAGCGGCAGGACGAGTGCTGTCATCTTCTGGAGCCACATCAAAGAGCAAAAAAATTCACCTAAAAATACAGTGGTGCACCGCATGCTTATTTCCTTCTCTGATCTGGTGATCTGATCCTGATCCCGTAAACCCGGGCTCCACTGTGCTGTTCCTGGTACAGTAGCAGGACTTTACAAAGGCGTTGTAGTCACAAATGGTGCCATCACTAAGGATGTTCTGGACTTACTGGCAGTATAGCTGTAGGTCTCGGGTACCTGGGGCACTTGCCATCTTTTTCATTGCTCCAATCTGGACTCTGGACCCTCCAAATGAAACCTAGTTCACTTACTGCTGTCAGAAAATCGCTATGAGTCTCAAATTGTGTTATTACTACCTGTATTTTTGATGCATAATTGTGTTGGATGTCTTGCTGTCTTTGGATACGCTGCTTACGCGCTCATCTTCTTCTTTTCCAGACTCAAAACGCTGAATGATCACTTTCCTTCCACCTACACAGAGGCTCAGTGTCTGTGTTCTGGGTGCATCCTCATCCAGGACAACTCAGACCCGGACATGAGACCAGTGGAGAGCTACGACTACAACTCAGTCCCCATCAAGCAGAGCAAGGTGTTTCTCAAGAGGGAGCTCTGCAATGATGGGAAGAAATACTCTTTGAAGCCGGTCACCCTGGATGTAGCTGTGGGCTGTACCTGCGCCAAAGTCAAAACCTCCTCCTCTTAGAGGGGATCTATGTAGACCTGCTGTTACAGCGGTGCGTGTGTTTGTTTTAAAATGCACCAAGTTCTCGAGAAAGTCTAACTCAAGGGTGTCAAGTCTCACAGTGTGAGTGTTGGCTCAGAGGTAACCTTAATGAGCAGCCGACACCCCTGAGATTATTAATGAAGCTTTAAAAGTCAAAGCAACGTCAGCCTATTTTTGTAGGCCTAGTTATTATCACAATGATGACATCATGTTGAGACATCTCTGAATTTATTATGACTAGTTTACTGCTGTGCATACTGCAGATAATGTAAACTATTGAGTTCTTTTCTTATTGATGGCCTTGTCATCGAAGTACATAGCTATTGTATAGTTTTTATATATAATATTTTACACACTAATAATATTTTAATATCTATTTATTTGGTTTGTTTTGCATATTCATTTGAAGGCTTTTGAATGCTCATGAGCAGATGAAGAAGACTCTTTATTTATTTACTTTATTTATGTTGGATATCTTGTAGGTTTGTCCCAGTGGGACTTTATAAGTCTGATACAGACTTAAAAGTTCAGCTTCTTTGAAGCAAAAATAAAGAAACATATTTTATGGGAAACAAATTGTCTGTGTGTTTCGATATACAAAGCTGAATTTTTGGACTACTATCTGAACAATGATCCAAAAATACACTGATAAATATCGTGAAATATGTTCAATTAAATCGGTTCAGTTTTATTTATATAGTGCCACATCGTAACAGAAGTTACCTCATGACACTTTGTATACGGAGCAGGTCTATACTCTTTATAATAGACTCAACTATTCCCACCATCAACTTGGCGAGGGTGGCAAGAAAAACCTTCCCTTAAGAGGCAGGACCTGTGTCATGACTAGTTAGAGTACGGACTTTAAATAAATTTCACTAACAAAGACCACGCCAGTTTGGATATAGAGTTAACTCTAACTCTATCACAGGTTCCACTGCTACTGTAATCATTCTATCATTTATTGTATTTCATTGTCATTCTATCATTCATTGTAATTGTACAATATGTTTGTGTTGATTTGTTCTGTACACGTGATATCCATTGCACGTCTGTCCGTCCTGGGAGAGGGATCCCTCCTCTGTGGCTCTTCCTGAGGTTTCTTCCACCTTTTTTCCCTGTTAAAAGGGTTTTTTGGTGGGCAAGTTTTTCCTCACTCGAACCGAGGGTCTAAGGACAGAGGGTGTCACTCCCTGTACAGATTGTAAAGCCCTCTGAGGCAAACTGTGTTTTGTGACTTTGGGCTATATAAATAAAATTTGATTTGATTTGATTTGATTTAAAATGGTTTATTGCCTGTTATGGATGAAGGTGGATTAAAGTGATATTGTGTGGGAGGGATGAGGGATGAAGGGAAGGCGGTCAGTGGATGGGATAAGTGAGAAATCACAGGTGAATGGATGGAGGAGTTTGGAGATGAACCAGTGTCGGCTGACTCTTTGGGGTTAGAGCTCCTGAGGTTCCTGAACCAAACAGAGAGAAGGGGAAAAGAAGTTGTGCTTAGTGTTTAGGTGGTCGAGGTCATGGCCTTGTTGTAAAACTTAATTTATTCAGGATTTGTAGGGTCTAGGTACAGCTGTAACGTTGTACAGGTGGAGTCGGTTTGAGGATACAGGAGTGAAAAAAACTTAATTTGAAGGACAAATGACTCGTGAGTAAGAACATGTCCATCTATCTGCAGTAAATCTACCAAAGATGTACGAGTGGGTAACGAGGCAACGTCATCCTACATAACCATCAAGAACATGACAAACTTTCCCATAAGTTATGATGACTGCCAGACCTTCTAATTTTAAACTGCGGTTTGTAGTTTCTGTATCACAACCACAATGTGCACTGTGCAATACAAAACAACGCAGACACTACTACTACTACTACTACTGTGACTGATGTGCTTTCAGTGGGGTTGATATGTGGTGAATGTATGATTCACATTATGATTCATATCTATTATGATAGCATTATGTGATATCCTGTACTCTTGCTGATATACTGCAACATTCAAACACTTCTGACCACAGAATCAGAAAGAAAGTAACTTTGTTTCCTTGTAAGTCAAATGACCTCCGTATGATATCACCGTATCGTATCACACTCTTCTTATACAGAGCATGATCTCACTTTGCATCACTACTGTTGCATTCAAGACATGTTGGTATTTTTAGTGTCTTTTGACACATTTGAATGGTTTTCTTGATGCGACTTCGTATTATTTCCAGTGAGCACAGGTTAGAAGCTCTGTCAGAGTAAAGTTGCAGGAAATGGAAAACCTTCTCCTGGAACGTGCTCATAGAAAAAGTAAAGAGAGAACATAAAGAGCTTCTTCTTTTGATTAAAATAAACATTTGTGTCTCTGTCTGACGTGGTATCTGTCACACTTTTATGTTTTGTGAAGTTCTCTGTCAACAGATCTTCTCTGTCAAGTTCCCATATGTAATATCCACCTCCTCCTTTCATTTGAGAGTCTACCTTTGCTCTTTAGAGAAACCGGGGAGTGGTTCATTATGTAGTTCTGATGGACTTTTTGCCAACTTCACTGACCTTTCAGGGAAATTTAATCTACCCCATTCAAGTTTGTTTAGGTACTTTCAAATCCGGCATTTTCATAATCATAAGCACAAGTTCCCTAATTTACCTCACTGATCAAGTGTGGAGGTAATTCTAGAGACACGGGAGATATGCCATATATATTTTATGATGGTGTCTTTTACAACAGAGCAACGTTGTAATGCTAGACAACAAAATGAAGTGATTGACACGGGGAACTTGACAGGGAGATCCCTGATGATATGTGACTGCACAGTTTATGTAAACATTAGTTTAGTATTCTCTATCTAAGCCTTCTTAGAGGAACTTGGAACATGGAAGTACTACCTTGACCTGGACTGACCCACGCTGACCTACATTTGGGTCTCCCCAAGTCTTCCAGCCGACCTAAATTGTCAACTTATCTAAAATTGTATTTCAGAAGAGGTGTGTCGACCAGCTTTAATCTCTTCTTTGCTCTCACCAGGTCTTTATTTGTTATCGACTTCACTGTATTTACTGCTCAATAAAGTGATTTAATGTCAGGTCAAATGTTTTTCATTTTCTGAAAAGATACCCACGTCTAAACACTACCACCCGGTGACTACATGACAGCTCTACCTGCCACTAATTCACTGGTGTGAAATCATGTTGAAGTAGCTCAACAGTGCCATCGGCTGTCTGAAAAGGCGCTGCGCCTCAGATGGCGTAGTGCGCTGCTACTTGAACATGTGCCAGGTTCAAAGGGGTCATTTGAAGTCTCTCTTTTTTTTTTCCGCAAGATTGCACGTGTCCGCCACTGATTTTGATTTCATTTTGCTCGTTCCCCTGATCAGAGAAGTGAAATCAAAGTCGTTGACCAACTATTGTTTGAGATGGTGTTGGTTCGCTGATGATTGTACATCAGATCGTCTGAAACTGTTGTCATAGCAACATGTCCTTAAGCCCAAGCGCTGCAAAAGTGCCGCTTATTGACAGCTGATCACGAGCAAGATGCTTTAAGATTCATGGATGATAAATTTATGCTCGAGTGTTGATATTATAATTATGAAAATGTAGTTTATTGTAAAATAACTATGATCTGTTGGTGTAATTGTCACTATTATAATTTAATAATGAAGTTATTCATTCTTATCCATGATTAAACAAGAAAACAACCAAACTAAATGTCAATGATTCTGTTGACAGTTAACGAGACAGAACATATGAACATATGACATTTAATTTGACCTTACATTGGAAATTTGTCATTTGAACACTAAAACTTTAAAATAAGTTATTAACTGCTGCAACTGCTCATTTAATTTAAGCTGCTTTTAAAAATAGATTTAATAGCAGGCTCATGATTATCACTGCAAAGTCTGTTGGAAACCTCCTCGTGGACTTGTGTTTTATGTTTTCATGTTTTACGTCTTTGAGACTTCTGTGCATCGCTCCACTGTATCGGTGCATGCCAGAAAGGTTCCCAACATACCATCCATGATCATTGGTTTCAACTCCCTACTTATCTGACCTTTTCTGACTTATTTTTCAAAATAAAAGCATGTCATTATTTAAGATGAATTAACATGTCAACATGTTAGCAAGTTAAGTCACATTTAAAGAACAGGATTCTGCTCTTCAAACAGCATATCAAATACAAAGATGACAGTAAATAGCTCTATTTATTACTTTATCAAATCATTGTTTACAAAGTTGTAACACAGAGTTACGGGGAATTAACAAAACAAAGTAACAATCCTTTCCTCGGACGTGAACCTCTGGGCTGAGACACCTCCAGGAAACCTGCGTCAGTTCATTTATGTGGCAAACTTCTTCTGCCGGACCGGTGCAGGCAGCTGAGACATGATGTCCAGCAGGGGGCGCTCCACCACGACCACAGAGTGGTCCTCCAGTAAACTTACACACATGAGGTGCTGCGGACGAGAACAGGAAACGTCAGTGAAGAGGCTTTTTATCCTCCTTTTCCAACAATATTACTTTAAATCAATGATGACAACCAGGAGAAAATGTAGTAATAACACATAAAATATAAGCGCCACAGCTCAGAGTGATGATGGTACCTTGAAAGTCTTGCATATCTTAAAGGCATGGCTCTGCCTGAGCCTCTCTTGTTCGGGGAGACTCCTCAGTGTCATCTGATTGTAGAGCATAGTCTTTGCTTCAGGGAGGGGCTGCATGTGGAAGCAAAGACACACAAATATAGTATTTAATCACCATCCTTCTGTCACTGAGAGCGTAGTGGCATTAGCATCATTTGTTTTGAAGGTTGGTGTCAGTTTGAACGAGTGTTCACGTACCAGACTCTGGTCAATGATGCAGAACATGAACGTGTCATGCAGGAAGATGTGAGCTGGGTTTTTAGGGTTGAAGGTGATGTGGGTGACGGGTGTGTCCCTCTCCAGCCACAGATGGTGAAGTCCTTGTTTCTGCAGCTTCCGACTCCAATCTGTGTATTCTTTCTGGATCAGGGAGTACTCAAAGATCTGCACCACAGACGCGGCAGGAAACAGTGTTAGAGGATATCTATCTCAATATTGTCTTTGGAGAAACTTGCTGTGCTCGTCTTATTATTGGTTTACCTGGTGGTCAGCATACGTCACAACAAGGTTGCTGGTTGTTGGGTGGATGCCTATCGCAGTGGGACAGGAGCTGTACACAGGAACTGTGCAATGAAGCTGCAAAACACACAGAGGTATAAGGAGGTAACTGTTGTTGGTTTGGTTACATTTTAACCAATCAAGTAGAGGAAAAGTGAGTTCATCTCACCTTTTGCTTGCGGAGGTTGTAGACGTGGATCTCACAGTCTGTGTTTGCTGTTGCGAGCCATTTGCCGTCCTCGCTGGCACACAGCAGGTGTACCGGCTGCCTGGAGCCTGGACGTCACACACAAACATGTTTTATACATTATAAGCTGCAGGACGGTTCTCTTCTTCTCTACTCCTAAAATGCTAACATTTGGACCTGTCCATCAATAACACTACTTAATAGCCTGTCCCTGGACTCACCTGACTTGGGTCTCAGAGTATGAAGGTATTTGCACTCCAGCTGGTTTAGAGCAACAACAATGACTGAAGACTGGCTGGAGGAAGCAAAGAGTTTAGAGGAGTCAGGGGAGAAGCTGAGCTGGTGGACCGAGCGAAGCTCCTTGGGAACTTTTGACACCTGGAGGGAGGCGGAGTAAGGAGACAGAGGGTGGTTCAGTTATATACATTATACATCATGGCCGTGTGACAGATGACTAACACAGACAGCGGGGTTTGGGGGTAGCAGTGTCAGTGCTTAGGATCCCACCTTGGTGATACTGATGTTGTTGCCGTACTGTAACCTGTAGAGACGGACACTGGAGAGAGTCGAATACGCCAGCCAGCCTCCACATGGAGACAAAGCACTGCTGCAGATGTGATCCTCTCCCTGCAAACGTCAGCACACACAGTCAGTTTTCATCCTCGAAACTCAAAGATTAAATAAGCTGGAGGTCAGTCTACAGATCAGATTTCTACCGTACACACCTTCCTCTTCAGCTGGATCAGCTTCTCTGGTTTTCTCTTCACTGGAAGGCTGTCACCAGGCTTTCCTGTCACAAGCACAATTATTACACTGTTTATTACACCACATTTCTCTCATTATAATAAATATTTATGTAGGTGTGTGTGTGTGTGTGTGTGTGTGTGTGTTTTCCTCACCATGCCCATCGCTCTCTCCTATTCGCCACAGCTCTAAATGATCGGAGAACTGGAAGAGCAGCAGTCCTGCTTTCTTTGCGCAACAAACCAGATTTCTCTACATGAAAAGACAGACAGACAGATGCAGAGAGGTAAGCATGTCGCCATGGAAACAGTCATGACCCACAGCGGCTTTAAGGTGCTTTCGTAAACACTGAATGAATGATTTGTGACGAGGTTTTTCGTCTATGATGAACTCACGTGTGGGAAAGCTATTTTGCGTAGTGCTGACTCGTGGGTGTTCTTCTCCACCTTGTCCAGCAGGGGTCGCACTATGAGCTGGGTGTCCATACCTGACGGGATCACAAACATATAAACATCATAAGCTGCTGAAGTGAATCATATGGAGGGGAGGGATGCAGGGTCGCTCTCCTTCTTTGTTTCCTCTCACACAACAACAAATTTAACACTGACCTCCAGAAACCACAGCGGTCTCTGTGTGGACGAGCGCCCTCACATCATGCGTGTGGTTCTTAAAGGTCCTGGTTCGAACCCACTCCTTATCCTGCTGGTCCATAGTGGTGCTGATCAACTGAAACTGGATGACGGTGCCCTCTGACGTCCCAGCTAACACGCTGCTCTCGTCCTGTTAAACATGAGGAAGGTCACTGATTCTGTAACTCTGCCATCACAAGCTGTGTAACGTGTCCTTTTGTTCTTGCTTATGCACTCACCGCTGAAACAGACAGAGCCATGACGTCCCACTTTGTGACCGGGTGAGTTCTGACCAGAGTTCCTGTGAGTCCGTCCCAGATCTGGACCTTCCCTGCAGAATCGCTGCTGATGATTGTGTGGTCAGACAAGAAAGCAATGCTCCAAACCACAACCTCTTTGCACCTGGATGGTCCAAAACCTCTGTCTACCAGAAGTCTGTGTGTGCTGTGGCCTGAGGTCAGCAGAAGATCAGAATCAAATCATCAAGAAATGCACAGAGTTTCACATTTAACAGACACCAAACTAATCTTCTTAAGACCTTTTTTTCTGTGCTTTGTCCTGTGCTAATCGCTTCAGGATAGAGTTGCATCTCATTACCTGTTTCAGCATCAAAGATTCTGATCATGTCTATCATGCCAGCAGCAATCAGTTTCCCAGAGGGATGCCAGGACAGAGAGATAATACGACCTAGAAGATCACATGAATCAAAATTAAACAGTCAGTGTCGTTAACTCACAGGCAAGGTCCAAAATGACTCGTCCACAACAAAATATTGATTCATTTTAAACACCAAGTTACAATTATCACACCAGTACTTCCTGATGGTCACTTTCTGAACATGAACTCGATCGTTTTTCTAGTTTATAGAACAAAAAGGTTCTTAAAATTTTCAATATAGACATGGTAATAACATGCACATAGGTACAGAAAGTAGCTGTAAACACAGGTGTGTATTTATGAATACAGCTGCCAGTTATAACACAGATATAGTTCTCTGTCAGTTTGTGCTCTGACCTTTCTGCCTGTCGAGGTTTCTTTGAAACTGAATCCTCTCCTCCAGGATTTCAAACATCTTCACTGTCCCGTCCTCACAAGCGACCTGAAACAGAAAACATTCAATAAGTCAATAAAAATCAAAGCTACATAAGACGCGTCTCTTCAGTTCTTCAGCCTGGATGGAAGCGTTTTATAAAAAAGGTCTTGACTGACCGCTAGCAGTGTTCCTTCGCTGTTACTACTCATGGCCCAGATCGGTCCTCCGTAGGCCTCCACGGTGTATTTGGGCTTCAGGTTCTCCAGATCATACTCTGTGATCTCTCCATTCAAACCAGCACTAAACAGACGCTGGCCCACCCAACACAGAGCCTCGGCAGCTCTGCCGTCCTGTCCTGGGATGATCTGCGAATCAAAAATCAAAACAAGTTATCCTTCAGCTTTAACCCCAACTCTTGTACACAGACTGAGCAGTTTAATGCTTTTCTTGTTTATCTGCACAGATGCATGGAGAGGAGGACGTGACTTGATATTTTCAATACGGCATACATGTGCAGCAGTAAAGCAGAAAAGTTTTCATCAACCAAAACATGATTAAGACACCTAACACATGGGACATCACCGGAGACAGTCCTGTAGAGTTGTTCATGATGATCTTAGAGAGCCAGACACACGTGGATCATGTTTAAAGGTTGTTGTTACCTTTTCCTGGAAGTAGTGGTCAGCAAAGTTGAAGATCTCCAGAGCTCCATCAGCCCTGGCCAGAGCCAGTCTCTCAGTCCGGCTGTTGAACGCCATAGCTCGGATAGCACTGGGCATGTAGTCGAAGAACCGAACACGGTGCACCTTGAACTCACCCATTGTCACTGTTAAAGCAGACACAAGCAGGTCATTGAAGCCGGGCAGGGTGTAAACATGCTGCAGTCCGTTAGGCCAGACACGCTGTACGCACGCGTATATGCGCGTGTTCAATTACTGATTAAAATAACAGTGTTAACCGTAATTACAAAACTTTATTTACCTTGTGTTTGTCCTTCACACGTCTATAAACTTTCTTTAATGTCAGGTCAATTCAACACGCTGGAAAACACGAGCCACGTTGGGGACATTTGAACCGGTAATGAATTACCCAAACAGGCCACGGGAAGCGGAAACAGACGTGATGATGTGTCGTCCTGAACGAGCCGGTTCAAAGAGCCGGTTCTTTTTAGTGAACGATGGGAGCCGGCTCCTGTACGTGAGCCGTTGAGTGATAGTAAAAAAAAACAAAACAAACAAACAAACAAAAAAAAACAGCATTTGAACCCATTTAAAACAAATTGAAAACAGATATTAGAATTGGAAAATGTCATTTTTACTTTTGAATGCTTCAGTACAAAATATGTATTGAATATATACAAGATTTATGTGTACACATACAAATCATAAGTCAGATCAGCGCTAAATTTGGCTGAATTACGAAAAGTATAGGTGGTAACATGAAGAGCTGTTTTGGAGCCGAAAGAGCCGAGTCAAATGATCTGACTCCCCAAAAAGAACCGAACTTCCCACCACTACGTCACACTGACAGCAGCGAGCACGCGCAGCTGGCGGGAAAAACACCCGGATTACAAACACGTCCTGAAACAAACTTTGATGGATGTTGTGATTAAAAAAATGCTAATTTAAACTTTTTTAGCGCTGTTATCGTGGATGTTAGACGACTGTCTTCACTATCTGACGGGATAATGGTTCAAATAGTCGTAAGGTAAGAATATTTTAAAAAAACTTTAAGTGTCTTTCTTAACGTTTTTTTGTCGGTTTGGGATGTAAAACAGACATAAAAGCTCGTATTTTAAGTCCCTTACATCTGTGTGAAGATGGATATAAATGTAAATGTTTCATTATATTGTACTAGTTTACTTTTATAGATTTTCCAGTAACGTAACGTGTATATATTTCGTAGTTTGAGAGCAGGGCCGGTGTTTCGCTTTAACGAGCGACCGTGTTAACTGGAGACCGGATGGAACTGGATGACTCTGTTGTTGCCGTAGTTACCAAAGCTGGAAGATACTTAGCTGTCCAAGTGAATTGCTCTTTATTTAGTTTGTTTTTATGAATGTTACAGTGTAAAAACAAACTACCTGATTCGTATTTGGTAGTTGATGTTGGTGTGTGTGTGTCTGCTCCTGCAGAGGCAGTGTGGACGGCAGCAGTCCTCCAGAGTGGCTGCTGGTGGAGCTTCAGGGAGAGGTGGTGTCCAGACACAACTCTGGTCTGGCTGGAAATGTGATGGGAGACCTGCTCTACACCAAAGAGGTAAACAATAGACAAACTCTGATGCTGTACTCAAAGTACGTTTGCAGAAATACTGTACATGCAAGGCTGCAGTGACACGGGGACAGCTGCTCTGTGTTTTGGTGCACTAATGTTTCCACTGTTTGTCCATGTGGACTGGCTTGAGGAGTACAAATATAAATAAATAAACAGCTGCACTGAGAGGTTAGATCATAGCATCATAATACTGAATATTCATGTCAATGACGGGTCGTTCTCATTATTTTTATTAGAAATTATTGTCACACTGAATAGTGGCATTCATAATGTTCACCAGTGTGTTTTCTCTTTCGATAAATAATCCCGTTTTGCAGCTAATGACTGCTGACAAACTGAAGGTCTCATCCAAAATCCAACGTATTAAATCAGTTCTGTCATGACACTAGAAACAAATCAACAAATCCTCACTTACTGAAATTCTTTGACTTAAAAAAAAATAATTAACTGATTGTTTAAAATAGTTGCAGATGTCAATAAACTACACTTTTAATCTAGTGGCCATCACACTCACTTTTTCTGTAAATTACAGTATCTCTCCTCTCCTAAGAGCAGAATGTAGATTTTCTATTAAGATACAGTCTAGATTAGTCAGTAGTATTCAGTGTTATTGTTTTATTGTTTCTAAAATGCCAAAAACACTCCTCAGACTAACACTTATCAGTAATACGGGAGTATTAAAAACCTTACTGTGCAGCCACTCTGTAGATCAAGAGAATAGGGAGAAGTATCAGTAGAAGGTGAAAAAAGTCTTGAATGTGTTCAAGCTTAAGCCGATCCTTTCCCCGTCATCCTTCAGTCTCATTTTACGCCTCTGTTTTTCTTCCTCCGTACACCAGGGGGTGCCGGTGCTGATTGTAGGACATCATATTCTATATGGGAAGCAGGTCAAACTGGAGAAACCCTTCGCCGTCCTCACCAAGCATGCCGGCCATTCACAAGATAACGCCAATAGCAACGATGATGTCACACAGGTACCCATGGAAACGGACCAGCAAGGAGCCACCTCCACCTCCACCTCTTACTCTGTGTCTGCCCTCATCAAACGGAAGCTGATCTTCAAGACGCGCCCCAAACCGATCATCACTAATGTACCCAAGAGGGTGTAGCATGACGGCAACACGTCCTGTGATGATAACGTCCTGTGATGACATTTTAAACCCCTTTTTGTTGTACAACTGATCAATACTACACCTCATATTGATCAGTGCTGTCAATCCTGAATGTGAAATCAACTGTTTTAAAGGCACAATGACAAGAATCACACTCTGGATGGGTTACTGACTGTTCTGTGGAGACAAAACAAATTTTTCAGTCCATACATATGTATACTAATGCCACACAGGAAACATGTCCACTAGATGGCAACCTTATTATTTATTTTCACTGGATCTGACGTCATGACAGGAGGTGGGTGCTTCCAAAACATCCACTTTAAGTCGATAACCTTAGTTCATAGTTTTCAGATAAACTGTGAGCAAACGTCCACAACATAAACTGACTGTTCTATAATTACTTCATGATTCCAGGAGATGTCTAATAAAAGCCTGCTCTCTATTTACCCACCGTGTCCGCCTCAACTTCAGTTTGTTGCCTTTCCTGTTACCCAGAATGTGTTTGTCATAATTTAAATTAATTAACGTCAGTTTCACAAGAGCAATAATCAATAACTGAATTATTATTTTCACGTTGTACATGGTGAAAAGAGAGAGGAGCTGTCTGTCCAACTTGTGGTCCAGAAAGTGCACATTCACACGCACTTACAGTGAGCCTCACCTTTCCTAATACTCTGCTGCATTGTGTTGGTGACACTCCTATAAGCTGGTTTTAGGCCTGAGAGTCAACAGATGTGAAGAATTAATACGTTTATACAGCATTCAGCATTTTCACACTTTGCCAGAATATTTACAGTGTGTGTGTGTGTGTGTGTTTGTTTGAGGGCGGTTCCCATGTTGAGGTGTATCCCCAGAAGTCAAAAGCCATCCAGTGCGTGGTTAATGAAGGGACCAATTCATTCAGCTGCTTATGTCCCCTCTCCTCAGCCTTCAGACACCTCCCTCCCTCTCTCTCTCACACACACACGCACACTCACTCAGACATGTTGGCAACATGTTTTTAAAGTCACGCAGCCATTTTTAGTCAGTTACTAACAGTTTCAAAATAACTGAATGAAACTTTGGTTTTCTTTTTCCGGACCGACTTTGAATGAAATAGAGTGAATAAAGTGTTGTTTGTATTTTTTAAGGGGGGGGGGGGGTATTTTATACCTTTTATTAGACAGCGAGAGTGAAGAGTCAGACAGGAAACGGAGGAGACAGAAAGGGGTATGACATGCAACAAAGGTCACCATCTGGAACTGAACTGGTGCTGCCATTTGGCATCCATGTTCGTGGATGTGATACAGTGACACCGTTGTGCAAGAAGGCTAAAAAGCAAATGTAATTTGTACTTGCAGGAGCTGTCATTGTCATTACACACCCTGATATCAAAGTGTTTCCACACTAGATATGCCATTCAGTTGTAGATTTGGGGAAAATTTCTTAAAAGCACTCCCAGAGTGGAAACATTACTTTACCTGCAGCACAACAGTGAAATCAAAAGATCAGTTATTGCATCTTCTCTATTTTTTAAGATTTTAAGATACCAACTTTTCCATCTCAGCCAGGCACAAAAACAGATCTGCTATATATTTATATTTATTTTTCATTTCTGGACCTTTTATGAAACTGAAAATCCAGACGACAGCAGCAAATGGTTTAAAAATCAGTAGGGTGCCATAAATATCTACCTCAGGATGGACCAAACTGTGGATCGAGTGGAAGTGGAAACCTACGTGACGTCAGTAGGACAGACTGGATGAAAGGTTGGGTTAACCGGTGCGTCTATTGGCCTAGTGATTAATACGCATTCACTGCAATGTCCGCACTTCGATTCCAGTCAGGGACCTTTGTTGCATTCCCCTCCTCTTCAGGCATTTCCAGTCTGTATCTCTACTGTAACTAATGAATGAAGACAAAATAGATGAGTCAATATATATTCCTAAATTTGCTCTTGAAACGCCTCATTTGCCTGGGTTAGGGTTAGATAGATAGATGGTGAATTTACATATTCCCTATTCTGTCCTCCACTGTCTGCTGAAAGAAACTCTTCATCATCCAGCATCCACTATCTGAGGTATTCATTCATTGAATTCATGCTTCTTAGTTAAAGTTGAGGTTGCACCCTTTACAATTTCAGCAACACGAGGCTGGTTCAAAGCCACGTTAACTGATATCACATCCCAATTATCTGTTTTACTTCCACTGAAACAACGGAGTAACAAGAAGGTTGATCACTACAACCTGTTTTTGTACAAACTAATACCATGCTTAAGTATTTTATACCTTTAATGTTAAAACATGGAAGTCCAGTTCATTCTTGAAATTGCATTTCTTATCATATTTTTTAAGTGAACATACAACACAGTGAACAAAAGATATAATCAGAATATTGAAAAAGGCGGCATGGAGAAAATGTCAATGCAGTCACTGAAATCATGGAGACATTCTCTTATTTGGTATGAATGGGAAGATTGTGTCCAAAACAGGACGCATTTTTAATGACTTAGGAAAATTCCAATATCCTGTGATGCACAGAGATGGAAACAACCCTCAGAAAGGCCAACCAAGCCTGTAAACACAATTTCCATTGAATGTACAGTATGTGTCCTTTTTGAACTTTCAAGTTTAAACATATACATATGAACTTAAAGGTCCATTGTATAGGACTTAGTGTCCCTCTCCGAGCGTGAAGTAGAAACTACAGAGCCGCGAAACTCGTGAAAAACTCATTAGGCCCTATGTAGAGCCAGTGTTTAGTTTGTCCGTTCTGGGCTACCGTAGAAATGTATGTAAATGTAATTATACACAAATGAAAACATATTTACGAATATTAGGCCAATAAATCCACCTAAATCTTACACACTGGACCTTAAATACTTAAATAACACAAAGAGGAAATGTCAAAGCAAACAGACAGCTGTCAGTGTAGGCACAGATATGCTGATGGTGTTCCACGCTTGACAAATGGACTGCGTGTTATTGAAACATACCAGAACCAAATCTGTCGGATCTGAAATAATAACGACAACAAAAAGAAAAAAAAAAAAAACAGAGTGAAAGCAAAGCTCTCAAGTCTCTCACTTCTCTTTGGTCTTCAGTCTTCACACTGTTGTTGATGCAATGAATAAACAAAGGCTACATCTAGTGTAAAAGGACACAGAGATCCAAAGATAGGAGAATAGTGTCCAGTAGTAAATCTTCACTGTTACACAAACATAATTTGGCACCTTTACAGTATATAAAAGTGACCATATAAAAAATCTCCGAAGCACTGAATGAAAACTACGACCCACCGGTGACTGTAAACTGAGAATTGGACCACGATGTACGACAATAAGTTACCGCTCAACAGCACCAAAAATACAGCTGCATGTTACATGTTCAGAAATATTTGAAGATTGTCTGTTCTGGTAAATCATAGCTGCTCCACAAACATACGGCTAGAGCAGATGATTGTGCTGTTCATGGCTGATGAGAATACATGAGGGCTGGTCTGAGGAATAGCCACATAAGATGTCTCAGTCTGTGCCCTGAAGACATCCACACCATTACATCCAATTGCAAGTACTGTAGGGTGACAAGAACTTGTCATATTCTCTGCATTTCCTGAATATTGGCGACTTTCAGCTGCAGTCTTTGTCATAATATGAACACTTTTACAGGATAAGTTTGCATTTTCCAAGTCTGTCTTGACACAGTACTCACATGCCC
Organism: Protonibea diacanthus; assembly: GCA_028641955.1. Taxonomy (NCBI): domain Eukaryota; kingdom Metazoa; phylum Chordata; class Actinopteri; family Sciaenidae; genus Protonibea; species Protonibea diacanthus. Next base: position 3,125,641 of record CM053981.1, read on the forward strand.
ATGTGTATGTTGAAAGAGTTTTAGGTAGCTGTAATCCTTCCTGCTGTCCACACTGGTGGCAGTACATTCCTAATGGGGCTGCACTGTAAAGCTGGGCTGCTGAAGCCTCATATAGTGTTTGACAGAAACGCTCCTTTAATTTTAAGGTCAGCTTGTTCTCTGTTTTCCCCAGAGGTTGACCTAAAACTATGCTGTCACTCTAAAAGTAAGAAAAGCTGGTGACAACCTTACACATGCAGTCCTACAGTCTTTTCCCTAAGGATACATGATCGTATTGTTTTCTTAGTAGCTGATCTATATGTTAACCTCACATGGAGGAGAGTGGGGAAATCGAGTTGTGCAGAAGCATGTAAACTAAGTGTTACACTGTGTATCACACTTGTGATACGCAAAATTTTTCCCCCTAGGTTGGCAAGTCCAGGGTTAGCCTCAACTAAAAAAGGAGAATTGCATCTATTGTGCCTTCTTAGCTGCAAGTTTACATTCGGGAAACACTGAATAAAGTAATGTAATGAGTAATTTAAGGCATTACTTTTGCTGCTGGATAAAAGGTAATGATGAGTAATGTGTAATAAATACTTGATATTTAAATAAATACTAAGAATGAGGGTCGTGGATTTTGTGACCCATTGCTTATGTTATAGATGCATTAAAGAGATATCACTGCACGGCTAACTACAGACAGCAGGAACTATTACAGTAACAATATGGGACATATGGCATATTAGTTTTGTATTAAGACAGACTTGTAAATGCTTTTGAGGTGTGTTGAGACAGAACACAAACCAAATTTTCACATGGATTTTGCTGGACATGTTATTTTCTTTCAGCCTTCTATACTTTTATTATAAAGTATATTCATAAATTCACATTTTTACATTCAAATGCACAGACGCACCTTTCAAATTCATATCTACTGATGTTTTTTTCAGTCAAAATTTGCTTTGCGTTCTGTCTGAAACACTTAAAGATGCACTCCTTGAAATAGAGTTGCTTCGACTAATTTGAGAGAATTACCTTGCTGTTTTATTACAGAAGCTCCGTCGTATTTTATCCCATTTCATCTTTATTAAAATGAAGGACATGAAAAACTGATCGACCAGTAAGTAAGACCTTTATCACGTTTCCTTTTCTGCTTTAGATTTAAAGCAAAAGCACCCCTTTGTCACAGTTTTACAGCTAGTCTGTACCCATAAACTACCTAATGTTCTTCTCAGCACATCACAATCACAAGTGCATGAACACTTAATAACCTTGATCAGTTCCATTTGGTTTGGTTTTTTCAATGTGAAGCACCATAGAGCATGATATAGATGGGAGAGCTGCATGGATCCAGTCATCTTGGAGTCTCCCCCCCAACTGGATTAGATTCCTACTGCTCAGATTTCTGATTCAGACCTTTTTAGCACCAGTGATGAAGATGTGAGTGTGTTCCTGGTTCACAGCTCATCACTCGAGCAGTTCACAGTGTCAACAAAGACCCTGCTAGAATCATACTGCAGTGAAACTCGGCGAAAATGTCCAACCAGTCTCTGGTGACAGTTTTATGCCTCCGCATAGGGCAGGTGATACTGCTCTTCCCTCTTGTTACACCGTTTGGCTACGATCGCCAGGTACAGCACCAGTAGAATGAGCCAGTAGCAGGCGTAGAGTATCGTCCCTGCTATCAACAAGGCTTTTTCTGTCTCACTGAAGGGCTCCTGTGTTTCACAGTAGATTGTATACACTACACCTCCGAGCAGCACTAGAGTCCACACTGTGACAGGCACAGCACCGATGAAGTTGACCACGATCTTCCTTCGGCCTGAAGTGCCCCATCCGGCCTTGTTGATGGTGAGCAAGGCGAATATTTTGGCAGGGAGCAAGCTTGACATGTAAAGCAGAGAGTAGAGTGACATAAAGATCATGACCAGGCTGCCACGCAGGAAACAGGCGTAGGTGGCCTTCACCATCCCGACCAGCTGGACTGTCAATAAAAAGAGCAGGATGTTCCACAGCCTTCCACGGTAGAAGAGATGGATGACCGTGGCGACCAAGAAGAAGGGGAAAAAGCCAGTGACCACAGACTCATAGGTCATCCAGAGGCTGTGTTTGTGGAACCACAGGGCGTTGTAGAGCCACTCACGGAAGTAAGACTTGCTCCACCGTGTCTGCTGGTTGAGCCACCGCAAATACTGGGTCGGCGTCTCAGTCTGGCACTGTGATCTCGATGTGAATTTTGTCTTGTAGCCGAAGCTGAGCACCCGATTGGTGAGGTGGCGGTCATCACCGAAGCTGCACTTGGAGCCTAGGAAGGTCTGGTGGTACCAGGGCTCCAGGAAGCGCTGGAGCAAAGAGTTCCTGTACATTCCCAGAGGCCCGCTGATACACTGAACGCATCCAAAGTAGGACTGGCAGGCCCGCTCAATGTTGAAGGCCATCCAGTACCGCACACTGCTGAGGAAGGAGATCCACGAGTCGTACTTGTTAAGGATCTGAAGGATAGGAAAGCATAGAGAAATTAATCAAAAATTAACAAGCTATAGAAGGTAGGTGACATTCAATCCAAACATTTAAGCCTTGGGCCTTCATTATACCTATTTTATATTTTACCTGCACGTCTCCACCGACGCCTCCCACCATCGGATCTTCCTCAAGAATCTTCAGCATTTCTATGCTACATGCTGGGTCTAGAACTGTGTCTGAGTCACACACCTGAGAAAGGACACAAGAAACACACACGATATGGTAATGCTGAAAGTCACACAAGCTAAAACTGCAGGTGTTGCACTGAGTAGTATCAATCCTAAAATCCTTGAGAGAAATGAGAGGCTGCAGACAGGGATCCCAGCTGGTTCATTGTCCCCGCACAGAACTGGGTCAGACGTGGACCTGACCTTCGACTTGCAGCAAGGGCGTAGAGGTCATGCAACAGCTGGCTATGAAGAGAGAGCTGGTTGTCCAACATAGGTCGATCAGTGTGGAATGCAACTAATCAAGTCCAACGCTAATTTTCTGTTGACTTAGGTGACTGTTTTATGCTCAGTGGGTCTTAGTTTAAGACAAAATTTAGCAATTTAGTTTGATTGCCTGTTGGTTTAAGATACTTTAGAGGATTTTTTTTACATATATAGGCCCGTAATACATCACACACACGCACAAAAGGCCCGTAGACATACAAACGTGAAGAGATGGTGGAGTGATGGACAGCCACGTAGCACTGGGAGCAGTTAGGGGTTCAGTACTTGGCAGTGCCCAGGAGGTGAACTGGCACCTCTCCAGCTACCAGTCCACCTTCCATACTTTTGGTTAATGCTGGACTTGAACTGGCCACCCTCCAGTTCCCAAGCCAAGTCACTAGAGATATAAATGGGCCTCTACTGACGGCTTTGTTGGAAATGTTTTAGTGTTCAGTGTCTGTGCCCTTACCTGCACATAATCCACACTGTCCCCCAGTGCTTTAAAGGCGGTGTACATCACCTCTCTTTTACCTCCCCACTCCTGCATGATGCAGGAGTAGAGGCAGCCTCTGACGAGCCGAGCGACACGTGCTGCCTCCTCCATGTGCACTGTGCTCCTCCCTCCACCACCAACACCTCCTCCTCCACTCCCATCGCTGTGATAGTTTCCTTTCCACACCATGCTGCCAGCCTGGTCAGCCCCGCCCATCACCTCATGGAAAATGTCCATCATGTAACGGTCCTCGGGACGGTTTCCGTCCACCACCAGCACCACCTTCAGTCCGGGGAAGGAGATTCGGCGGACGCTGCGCAGGCACTTCCTCAGGTAGTCTGGGTCCTCCTGGTAGGCAGCGATGCAGAGGGCCACAGAACGACGGAGGTGTTGAGGCCGGGCGGGGGTTCTCATCCGCCGATGTTCCAGGAAGGCGAAGAGGCTCTGGAGGAAGAGGTGGAGGGAGAGGAAGGCACCATAGAGGCCAAAGGAGAGGTGGTGCTGCTCAGTGTGGATGAACTGGTAACCTTTATCACAAAGGGGAAAAAAACAGAATATAACCATCACTTGTTCTGCCTCTTGGTCATATTTCTTATGTGTATATCAATCAAATTCAAAGTTAACCTGTGACATAGGCCAGCAGGATGGTGAAGAGGACCACCGCAGCAAAAAGGGTGGTGACCACGATGTTCAGCGCATTCCTGCAGCGAGAGGGCATCTGGAGGTGGAGAAGAATAAAACCGCAAGTGGGTGAACTGTGTTTGAATTAGCTTTTACTGCAAGTGATTCAATTACACCGAGGACCGCGCATCTCTTGGTTCTTAAAGGACCAGTCTTAATATAGGTTGCAACCTCTGCCCCTCAATTTCTCCTTCCTAGTCTGGAGATACTATGGCGGCCATGAAACACATGGAAAACAGACGAATAAGACTTTATGTAGAGCCAGTGTTGAGTTGGTCCATTCTGTGAAGAGCACCACAGTGGTGTATGTAGATATAAAAGGTTCATTCTAAGGTAACAAGGTGATTATACACCAATTAAAATATACTTGTCTGCCATATCCTGTAAATAGAGCCTGTAAATAGAAATCTGGCACATTGGACCTTTAAATGCATGTATGGACCCAAACACACATACACGTGAGGAACTTATTCAGTACATGAAAGTGGCTGTTTCAATACAGGTCTGTTTTTACATGTCAGGTGAGACAGAGAGCGGGGCCTCTGGACTCTGGAGGTCTACTGAAGGCTCTGACAGAGAGAGCTTGTAACGCCTCATTAGCTGACCCAAGTGCCATTTCCTGTTTTGTTTTTCCCCCTCCGTAAAAGCCTTAAATCAGCCGTCATCAGCTGAAGAGGCACCGTCATCAGTAACTGACATCATGGAGACACGGCGCCAGAAGCAAGCGGAAATACTAACCGCCCTACTACGCCCTACATACTACTCAGCCCTGGCTGCACTTAGTAGTATTGCTGCTAAAACTGCTACTATTATTGCTATTAATACTTCCACGACTATTGTTGCTGCCATGAGTACTACTACTCCTGCTGCCAAACTAACTACTACTACTACAGCTGCTACTACTAGGAAGAAGGAAGGAGGTGTCACTACTTGTATCATTACTACCACTACTAGTACTGTTAATGTTCATACAGCCTGCCTTTCTGCAGCTGCACATGCACATGCTACAGAGTAATACCTTTCTCAGATTTGATGGACATTCCAGTCAAGTGAAAGAGCTTACAGTTGAACACCACCTGCCCTCCCGATCTACCCTCTTTCATCTTCTTCATGCCTTCCTCTTCCCTCAGCCCCTCTGGCTCTCCCTTCTTCTTCTTCTTCTTCTTCTTCTTCTCTCTCTCTCTCTCTCTCTCTCTCTCTCTCTCTAGGTTAATAGCTCTAATTAAAGGCCAGCCGGGGTTTGGCCAGTCTTCAGGACCAGTTGAAAATGGAGGAACAATTCTGCCCTTTCATTCATGAAATTACCTCCTGCCCCCACTCACCCCACCTGGCTAGACCCACGCGGGAGAGACAGACTGATATTTATGTTGTTACAATCAGCTCTGTGGGACACACTGGCATAGACAGATTTATCCGCCTGTCTGAGTGGATGTACAGATTTACTACCTGGCACTGATTCACACTTTGTCCACGGATCTACACTCTTCAGGGAAACATCTATGCAATAATAGTGACAGTAGAGTACTGACAGAGAGGGGAATTTTGTAAATAGAGGTTTTGGAACAAAACGTCATCAAAGTCTTGGAGGTTCTTTAGAAAAACTTTGCATTGACTTGTCTAATTTTTTTCCCCTTTTATGATTTTTGTATATTTTGATTTTCTTATCCGGGTACTGACTCTGGTTTTAATGATGCTGTAATTAGATCTGCCTCATTCTGGGTGAAACAATGATGAATAATAGTGATGTTCAAGACAGCAAAAACAAAGCAATCTTGTTCAAAGACAATGATCATCTGGACAACACGTAACATAAGCAGTAGGGACTATATCTGTGTTGAGTGCCACATGGTCATTTCATGCACTTTACGTCCTTTTAGGATATGTATATGGATCAAATTATTTGCCACTGAGGGCCACAGAGAAAGAGCCTCTCCTTGATATGTGATCCATGGTGGATTATACCAGGCAGGCCAAGACGGTGTGATCTCAACGCCCTGGGGGCCACAGGCCAGATGACAAGCCCGCTAACATGGACTGCTTGATTGAAGGGCCACAGTCACCAGAGGGGGTTGCTGGCAGGCTGGGAGCTGGGATTAGTCAGGGGACTGAGGAGGGGCAGGTGCAATTAGCCCCGAGGTTATATATCTGCCAGGCTAGCCTAACTGAAGCATAATGACAAGTTGGTGTTCTATGGGATGAATGTTGGACAGTGATCGGCATGCACCACATTGAAATTAAAAATGAAAAACACCACGTACTGACCTAAAATTAAAGGTTTAATTAAATTGATTCATAAGGTTTCTGATTTCTGAATTTCTTTTCCCTGAATAGCATGATGAAGCAGAATTTAATAATGGTACATAATGAAGTCTAGAGGTATGAGTCATACTGCCTCTTTTTTCATAGTCATAGGGAAAGTAATGGCAGTGATATCAACTTTTATACTCAAATTTATACTCAAACAGAAACTGAACCCCATATAACAACAATCAAAATAACCCATCACCCCCACAGTCTTGTAAAATTGCCATATCTAGCAGTCTTGTAGTCCTTGCAGAAGACATATATTAATAAGTAAACTCTGAAGCTGTGGCTTAATATGTCACCCCTGTATCAGAGTGATTTTGGAGTGACGATGGCCACATTCACCTAGCCTGTGTACATGTGGTCCAAGTCTGCATCCACATCCAGATTTGGTTGGTTTGGATCATGTGAGAATCCATTTTGCCAGGCTTCAAACCTACGTACTTGTGTCTGAACCACAGTGGTTTGGACCAATCGGCATGCTCTAAGGAACTGGCGACTATGCTGGCTCTTAAAGGAGATGAGCATAGATGCTGCTGGCATCAATTTAATCAGAAATGGAGAGTTTCTTTCATCAGAAATGTCAGTGAAGGCTTTTCTGGATTGAAAAGATGTTTGCACTACATTGTTCAAGTGCTAAACATTTCCCAGAAAAAATATCTGGTTCTTTAGCTGATAAATTCTCCACAGTATTTACAAGTCGCTAACTATGTCTGTCCACTATTTGGTGCTAAAACAAGTGGTGGAGTTACTTCACGTTACACAAATATAATGACACAAATTGTATTTGTTAAATTCTACAAATAACTTCAATCAAACTATTTTATACACTGTACCATTTTGTATACATTTTCCCCAAGACATGACATGAGATCTTTGGGCTCCACATTACAGTTGTAACAGAAGTGTACTGTAACTCTAATAATTAGATGTTTTCAGAGAGGTATTCAAAGTATGAAATGGCAGAAAAGTTTAATATAAAAACATTTAATTCAATAAAATGTACTGTTTCTATACAAACGTATAGTTTGGAAGGGGAGAGGAGAAGAGAAGGAAAAGGAGGGAGGAGGGAGGAGGAGTATTACTGTTTGATACGACGAGATATGATAATCATTTGTGTTGATCTAGTGATGAGGACGACCTGTAAAAAGACAGTATGTCTTGTAGTAATTTGCCACTAGAGGGCTCTCTCTCAGTGCCTCCACTTAAGATTACTTTAGGTAGCATAGCGGCACAAAATCCTCTTTTACAAACCTCATTACATAATGAAGGAAGTGATGTAGATGGAAAAGTCTAATGAAGTACTCGCAGCTGAAGAGGCCAAACAAACACACAGAAAAACGAATGCCTGAATTGTATTTCACGTCTGTTTGATGCCAAGTAATTTCACACCCAATGCAGCCTCTGGTCCTCCATTCATATTTTGTGGAGACTAGCTGGACAGTGTTTGCATAGTACCTAGTACATTTCTGGAGTTTAGGCACAAACTCTTTGAGTCGTGAAGACCTGTGCCAGCTCTGGAGTATGCAGAGGTTGTGTTCAGTCTCTTGATATAACACAGAAATAAAAATGGCATTCGGAAGTCGAAGTCGAAGTCCCCTGAAATAAATCAATAAATATAGTAAATAAAATATGTCCTTTTGTCTCTTTCATTCATTTTATTACCATTTTTATTCATTTATGTGTCCAGTTATTGACCACAAAGTGAAACAGAGCCTGAGCCTGTGCTCTAACAAAATGGTCACTACTTGCTGTATCCGCTTCCAGCCAGGTAGAGTAAATAAAAAAAATATACAAATATACAAATTAGGTTGGTATATTACCAATCTCATCATCATCATCATCTTTTTTCTTCATTATCTTCTTATGTTATTCATATATCATACGTACATATTGTCTCTGTTTTGTCTTGTCTGTAGTTGTTCTGTTTCATCTGTCTGTCACAGTGTGTCTGTATGTGTTGCTCCTCTGTCTTCTCTGCTTTACATGTACAGATAATTAAATACAGCGTACTGAACCACTGAAATTTTATTATTTACAGTTACAGGACAACAGTTGGTAAAAAGACATGAAACCAGAACTGTCCCTCCTTTTCTTTTCCATAGATCATAACACTGGATATCTATTGACTGCTCTCCTTTGTGGCTACGAAGCTCAGCGGAGCTCAGTGACAATTATCTACCACGACCAACATCACAGGGAGTCATTCGACCAACTGCAGCTTTAAAGACATCATAATTAGATGACCTGACTATGACAGACACCGTGTGTATTTCTAAACGCACTGAAATGTTCGCCTGCGGCATGCTAAAACATAATGTAACCAAAATCATAAAGTTAGCCATCTAAAGCTTGCTAACATTAGCCACCATAAGCTACTGGTCATACCAGACCAAGTTAGGTTGGAGCGCCCAAACTCACTGAGTTTATGGAAATGAGCAAGTGTGTTTTATTGCTCCTGATTTAAACTTTTCACCTCTGAGTGAGATAGATAGATAGATAGATAGATAGATAGATAGATAGATAGATAGATAGATAGATAGATAGATCTTTGACATTTGCAGAGAAATTAGACATTTGAACGGAGATTATGTGCAGAGAAATTAAACATTTGCAAGGAAAAACCCTGTGCTAGCATCTTATACAAATAGAAAACTATATAAAAAGTAAATGTAGAAATGAAATTGTTTTATAGAAATATGAAACAGAACTACAAACAGGGATAAAAACTATGTGCAATCAAATTAGACTGTAGACAAATGAATGATAGTCACAGCATATAGCAGATTTTGTACAAATGGAGTCTGAAATGACAATGACAATGTCCAGCAGTCTTGCTTTAACGGTTTATTTTTATGATCTGAATGTTATCACTCATTCACCTCTCTGAATGGATCACAATGTGTTGTGAATAGCAAATCTATTTCACCTGAGGTCTCACTTTATACACGCAGCCTGTCAAATACCAGCAGGCTTTGTATAGAAGTGCACCAGACCGGTCTGGCTGGCAGCGAGCGATGCCAAGGAAAATCAAACACACCAGCATTTTCTTTGGGGACGCCAGAAGCCTTCGCAGGCGCTCGCAGGCGTTCCTGTCAACTGTTTCCTAACTGTCACTGCCTCCACGGAGAGGGGAAAAAAAACAGCAGTGCGTGCCACAAACGGGCGCATACTCACACCTATACACCTATACAACAGCAGAGATTAGCAACAGCTCTAAACTTCTTCAGTCCTGTTCAACGGATTAGTTGACTCACTCACTCACACACACTCGCTCACAGTGTCAGGCAGCAAAAATATTTTCTCTACCTCGTATTGCAAACACATTCACCACAGAAACCTGAACACACTCAACTCTTTGTCCTGAAGATGTTGCTTATTCCAGTTTTTTAAAAAATCTTCCATTCAGTTTGTGTCCCTGGTTTGTTCTCACTTGTGAATACTTTCATTCATTCTTCCTTCCCCAAACCGTTACATCTTCCAGCCAAACCTGAAGCATCACTCAAATTTAGACTTTGTCCTAGTTCATCTTTTATTAGATTTTAATCCTAAACCCAAGTTTAAATGTTAAATTAGCCGGTTGTAAAAGTGTGACCAGAAAAATAAGGATTCGTCTTATCTGTCCTAGTGGGAGCAAATTTACATCACAAGTCTCTCAGTGCACATCATATTTTTAAAACCCTTACCATCCTGATCCAGTGGAGCCTCCGTCTTCGTCTCCCCCTCAGGACTCCCCCCAGATCTCCGTCCGCCTGGTCCGTCCGTCTAGCCGGGACGTCCAGCCCTCTCCTCTCCTTCAGCACAGCGCTCTCCTTGTTCAGTCCCCCTCCTTCCACCAGCTCACACTACATCTTTATTCCAGCTTGCTTGCTTAATTCAGGAGATCCCACATCCAAAAATACAGCAGGAAGCCTAAACCACCACCCTCCACCACTTCTCTGAGCCAGCCTCCCTGCTGCCTGCTCCTCCTCCTCCACCTCCTCCCTCTATCTCCCAGGACTGTCCCAGGGCATGAAGCCCCCCAGCTGAGATATGATCAGAGGTGCTCAGCCAGCAGCTGATGCTGGTGCAGTCTTACATCTGCAGATTACAGGTTGAGGGCAGCAGCTAGTCTGGTCTCTGCCTCTGTTGCACTCCATCCCGACTCCTGAATCCCTCCGTGAGCATGGGGCCAAAGTGATGATGAAGGTGAAGATTGAGGGCCACAGTGGGGAGTTTGATCTTGCCGTCGTCCTCAAGTCTGATTCCCTCTTTTCCCTCTGCAATGAATCTTCCCAAGGTTTCCTCACCCCCTCTTCCTCTGCCTGTGCTGCATAAACTCGTCTCTGCATCTGCAGCAGAGCCTAAATCCTCCTCTCCCTCTCCTCCTCTGTCACACCGTCCCGCCCGGCTGGCTGGCTGGCTGGCTGGCAGTCCGACACTGCTGAGCTTCTCCTTCACAGCTCCTCTCTCTGTCTCCTTTAAACCCCCTTTCCTTGCCTCTCCCCCCTCCCCTCCCTGGGCACCCCAGCTAGCTCCCTATCTCACTGCAATGCAGCCAGCAGCCTCCAACAAGCCTGGGGACTGTTTGAGTGGAGCCCCCTCTCTACTCCACCTCTCTGCCTGACTCAAAGCATCCTTTATGGGCTTATTTATCTACCCTCCCTCCCTCTCCTCTCCTGCTCTGAGCCTGAGCTGCTGACGTCCTGCAGGTTCCGCGACCACAGCTGGGCTGGCAGCCTGAGACAAACTGCAGCATGCATCTGAGAATCAATACACGACCGCCAAAGCCACTCAAACGCATTTCATTTAAGTCAGGTAATAGAACACATATTTCCTAAAGCTGGCTCTCCACCAGCCTACATTCATAGCCCCTTTTCACACTCACTGGCTCACTGGCACGTGGTGAGATACAGTAATTACTATAATAGACCTCTCCAGCAGTCAGTGGCACTGTGGCTTCAGCACTGAGCCTGAACCCACCCCCAGAAATCAAACATATGTTAATTAAACATATGAAGTGATTGCCGTGTGCCTTTTTTTATCTCTAAATTTTGTTCTTGAGAAACACAGACTCTCCACCAGCTTAAAAAATTGGCATCTGATGTCATCAGGCTCTGGGTTTTCTCAGACTTTAGGAGCCACAGGAAACATGTTCCCACAGGTAAGCAGTATTCCTCATGACAGGCATCATGATTGGACTCCCAAAGGCCGTGTGGTTTGAGACTGACTGAAGAAATTAGTTAGATGTTATTAGCCTGTCAGTTCAACTAAACCATGGTCTATACCCAATAATGCACTGTTGATATCACATTACCATTGACAACATGCACTTTAAACTAGAATTGTTACCCACCAACCACAATTTATCTTCGTATCCTGTTCCTGTTTATCAGGAAAAATGCTTTCCCCGGTAAACCAGCACACTGTGACCCCTGTGGGGTCAATATAGCACTGATTTAATACTGGGTTAGGTTGACCCAGTACCAATGTGTTGGTGCCCAAAATAACTCTTCTGTTGGGTAGTTTTCTACCCATTAGTGCTTTAATAAGCCCTTACTAGGTTCATTTTAACCCAGTGCTCTTTATTATGTGGTCGCTTTTTGGCCTACGGAAACCTTTAACTTAATTGAAGTCCGTCTTTCCAAACCTACAACAAATGACTTAGAAGATGCTGTTCTAATAAAGAAGCTCCTCAGATTTGAACCTGAAACCATCAAAACATCTTTAGATAAAATGGCTCAAATCTAACTGTAAATCAGTTACATCAGATTTTGAGTAGATTCAAATCTCTGATTCAATTTATCATTTATTATTAATTACAGAAAACAAGATCGGTGGTAAAAACCCGTATGAGTTTGTATTCCATCCTATCAAAAGACAACGTCAGCTAATATTCAAACAAACCTTTGTCTTTCCCCGAGGCACAGACATTCTCCTGACCTTGCCTGTAATGAGTATTCTGCAGGCAGGGTGGCGAGTTGAGTTTGCCAGAAGGCAGAAATGCTTCGCAAGGAACTTGTTCCGGTGTTTCTTGGGATTTGAACACGGCTGTCATTTACTGCCTTCTTTTAGCTGTCTGTACAGAAATAAAATCCCAGAGGGCATCACACACGTGCACTGTGCATCCAAAGTAAGCAGTTAGCAGTGTTTGATGTTTTAGTTTATTTTGAATGAACCATACTATGTACCATGAGACGGACTGAAAGGAGGTACACATTAAGCAGACGGATTGGCGATCATTCGGAGCTGTGTTTGTGTCCACCTGATGAATATAAGTCATCATGAGAAAAATATTGTGCTGCTCAACGCTCCACTGTCTTCATCAGCTCGTCACCAAGTGGCAACCTCCATGGCTGTGGAAGTGAAGCCAGTGCCAAAAACTGCAGTTCCTCAAACATCCACTTGAGGCTGGCTACAAAACAAACCAGTCTCCATAAGTCCCCATGTTAAAATTTTCAACTTCACAGCAGAAATAAACATGTTTACAGCCTGGTACAAAAAAAAAAAACAGATCTCTAAAGCTAATTTCACCTTCATGACAACTTTATGTAGAACTCACCTGTTCAGGAAATTATGCAAAATTAATGTCATGGCCTGCTTCTTCTTCTCCACTGACGATCCACGTCTTTGCCCATATGTAGATTTAGCCGGGAGGACTGCCAAGATGTCCAGAGCCACCACACTCAGGTACAACGCTGATTCGTTCTATTGTCAGTGGTCAGCACCAATTTTTCCTGTGCCTATCAGAAACAACAATGGTGAGACAGCAAAACCAAAACATTAAGTTACACGATGTCTGAAATCTTCATAGCTCTGGAGGGATCGTTGTTGGTGATAATTCTCTGCGGATTCAGAGTGGTGACCACTTTTACATTTCAGATAGTCATTTGGTCCATAATCACTATGTTTAGTGTGGCTTTAAACATACAATCAGTGATTCACTCAACAGTCAGGATACTTACAACAAAAACAATGAGCTGAGGCAAATCTAGACATTAGTAACGCTAAACAAAAAATCAGTTAGTGCAGGATTAAATGTTACCTTCTAGTTTGGGTGTTTCTCTCCAGCCAAACTGTTTGTATGAAAGTCTCGATTTAGTTTTCCATTTATAGTATCTAGTGAGACCAAAACAGCAGTATAATGCCTCATTCTGAAAAAATGAAGTCCGGCAAACTTGAAATCTTTGGACAATATCCACAGAGCCTACTAAGCAACCACTGAAAGTATGTGCTTACAATGTCACAGTCAAATGATGTCAGCATGTGAAAATCCCCCAACTATTTTTTAACTTTTTTACTATAAATTCGATTTTACTCACTTCAGGGCCTAAAACAGGGTTGACTCAGGAGGTTAGACATAAGAGAAGAAACTATGAAAACTGTGTGAGATAGAACAAATTACATATTTGATAAGGCTACAAGGACCTACATTTGTAAAGAGGTGGAGTTCTGTAATGAGTCTGTTAATGAAACATGGGAGTTTTTAAAAAATGCTTGTTTATTCAATGTTTCTTTTTATATGTGCAGGTATAAATTTATTTAGATATAAGTGAAATTTGTTAAGTGAAATGTAAAAATGTAAAAAGTATTGTATGCATGTATGGAGTGGAGCCGGTTTCTTCAAAGGCATCTTTAAGTTGATGGAAACTCATCACATGACACGTACATGATGCATTAGACTTCTTTTTAAACTTATTGTCAATGTTGAATATCTACCATCGGGTTATTTGAGGTGGCACTGACATACATGCATAACCTCCAGAGCAAACACAGGTGTGATTTAAGAGTCATAGTTTGGTGGCAGTGATGTGAAGACACCTAAATCTTCCACTGTGATGAAAGAGCCCACATTTCCACAGTGATGCCTTGACTTCGAGTTAAAGGGAAATATCCACGGATTGCAAACAAACCGAAGCGCCGTATGTTTGCCGGCTGTATGTTCACACAGGGAGGGAAAGACGGAGAAGGTCATACCTCATACAATGTTGGCCTGTTGCTCAATGGATGAGACAAAAGAAGGAATCTCTCATTTCTCTCTGTCAGCCTTGAGCCTGACTCTTTTCAAACTTTACTGGGCTCCGTTTGACCTGGTTTACATAGAGTTGTCCTATCTACACTTGAGGTTTGTGAATATGTGCCAAAGAAGAAAAGAAAATCTCATCCAGTGCTTGCCAGTATTTCAAAGATGTAAAGATGCAAACCCCAACGAGGGAATGAACAATATTTGGGGGACTTTTGGTGCAGCCAGTAGATCCAAAAAAACAGACAACGATATCCGGGCCAAGACCTCCTCTGCAGAAACACATTTCGGCTAATCTCTATAAACAGACATCTGCATATGAATGTGGATAATTGTTTACCTGCATTCTACCAAAGCCTGCTTAAACAAGATTAGTCAATATGACTCAGACTACGAATGAAAATGAGAACACTTCTGGCGCCAAACTCTCAGTCCCCTGCCTACAGATTTTGTTATTCATATGCAGATGTAGAGATCCGTGCAACCACAACTTTACTGAAGGATAGAAGAAAATTCGACATGAACTCTTGAATTTGTTCTTGTGTGGCACGTTCAAGTGAATTAACAGTTTTTTAAATTTACTCTTTCTTAGGAATAAAAATCAGCATGATCTGAAACATCATGGTTTGCCAGTTAACTGTGACGATACGCCTTTAAATTTTTTTTTTTTTGCTGCCTGCCAGCCACTATTCTCTGAAACACTCCCGTGGACTCCATCTCTGGATATTTTTCAAAGAAACTCTAAGACATATCTTCTATTTAAGGTTCTTCATCATTTATTGCCTTTTTTTCTCTTATCCCTCATGTTTATTAATTGAATGGACTTTTATTCATTCATTTTAACAGCCGTTTGAGCTGCATTTCTGTACATTATATACTATAAAAATAAAGTTAACATCAGTAAAAAAGGGTCAACCCAAATCAAAGCAGCAGACGTAGATATATTCTGACTTTTAGCCCCACATCAAGCTCCAAGAATGTTTCCATAATGCACCATCAGTTGATTTTTTTTATTAAAAAAGATATTGTACAAATGTTTCTACGGGCTGAGTAGTACTTGTGATGTAAAATCTGTACATAACCTACATACAGTATTTTATATTTTCAGAATTTGTGCATAAAACTTTATTTTGGATCGTTGGTGGTACAGTAGCACATCGTGGTGAAGCATTCCTGTTCCTTTCTTCAAGGAAATAACTGGTATGCCTGTCACATGGAGACAGAACAAGTCCAGTCTGTAAGTACAAACTATAAGAAGAGCTCTACGGCAGGACAACAATCTTCTTCTCCAGCTTCTGCTCAGGGAAGACGAACCTCTTCATTACATCAGAAAGCTCCTCCAGAGCCAGCTGGGCATGGAGCACTGCAACGTCATCCGGGTCTGAGCGAACCACCCACTTTAGGGCCCGGTACAGGTCCAACAAGACGTCACTGAGAACCTGTAGAAGTCGTAAGGGACAGGTGGAGGTTACACTGCTGAAATGCCTTTGTATTCCTCGTCCAAGGAAGTTTGGCAACTAACTTGGTAATTACAGACAGAACTGAGGCACAACATTTCTGAAATGACGCCCATGTTTCTAATTTCCATTTTAAAAACGGTACAGATCAGCAGAGCAAGAAAAAGAAAACCTGGAAGTTAACTGTTTTCATCAAAAAACTGAACAGTTAGCAAAAAGAAACTTGGCGTTTGCAAAAGAGAGAACCACAGTGCGAAGAACAATCTCTTTTTCTGCAATATACTGTCACTGAAAGTTTAATACGTTATAGTTATGCATAATTAACAGCCACTTTAATTGACAGTATGGAGACAGATGGGGTTGAGATATGTCAGCTCATCAATTTGTTCATTGACAATTGATTTCTATTGGTGCCTGAACTTAGATCAAGTATTAAGCTGGACATGGGGTTACCATGGTAACCACGGGTGGCATCAATAGCCACCAACAACATGTTGTTGATGTTTTATTGCTTTAACCGATCAGTGGATTCCCTGATTCTTGCCTCAGTGTTCTTCCGTCTCTATTTGCTTCTCACTCACCACCTAAACCTCCTCCACCGACACACCTGGCCTCTTCTCAACTTTGGCCTGACCTCTGTGCTCCGGTCTGCCAGGTTCTGTCCCTCTCATCTGTTCTCATGTCACTGTTTATCATTATCCACGTACAGCTGGTGCTGCCCTTCTCCAGCTGTTCCTGTAATGACAGGACCTTGGCCTGGGACCAGCAGCTGGCCAGGCGACTGCAGTCGTGGCAGTGGCTCAAGAGCCAGCGGCCAGCGGCTCACACGTAGGTGTGTTTCCACTGGGCGACCACGGGAGGAGGAATGGATTTATTTACTGTTTTCAATGCTGCTGCTAGGTTTTTGCATGAGACTGGGTCTAAAGAGGAGAGACTGAATTCATTCAGTTTTGTTCCACACTGAACTCCTGCTGACTGATACAACAATGTGGTGATTAACCTGCAGCCAGGATGCAATGTGAATAAGAGGATAAAGCTTATGTTAATTCATCTTATATGACCAGTAAAACCAATGAAAGGACCCAAACCAACAATGCTTATCGTTAGCGGTACTGTCTGAGTATCCACAGCATTATCGAGCACGCTGCTGACAAAGACCTCCATTATCCTCCAGAAAAAAAACTATTAAAAAGACAAAAGAGTCGCACTCTTGTATTTAATTAACACAGCCAGTGATGATAAGGTGCTTTCCATTTTGATAATTATACTTCCTCATGTCCTCCACCACGCTTTTAACACAGCTGGAACACCGAGGCTGCTGTGGAAGCAGCTTAACTGTGGCAGAAATGAAATATTATTATATATTCAGATGTTTTAATTGTTGTAAAATCACCTTATATGTCCTTTTAAATCTACAGACTCCTCTTCTATGTAGAACAGAAACTAAACACTTTACACCATAGTCTCTTCTTCACACAAAATATGATATATATTGAACAGAGACACCAACAATACCCACAGACTGTCCACAGACAGACAAACGAGGCTGGTGTGACTCTAAAACATGCTATTTGCAATGATTTTTCTTGTTGGTGACAAGCTAACATTTGGTGTATAACCCCGATAATGACCACGGGGAAACTGGGACTAGATTACAGGACCCGTCGACCTCTATAACAGCAGCCACGTACTCTCACAAAACACACCCTGAGACACATTACTCAGCATGCCCAAAAGTCTGAAGAGAAACATTTAACATCCCACAATTTGTACCAGAAAATTCCTGCTGGTTATACTCGACTGTTTTCAGTTGTTTCCTCTGACAAAGGTGACATTCTTAAACCATGGTGACAGAGGTGTTGGCCCCACGTTGACCTCACTGACCATTTTTTTAGCCCTGTGTCTTTGTTGATAGAATAGCAGTCAGTGATTGATCCACCACGGGTTGTTTTTGTCATTTTACTGAGCTGAAGAGCAAGCGCAGAGTCAGATTATTATTATTACATCTTTCTCTGTGGATTACGGGTCGGTGATTGTTGGGACAGCGGATAGATTAAAGACTTTTTTTGGTGAGTTTTATTTTGCTTCTGTCTGTCAGTGAAGTCTGATGAGCTTAACGAGACAATTCACAAAAAAAACAGAAGGTGTATGGTTGAATCTTTCTGTTTAATATGGAAAATATTCTAAGAATATTTCCTTTCTTTACCTTTGAGTGGGAACAAAGAAAAAATAATTGTGGAGATATTTCAGTCTAGATTAAAATGTTTTTTTTGTACTTATTCCCCAAAAAGGTATTACAAGGTAGTATTTTGTTAACATTTGCAGTTTCCCTTGTGTTTAATAATTTTAATAAGACAGATTGCAAAGAAAAAACGTCTATTGTCATTTGAATATAAATATTGTTTGTGTGTGTTTTTTCTTTTTTCAAATCAGTTTTAATCCCAGATAAATCTTAAGATTGAGAGCTGAGAGCTTGACGTGTCCTGATGGAATATTACCAGCTATGAAACTTTCAGAAAACACCAGTTGTTTCCTTGTTGTTGGGCAGAGGGGGAGGTGGGAACAAACACTTAACTACACTTACACTTCGTAACGGAGTCACACCTTCACTCTTGACCTGAAGCTCAAGTTCTCAAGGTCAAGGTCTTTAAAAAACATTTAAAAACAGGCACAGAATGACTTGTTTACAGTGAATACTTTGTGCACGTACGGTTGTGGAAATGCATTGAATGGTTTGATTTGTGTGTGTGTGTGTGTGTGTGTGTGTGTGTACCTGGGTAGTTCTGTCGCTGAGGCCTCGGAGCAGCAGGGTGATAACGTGGACGGCAGCTCTCCTCACCTCTGCCTCCCTCTCTGTCTTTATCAGAGCAGTCAGACACGAGCTCAGCTGCACACACAGACGCACACACGAGTGTAAGTAATTCACAAGAACAAAAGCTTAAATTCAGTCAGTGATCATCTCTACGTGAGAAACACATCATGTTCATCACAAAGAGTCAGATCAGCCGCCTACACTGCTGAGGTCAGTGCCAGCACTAAACTGGACTGCCTGACGTATCACACGTGCACACATTCATATGCATGCACACACACACACACACACACACACACACGGTCAGGATGAAAAAGCAAAAGTAGGCATGTTCATGAATAAGCATCCCTGTTCCTCCAGCTGACAGTGTTGCTTATTCATGCCAGCAGGCTACCGTTAAAACACACACACACACACACACACACACGGCATCATCTCTATTTGAACCTCTAACCACTGCAGCAGCCTCATGTGTACATTTGTAAATGTGGACTGAGTTTCTGTTACCTCAGGCACTGATCAAAGTGATTCACGCTTGTGCAGCCCACACACACACACACACACACACACACACACACACACACACACACACACATACAAACTGTATGTATCACTTCTATGTAATTACTGTATGGCCTAAACTTGGATAAAGTTTCCTAGCAACTACAAAAAAGTCTCTTTGGCCCAATTCTTACCTAAAACCTACTCTTGACCTCAGAATGAACTCACTGACTTGCAGGACTGTAGAGTTATTTCTACACCAGTAGTCGTCAAGAGACTTTTCAGTGGTTGCCAAAACCTCAAACACTGGTAGAGAACAGCTTGTGTTGCAGCCTCGTGTATTTCAATCAAAAGGAAGCGCTCTTATTTTATCCTGAAACTTCCTGTCTAAGTAAGAATGTATCATGTTGTGTAGGTGGATGTGCTTCTAAAAAAAAGGTCCAGTCAGATATAGAGAGCTTGAAGAATATATGCCAAAAATTTGACACAGTCTTCATAAGTATATTTTCATTAGTGTATAATCACCCAAAAATAAGACTGGCTATATTTTTGTTACATGTTTCTACAGTAGCCCAGAATGGACAGACCAAACACTGGCTCAATGGAGCCTTTAGTGGGTGTGCATGTTTCAACAGCCCCTTTAAGTTTTTCCTTCTTGCAAGGAAGGAGAAGGTGAGGCGACAGGGTTGCAATCAGTAACGATGCCACTAGATCCCACTAAATCCTGCACACTGTTCCTTTGAAGTATCTAAATAATATAAATGTTTAAAAGCTAAAAGTTTAAAATGGTTTATAAAATAAATGCTAACGCATCATTTAAATAACTTATAGTAAACATGATTTAAGTATTGCTATGGGTAGTTTTTGCAGGAAATGCTTTTATTTTGCAGTGTCAAGGAAGTAATCCAGCCAGGAGATGTGAATATGAGATGTCAGGGTTTGTTAACTTTTGAAACGTACTGGCAAGTAAAAATGTTCAGTTTAATGATGTTAGACATTTCAGAAGCTTCCACTGTATAACAGAACACTGTGAGGGAATGCAAAAGTAAATGTCACTGTTCCAGGTCTGTAGATTTGTCCGACAGCATAACTCATTCTTTTTTTTTATTACTGACTGCTTCAGTAGTTGCATTTTTTTTCCCATATTCTTTGATATATTTGACAGAAAGTGCTAATGCACAATGAAGTGTCCCAATCTAAAACAATAAAAAGTGAAGTGGAGGTCAGTTACACAACTTTTTTTGTCTAATTTATGGAGTACTTTTGTTATTAACAAAGATTCACCACTTATGCAGCATAAAGCATCTGCATTGTGGCTATCTGCAGTCTAAAATAGGCCAGGCTTCCAGGAGCTCTGATTTATAACAGCTATTAAGGTACTGACTGAAACTATATTTGAGGAGTCCTGATGTATGATTTTAAAAGAACAAGACAGAGACAGAGACCCAGGTCCTCGAGGCGGATCACAGAGGTTTGATGTCAGCGTGCTCCTTCTCACCTCTTGAGCCAGCGGTCCTAGTGCGTAGTCCAGTCTCTGGCAGAGCTCCCCCAGGTTGGACAGGCTGCTCGCCCGGACGCTTTGGTCTGGGTCCCTGGTTCCTTGCAGGAAGACACCCACCAGAGGACGGCCGAGATGGGGCGCGAGTTCCCCTGGAAGAGGAGGAAAAGAAGGGAGGACCATCAGACAGACATGTTAGTGTCCATATTGTACGTTTAATTAGGCGTTAGTAACTTTATTTGGAGCCGGTGCCCAGCCTCGTCTTTAATATGCTGCAGGGAACAATGCATGCCAGTTTGTGGGAAGACAAGAGTATTAAAAAATAAAGCAAATGAAACTTTTTGGCAAGAGAAGAGATTTCTGACAGCAGTGTGAGTATCGGACAAGGAGCTTTATGTTGAATCCAGTTATTTAAATCCACATCTTGACACAAGACTAATACTGTTGTTTACAGTGCAGTCACACTCAGTTTAACAAGCTGTGTGTGGGTGACACTGTTACAGACATACAAAGAACAGAGCCAACTGCTGACTACAGCTGCTCCTGCCAAGCAGCAGGGAGGAAAGCCAGAGGCCTGCATGGAGAAGAGACAACCAGCTGACAGGCTAGTAGTAGTAGGACCTGCTTGACCCGTGTGTGTGTATGTGTGTGTGTGTGTCTGTAACATTAGAGCCTGATCCAGGAAGACATACCACACACAAACACACACATCACCATGGGAGTCTCGGGCTCTGCTCTCTCCCTATTGACATCCAACCTCAAAGACCACACGAATCTGTGTGTGAACCTTGTAGCCTTGATACTGGGTTCCCTCGGGGTTCTGCTCTGGGTCCTCTCCTCTTTCCTCTTCACACCAAGTCACTTGCACTTGAACCAGCATGAACCTTACGTCTGGCTGACATCTCTGGATGTGGATGTCTGCACACCTCCTGCTCTCCTGTTCATGACCTCTGAGAGCTCTGCGGTGTCCCTGGGTCAGTCAGCAAGGGATCTGCATGTGCCACTGGATGACCAACATTCTTGCAGCAGTTCACTCCTGCAGATTCATCCTCTACAACATCAGGATGTGTTTGCCCCTCACTCAGGCTCTGGTCCAGGCTCTTGTTGTCTCACACCTACTACAACTATGGTAACTCACTCCTGGCTGGTATCCAGAATGAAGCAGCCTACCTACACTGCTCCTCTACACTGGGAACCGGTGTTTGCACAAGTCAGATTTCAACACTTAAGACTTGCTGCCGCTCTGCGAATGTTTCAAGCTCTGCAATCGCCAATCGGTTTTCTACTCCCTCGCTACAATCGGCGGCTGTTCGATCTCGACTGTTTGCTGTCCTGGCTCTACATTAGTGAACCCAGCTCTACATTGACAACTGAAATGTAATGTATTCCGAATGCAACATGGCCCATAAATCAAACAAATTTAAACAAACTAAACATCTCTATATCTTTCTAATTGTAGCACTTAAAGCAGTTGTTGCATATATTGATGAAGTAGAAGTATGGGTTGTATCCACATGGCTGGATGCATCTATTGTAAATCGATTCGGATAAACGGTAGCTAAATAAATGTAATGATCCATTTATCTTGTCCTAGATTACTCTTTTGGAGTGCCAAGCATTTCCTCAGAATCACAAGACTGAAACACACACACACACACACACACACACACACACACACACACACACACACACACACACACAAAGCCAGACACTAAAGACAGACACACATGCACCAGCTTAGCTATTCTCCCTTCACTCCCATGTCTAAATAGACTGTCACGGCTCTAACAGGTCTAATGAAGGAGAATCGCTGTGTTCGAGCGAGCGTGAGTCAGCAGGACTGTCGGCCTGCGTCACAACTGCACAACTTAACACCCGCAAACAAACAAAACACACCTGGGAATAGTGATGCAACACTCCCACAGATGCTCCTGATTTTGCTGAACTGCATTTAGTCCATACACCCTGTACTCTGGGAACTAGACAGATCTACAAACTCATGTTTTATTTGCTCTGGCAGATGCGCCTGGCCAACCTCCCATTCAAATCAGAGACCCCGCCCTTCCAGGATTTGTCGGGCCAATCACAATCTATCTAATGTGGAGTGGGTTTGATACGATGACCAGAGAGCAGCGTAACCTCGTTGGCTGTTGAGGCATTTTCATTTTCACAAACAAGATTCTGTTGAACCTGCTATCCTGTCAGAGTTAAATAAACGGAAATTTATATTTTCTCCCCAAGAACAAACAACTGCATTAAAACTTTTGTTGATAAGAAAAATGTTTGCTGTACTTCCGATCAACTACTTTCATTGCTCTGATTGGTTAAGGTAAGGTATTTTATTCTGCACCCAATGACAACACACCTTGGAAATCGGAAATGGACCGAGACATTCTAGACTGTGCCAGGCTTTACATTGGTCCACAGCTCTTCTCTTTTAGTACATTTTCTGCCCATCATTGCACACTATGGGAGCTCACAGTACTCAGTATTGCAAGTGCAATAAGCCAGCAACTGGGAGCAAACCTAAGCGGAGCCAAACATTCATTTATTCAACATTTACTCAACCAGGCCAGTCAATTAAGAAAACCTTCTTATTTACAAATGACAGCCTGGCAAAAGGCAAATCTTGGCCACTCGGTGGGGTTCAAGACAAACACAGAGGCTCTCTGGATGTCTGTGCAGCAAACTGAAGGTCTATCCAATCTCTCTACAAGGATATAAACCCCGCCATTGTCCCGGGGAAGTGGTACGATGGCAATCTGGCAGATAAAACCAGAGCATGGAAAAAAAACACAAAACAGGGTTTTCTATCAGGGAAAGGTTCTGATACACAGGGTCCCTTCTGAATAGAGATCTGCATGGAAAACAAGCCTGCACTGTGGTTTTTGTGGTCTGGTTGGTCGTTGCATGCTGATAACTGTCGACCACAGACAAATATGAACACATATTAAATACACAAGCATGTATTAACATTCATGCAACCTTTACCGCTCACACAATGTCAAATTACGACGTTCTTATGGACAGATGTTGACTTTTGCAAACCGTCTGCAGATGTCAAAGCTCAGACTCACAGCTGAATGCCAGAGCTTCTGTCAATATTCAAATTGTGACTGTGACTGTTGCTGCAATGTGAGAAAGAGCTGTTATGGGAAACAGGAAGTGGCCCTCCGGCTTAATGACTACTGCACAACAACCAATAGTGTTTATGAGCTGTAATTAAATTTCCTACGCCAAAGAAAAAATATGTAAATCCAGAACAACTCATTTGGGAGTTTGGCCTTATTAAAACACAGTATATGCGATCACAGAGAGCAGGAGGAGACTGAAAGAAGCTTCAGACCGTCTCTCCTCCTTCTTTCTCGCTCACTAAATACAAAAACAAATAACTAGTTTTCCAGACAGAGACAAAGGACATGCATCACATGTAGCATTTTCATACTTCACAAGTGAATTTCATGCTTCGGAGACACAAGCTGCCGCAGCAAAAATAGACCCCGGCAATTAAAGATTGGAGTGGAGAGCGGAGTGGGGAAAAGTGCTGCAAATGACACGCACACCAGCTAAGATGGCAGCGCATAGACTGCAGGAGCCGTTATGAAATGCAGCCAGATCCTGAGTACATTGGGCATTACTTTTTCTAATTAAACAAATAAGACTGAATGTTAATTAGCAAGCTTTAGAGATGCTGATAGCAGGCTAGCCCATTACTTCCAGTCTTTATGCTACTGTAAGCAACGTTATGTCCTGACTCCAGCTCCATACCCAGTTAGACATGAGCGGTGCACATGTTCTCACTGTTGAAAACAAAGTGAAGTGTATTTCCCACAATCTCTTTAAGTAAAAACATGGAGCATAATGTATGCTCATGTTGGGATTTGGGTTCACGACAAGTGAACATACATGAATGCAAACAAACTGCAGATGATGCTCACCCATAGCTCTGCTGGCCCTCATCAGGACTTCTCCCACTTTCAGGCGCGTTTCCAGGGAGTGCTCCTTGTTGGATGTAGGTAGGGAGGGACCATGTTGGAAGTCTTTTAGGAGCCTTTCCAGAATCCTCTCAGGGTAGGAATCAGCCAGTGCAGCCAGACCTGAAGACAGTTTATAGTCAGACAACCGACTGCTTCAGGTGCTTCACAGGTAGGCAGTTTATATTATCCGTAGACTATTTCTGTAGATTGATGATCATAAAAATCAATGACAACATCACATTTGGCCGAGCTGTACCATTAATATTACCTTGAATGGCTGACAGGTAGATGAATGAGTCCTCGTGCTCCAAGTTTTCTAAGAAGAGCTGGGGAGGACACAGCATCAACATGATTAATGACCACATAGACTTGTGTATAGTTGGAGTTAAGTCCCTTACTGGGAATATTTTTGCCATTTCTGCATGAAAAACATCAAAAACATCCCCAATGTGAATCCTGCCAGCAGAACCAAACAGGATCAATGCAGGCAGAGCACTGGATTCATAAAAACAATGCAGCCAACCATCAAAGGGAATAATCCAAACATTACCCCCAGATACCATAAGAGACCCTGGAGGATATAGGTTTGATTGGGGTGAGGGAAAACGAGGGAGTTTCGTTTTATACGAGCTGGAATGAGTTTCAGGAAAGTAAGGAGGGAGGTGGGAGAACAGAACATAGAAAAGGTGGCCAGTGCAGTGCTGGAGAAGTCAACCTTGACACAAAAGTGGAGAAGAAAAAAAATCAATAAAGGGGGTTTCTGCTGCAACAGGGGGGCGTTGAAGTGTATCTAAGGTGCACACAGCGGGGGGCTTCTAATTACAGAGAATACTAAATGAGATGTTACCCTCTCTTGCCCATACCACCTTAACAAGTCCCTGGAGTGCACTGTTGTCATCTCTGGCTGCTCTGGGGATGAGTTTCAACCGCCTCATTTATTATGAATGTTTGCTCAGAATGTCCCGGGAGACACAGATAAAACCCCCGTTTCTGATGGACACATACGGCCAACAACAGCACAATGTTAAACAATGGTTAAACCAACACCATCCACCACGGCTCAAAGATGAAGACAATGTGTTGAAGTCATGACCAAGCACCTCGAATAACTGCTTAAATGTGTTACGGAAAGCAAATTCCAGCAGTTGAAGGCTGGATAGAAAGTTTCTCAGCCAATTATTTAAATCACAGCATACTCGAGAAATTGCTATAGTCTCAACTGTTCAAAACTAAACTTAAAAGTACTGATGTGTAATAAATCCAACTCAAATAACTTAAACAAAAGGGTGTTCTGCTCCTGGGTTCTTACAGAATTTTAGGAGGGCATCTTACATTCGAAGCTTCTCCTGAGAGAATGTCACGCCATTAGTGAGAACAAACAGTAAATTAGAAAAATAAAGGTTATTTTTTGATTGTTTTCACCACGGTTATGGCCACACGTTCACAAAGGAGCCCTGTGAGGAGCCACGTCACCAGATTCTGTGTGAATAAAATGCAGCTGAAGCCACGCAGCTTCCTGTCTGCTGTGCTTGTGTCCTTCAGCCCCACCCTCCGTCCTTGGACCTGCAGCTCAGGGAGCAGTGTGAAGACATGGTGGCCACTTTGTTTTCAAAGAATACACATGCAGGACCGAGGACCTGTTATTTCATCAGGTCTGTTAAATTTCAGATGCCCCGGTGCAACCAGTGAAAACATTTAGTGGCACTCTAGAGCCTTGCAACCCCTGCTGCACATTTTTCATTCATTACATGTTGTAAGACAAGTAGCTCTGGCATATAAACTTGAGAGAAAAACACCCACACACACACTCGCACACACACACAACCCAGAGCTCCACTGGCACAGTCCTTCAGGGTGCTGGTGCACGCTGGGGATACTCGCTGCAGATGAATAATACATCACACTGGTAATGAGGAGGTACAAAAAAGGGCTAACCATTGCATCTTTGAGGACTTGGGCAACTCATTTAACCTACATGTTAAATGAGTAAAAAACACACACACACTTAGAGAGAGAGAGATAGCTCTGGTAGAGAGACACAGAATAACAGAGAGGGAGCGCCGGCCTCGATAAAGCTGTCAATCAGCGAAATAAAAAGTTATCTCCTGATTGTTTCACAGTGGCTACATTCAGGACAGTTTGCCTGTTCCTGTCTGAATACGCGCTCATTTAGCCAAATGTTTAAGAAGGTCAAAAGTTCTCAGGAAAATAATGATAAAACTAGTTGATTAATACTTTCAGACCATCATAACATTACAAACAAGCTAAAGTACATAACCTGGCAACCCACCATGAGAACTTTCTCCTGGGCCTGGACAGCTTCTGGGTTCCTGTTTTGTACCATCTGGGTGAGGACCCTCAGGGCGACCGCTCTGGTTGGTACTTCCGGGTCACAAGCCTCTAACAGACAATCAGAGAAGGACTTTGTAGGGGGGCGAGGGTCTTTGGTGGCAGGAGTCCTTCCTCCAGCTTTGGAACCTTGTCCTGCTCCAGACCCTCCAGAGGACGTTGGGTGTTTGATTTGAGGTGAGTTACTGTCCGGACGAGATGAACGAGGACGAGTCTGAGAGATGTTTGCTTCGGGTTGCGTCTTTTTCCTAAAATCAGCGTTTCCTGAGGGTTGAGCAGCAGCAGCAGCAGCGGCGAGGTCTTCAGGCCGGTAGGCACCGTGAGTGGCGATGACAGCTCTGAGGTTGGATGCTAGCTCCTGGATGACCACCTCAGAGTGCATCTGAGACAGAGTCTCCAGTGGGGCGAGCAGCCGTGACATAGAAGTGTAGTCCTCTGCAGTGAGCTGCAAGAGGGGAGAACATGATTGTGAGAGAGCTCACCATGTGCTTTGAATGTGAACATATTGTACCCATGGGACATTACTGGGACATGGCTGACTACACTGGATCCTACTAACACCTAATTTTTTAAATTACTGCTCAGATAGCAGTAAAATAACTCCTCCATCTTTTCTCTGTGGAACACGGTTACACTGCAAACACTGCAGGCGTCAGTCTGACAGCACCTTCAGGCTCAGTTTTTAATTTCTTATAATATCATATTATTTAATATGGTCTACTACCTACCCATCTCTTCCTCCCTTGAGCTACTGCAGTATCGTAATGCAGTGTGATCTTCATTTTTGATTTGTTTTGTACCATTTTTATCTTCAGCCTGTCTTCTCTAAATGACAGAGAAAAGAGTGACTGGATATTATTGAGTGTTAGATATAGGGAGAGTGCTTAACATATATGAAAGCAGGAAAATAGGAGCTTCCAATATTCAAGTGGGTTCCTGTTCTGTTTGTGTTTTGTGCCAGTCCAGCCGTTGGATTTCACCCTGATCGACATTTGGTGCAAAGAAATGCAGCAATGAGCCAACAAAAAGCCAGCAATGCATTTTTCAAATTTCAAAAGTCAGCTCTGCAAGTATTTCATGAAGAAGGAAGTCTAATCGACACATTCATACAATGTTACTTTGTTAGCACCGCAGCACACCTTTAACAGCAGCCAGACAAAATACAGTACAGGCAGTGTGTAGATTAACAAGCTTTAACAAGCAACATGTTGATGTGCTGAGTTTACAAGTTGTGAGTACCTGAGGTCCAGACAGCAGAGTGGCCACTAGTCCCATTCCCATGCTCAGCGTCTGGCTCTCTACTGGGTTCTCAAGACTTGGACCAGTGGCCTGATCCAGACCCACACAGGCTCTCTGAAGCAGGGACACCATGAAGTCCACCACCTGAAGAAAGGACAAACGTTACAAACACAAATAATGAACAGAAGAGCAAAGGTCACCGGGGTACGCTACATATAAGAGTTGAACCTCAAGGTGGAGATTGTAGAAGGACTACATGTTTTCAAAGCTTTTCAGGAACTTCTCAGAAAACATTCAGTCCTTATAAAGACATCCAAAAGGTAAGACATCTAAAAATAAGACATTATCCAGTGAAGTTAGGTCAGTTTATCAGAGCCGTTTCTTAATCTGTGAGGGAATGTTTGTTGACCCTACAATAGCAGCCAGCCAGCCCACTCTCCCCGGACCTCCCCACCCCCCAACCAAACCCAAATAAGCTATTTTTGTGTGACAGCATGACTCAACGTGGCCTGCTTCCATTACAAGAACTCCAATGGGAACGCGGACTGATTTTTAAAATATGCTGCAGGAAGAGAGAGACGCAATCCCAGGAGGATGATCGAACACCTAAAATAGGGTGGGACATGAACCTTCAGGGAACTCGCGCTAAGAGTTTGCCCAGCAGCATCTCTCCTCTTAAATGTGATCCTTAAAGCAAAACAACCACACAGCATGAATTTAGGACACAGATGCTGTCACAAGCAGGCCAGGTGCACTATACATAGTACAGGCAAGCAAAGTCCTCTACAGCAGGGCTTCTCATCCGGTCTGTGTCCACTTTGTATACAACACTTCATCAAGTGTAACATTTTCTAACAGCCTAATTAAACACTTCCCGTGCTCCCATGTGGTCTAATGATCATGGTCAGCAGAGAAACACAGACACAGAGAGAGAAATAAGACTCAATCACCAGCGGTTTAGCTGCTGTTGTTGAAAACCGAATCGCAGGTGAATTAAAGTGAAACATGAGTTGTGTTTTTTTGGGTTGACTTTGACCGAGAAAGTCAGCAGTACAGACACATCTCTCATTCCCTGTAGGACGCTGCGATAGAGAAACAAAAAGGTGGAACAGGGCAACTTGTGTGCAGTGGTGTGCAGGATGATACAGAAGTGTGTGTCCCAAAGTTGTACTATCTATCCCACAAATTAATATCACAGCAATCCTGTCGCCAGATGAATGTGTTTTTTTCTTTTGTCTTTTTGGGCCATTTCTCTTCTTGGATGGTGACAGACAAGAGAGACAAGAAAGGCAGAAGGAGAGAGAAGAGAGAGAGGAGCTGACATACAACGCAGGGCCCAGGATAGATTTGAACTTGGGCCTCTGCAGTAAGGACTCAGCTTTGAGGTGAGCTCTAAGGTGGCCCATAAAAATAGTTCTAACGCGTCTTATTTCCCTTTCTTTGACATGGCGATGTTTACTGCTAGAGATAATGTGTGTTGCTGTCAAGTTCATGCATTCATGTACCAGAAAATCTGCTATCAACTCCTAAATTGCTTGTCTTGTTTTCTCTGGTACAACTAGTGTGTGTGTTTTTAATATATACGTTATTTGTATATCCTTCTGGATCTCTAATCTTGAATAAAAGTCAGATGTGGACCTTTGAGTAATAAGTCGGAGAACCTGTGGTATACAGTACATTTTAGGCTTTGTGCCACTGCCAGTGTTTTTTCTACAGTCAAGTGTGTGGACACAAACATTTGTGCACTTGATTGGTAATGTAATTTGCAGTTAGATCTACTAAATCTGTACACTTTTCTTTGTGTTGGCAATGAAGCTTGTTCGATGTTTGAGCATCTGTTCTGTTAAACCAGGCCGTCTCTGTAAATAGAAGTTCTCTTAATGTCTTGGCAGGTAAAAGGTAAAACAAATAGATAAGAGCAGCAAGTCACAGCACGGGGATTCAAGACAGAGATAGAAAGAAGTGTGTAAATGCCCCCGAGCATTTTATGATAAACATTCTGACACATGCTGGTGGAAGGGTGGAGTGCAGCTTGAGTAATAGCTACTCTCAGGTAAATAAGCTAAAGTGGGGCAAGTATTTCTGTGTTCATTGTTTTTAGCTGTGGCAGTCAGAGTAGGTTCGTATTAAAGTAATAAATGTAAAGATCTTTATATATGTTGCTCCCTTATCCAACTGGGTTCATCTGAGAAACTCTTAAAGACTCCAGACTGAATGGAGACTGAATGCAGCTCACAAACTAAACAGACAACCTCATCTTTGCTTTGCTGAGGTGAGCCTGGGGTTTGTAACTCAGCGTCTCTGCTTCTTAAGCTGGGTACACATCTCTCCACTCACCTGTGTGCTTTTTCTCAGTAGCGTTGTATGATGCAGTGACTCAACCATTGCAGCCAACACCTGAAGCAAAGCCAGCCTCTGGCCTCGCCTCGCAGCACGACTCATTAACTTCTGCTCCACCTCAAGAAGTGTCATGCTCGACACGTTCAACTCCTGTTCATCTTCCTTCTCTTCATCTTCTGAAGCTGCCCAGCTGGTCAGCTCCTGTGGGAGAAGCAAAGAGGTGATGAACCGTCGACTGAGGCTTTCCAGCAACAGCAAACACACACATTACAGCCTCAAAAGCACAACAGAGCTGAACAATCTTCTCTGCCACCGTTTGAGCATAACAGGAGGATTTATTGCTCTGGATTGAAACATGCTTTACAGGTGTAAGTATGTGTGTACTTCTTACCTTCAGCAGGTCTAAGAAGAAGTCTCCGGGCAGGTCAGAGTCTTTGAGTTCAGCCAACAGCTGCATCAGACACTCCAGCCGCCACTGCTCCCCGGACACCTTCTCATATAGGGCCTCGTCCTCATCACTGGGAGACAAGAACAGAGAAGTGAACAGAAGACACAGAGAAATAAAGAGTCAAGTTATATAACAGTCCAGTCATCTCAAAGGAACTTCTTCATTATGCTGTGAGCATCCTGTCTTAACAACACAACACACAGTTAAGACAGTACTCTTTCACAAAGAATCACTAATGAGTCATCATGTCAGTCACCTGCAGCTCTCTCTGGAGCAGAGTCTGGCTCCTCCATCACTGCCCGGGGTGAAGTGGAAGTCTGCTGCCACCTCGTTCTTCTGTCCCTGCAGGCCTGAAAGCTGCCTGAGGGCTGACATGGCTGCAGACGTCTCAGTGTGGCTCAGGTACCACAACAGAGTCTCCTGACAGGGGGCGCTGTGCAGCACAGAGCACGTATAAACACACACAGCTCATTTTCAGCATCATACTTTAGATTTGTGAACCATGATTTATGTACGTATACATTTCTGCTGACTGTTTACTGATTGCACATTTTCAAAACAAGCTCCTGAAAGGCAGCTGTGCCTTCACTTTCAGTTTTCAGTGACATTTTGTCGGCCTAATGCAGTTTCTGTTTTGAAATCTCTCTAACACTTAGTGATAAGGCTGACTGTTAATCTATATTTTTATTATTGTGAACACCAAACATTACGTTAGTCCAGTGGATCCTAACCTGAGGGTAGTGATGCTTCCTGATTCCTATATCACAGCATTACATTCACCCTGTGAAGCAAACTAAATATTTTTTTTAAGATTAAATTATTATTCAAGATTATAACCTTTAAAAACAATATAACAAGATAATGACACGATGAAGACCTGAACATAAGCGGTATTCACAGAGCGTTCACTCTCTGCTAAACAGCCTCATCCAGCGTTAGAAAATCCAAAGAGCTCATAGAACAATGAACACTAAGTTTACCAAAGAAGCCTTTTAACTGTGCATGATTGTAATAACAGAGAAAACATTACCGTAGGTGAGAGACGTTCTGTTTGGTAAAACAGAAGAGTTTGAAGATAACAGGAAGAACTTGTTCCAGACCTTTGAAGAGAGAAGCTGATGGACTGTTTCCAACCACCCAAATCTGACAGCAAAGAGACGCAATCATTGTTTCATGGATATTGCAATACCGTAAATTGTTTTTGTATAATAATGTAATGTAAGTGTGCGCAGTGAAATACTGTGACAGTTCTAGTCCTCACCTTGTACACATCCTCCATACAACGTGTCAGCTCCCATTCTTCCACAACACACTGGGAATGATCCTCGTCTGGAAAATACACACATGCACCGCTGTCATACAACAAGTCTGTTTTCCTGATAGAACATTTATATAAATGCAACCTGCTCAGCTTCAGTTTGCATAACATGTTGGCGTGTAAGCTCAAGAGCCTTCCCGAAGCTGGAGGGTGTTGTTACAACTCTCTATGTGTAACTGTACCGACACTGAATCTACTTTGAAGCATCATACAGATGATAGATAGAAGAAGATGACCGTGTTACTGACTGGAAGCAGTGGTGCAGCGGTGGAGAGGTGCTAGCAGAGGAGGGAACAGGTACTGCTGTGCAAAGCTGGGCTTCTCCTGCACCATAGAGAGCACCGCCCTGGTGGCCACACGCTGAAACTGCTGGGCTGTCAGCTTGTCTTTAAAGTGCAGGAGGTCGAGTATCTACAGGATGACAACAAATATGACAGAAAAACAACAAATACTTAAAAAAAAAACCTGATTAATATGCAATCCAGCTAACATTCATTCAAGGACTTCCAGATGTTATGGACAATTACAGAACTTGGATCTTCTTATACATCATTCCTACCACTTACTATAATGTCATAGTCACCAAAGTTATTACAGAGATTTGGAAACATGGCAGTAATGCCGGGTTACCGTCCTCTTTCCAGACATTAGACTCAAGTCATTCAGCCCAGGTCTCAAGTAAGTCCCAAGTACTTTTTTTTTTGGTCATGCCAATTTGAGTCGTTACAAACAACTGACTTTTTGGCTCGTTGCCAGACTTTGGCAATCTTGGTAGGATCTTAGGACGAACTGTGACTGTTCCACTGGTGTGTAGGTCTGTTTGAAAGCCAGAATGGATATTCCTTGAACTGTCTGTTGAGTGTGTGTGTGCAACCCAGAGATGTGCACGTCTCTTCCCTTAAAAAGGAGCATTTGTTTTCCTGCAGGCAGTCGCCGTCCATTGCCCCAGTTAATGGAAATCTGGCTCCAGAGGCAGATGGTGAGTGGGCTGGGAAACCAAGGAGATTCCTCTCATCCATATCCTTTGCTGTGGGGTTCTCCAAGTCTGTGAGATCGTGAAGTTTCTTTATTGTTTTGTAGCTTGATGAATGAAGGTTAAGCTCTGCAGGGGATTCACGGATGGGTGGAACAGGTGAATGGACGGGTGAGATGAGAACAACTTAGAATTCGGGCAGATGTTTATTCTGATGTTTGTGGTCATCTCCAACATAGAAGGCGATCATTGTTTGTACTGTTCTGTCCATTATCTCCCTTGGGTCTGCTTTCATTTTTTGTTTGTGGTCACCCATTTGGTGACCCTGAAGATGGAAGTGACAAGCTTGGTTCCCTGCTCCAACATTAGGTAGTTACACTCCATCTGGTTGAGGATTTTTGATATTGTGTCCACTTTAGCTTTCATCTGGGAGTATAGCACCACCTAGCAATTGTAGCAGTTCACAAACCAGACATTTCCTTTGGAGCTCCTTGGATAGTTCACTCCAAGCACCTCCCAGGATTGCTCTATTGTCCCTCTCTTGCTACTTTCTGGTTTTGTCATCATTGCAGGTGTTGGTTTAGACAAAAAAAGAAGTTGGAGTTTGGATATCCCAGGGTAGATGGGAAGACGAGGTGAGATTCAAACGCAACCTGGGGTTCACCGAAATTTGGCTAACTTTAGTTTGAATGCATTCACAGCCTGACACCAACCTGACATGACATACTAAGAAACCTCTGGACTGCTTTAGGGTTAGTCAATAGTAGAGGCTCGCCTATAGCCTGGATTTTCTTTTCTTTGGACACTGTGACCCAGGAAGGTTTACAGTCAGGTCGGCTTCTCTCATCTGGAGGTCATGAAAATGCTGTTCAAAAGATGGCAAGTAGATGATGATGTCATCCAGGTAGATAAAACAGAACCATCTCTATCAACCTCTGAAAGGTTGTTGGTGCTTTTTTAAGGCCAAAGGTACCAGAGGCCAAAGGTCCAGAACCCGAGCTACCCTTCCTCTTAGGGATGAGGACAACTGGTGACACCCAAGCAGAAGATGACGGCTCAATGACATCAGCTGCCAGCATTTCCTCCACTAGCTCCTTAATCACCTTGGGTTTTGCTGAAGAGACACAGTATGACTGGCATTTAATTAGAGAGTCCCATGTGACAGCAAGCCTGTGTAGTGCTGCATACATCAGCATTCACATGTAGCAGGTTGCAGAACTGCGTTTTCCCCTTTCCTTCCGGCTGCGCTCTGTCCACTGCCTCGCATAACCACTCATTATCAATGTCGGAGAGGGCAGGATGAGCTGCAGGTCTGGGGCTGGCAAGCTAACAGGCTATTACGCTTAGACAGACTGTGCCTTTTCCACCGTTTTAGTTTGAACACTGACAGAGCTTTGTCTTGAGCTCCCTGGTATGTGTGTGTGTGTGTGTGTGTGCTGTGAAATAGTAAAAATACATATATGATACCAAAGTGGAGCATCTCATTAAGCATCCACAAAAATCTGAGGGAACGTTGGTAACTATTAACTAACTAACTAAAACCTGGTTCAAAAACAGCTTATTTCGACCATTTCTTAAGACTGTGTTGGCATGGCAGATCGCATTTTCCCTCAGCAGCACCAGCAGAAAAGATAAACAACGTACTGCTGTGGATGGAGGAGAACCAAAAATGTTTTTAGAAAAGTAAAAAAATAAATCAGCAGCGTTTCCCATTAATTACATAGAGTGTGGCGGCCTGCTATACTCTAATTTGTCCCACCACATTTTCATAATAAACCGAAAATATCTTTACACTTAAAGTGGACCTTAAGTTTTTTCTCTGTCTGGGGAATTATAATACAGTCTATACATACAGAGTAAGTCTTTAATTTAAAATTTTATTTATTTCACTAAACGTGATGACGTTGGTTTCTGTCGCTCTGGCTGGCTTTGATGCAGTTTCAGTAAGAGATGTTATGTTTTGGTTGGCAGAATTACTTCCATAATAAATGTCCGATCATAACCACGTGCAGTTCAAACCCATTATCAGGAAAGTTTACAAAAACTTCCAATGACAATAATTCAAATCTGGATAGAAACAAATTTGTGATACATTTGTGGCTTTAAAAGACATTTATCGCTACAGTGTGTGTGTGTGTGTGTGTGTGTGTGTGTGTGTGTGTGTCTGTGTGTGTTCAGCACCTGTGGGCAGACTTCTCTGTAGTAGCTGTCTGCTGATGCAGACTGTTGAGGGCAGGTCATCAGGAGCCTGGCAACACCGTCACATTTCCTCCAGTCTGACTCATCCCCTAGAGGACAGAAATGATGTTTAGTTAGGTGTGAAGACCTCAATGGGTAATTCTCTCCAATTCTCTTCTCTTTTTAGTGTTCTGTTCATTATCTCCATTAGGTCTGCTTGTCATTTTTTGTTTGAGGTCACCCATTTGGTGACCCTGAAGATGGAGTTGACAAGCTTGGTTTCCAAATCCTAACAAGCAGACATTTCCTTTGGTTAGAGGCCCATCAACTTCACCTCCTGCTCACCTGTTCCTCCCCCCAGGATGGCTCTGACTACAGACTGTACACCATTAGGCTGGATCAGGCGCTCCGACAGCAGCTGGCCACACAGTCGTCTCAACCAGGCCGGAGCTAATCCCAAAGCGGCCTTGCTGCTGGAACCACTGGAGCTTCGCACTGCAGACTGGAATGAGAGGAAGCATAATTAAACTTGGGGAATCTGAATGAAAAACAAACATTTGACAGAATCTCCCCTTTGCAGCTGTGCAGCTCCTTATTGTTTTCTTGTTTATGAGTGGGCCGCTGTTCTATTTGTTCTTGTACAAACGCATAATGACTCACATATACACATTTTGCAGTAGACATTAGACAATGGTTTCTCATTATGCCACTGATCTAAAAGGGCCGGTAATGTACTAAAAGAAACAGCAATGCAGCAATAACGGCAAAGAAATAAAGGGCTGCTAGCAAGTTACAAAATGTTTGCGTGCTTGTGTTTTTCTGCCTGTGCCGCTGTAACTCTGATCTGAACAGCTGATCTGCAGTGTAATCCAGTGCAGCTGGGCTTATGCTTCTACGGTTAGTGTCAAAAAAGACTGTATGACTGCAAGGTAAAACAGTGAAAATATTCTTAATAAAGCATTTTATTAAGTTATTTTTGAGGTAAGCTTTTTTATGTGGCTAAAATATGTTTTTTTGCTGACCCTGTCCACATCAGTCATAGCTCTGCTTCTGTGGTGGGACATCTGGCTGCTTCTCCACTGTGGGAGCGTGCTGACTTATTCCAGCCTTTCCTCCCATAATTACCCAGTTAAATACAAACATGCACACCTGTTTGGTTCCACCTTGGAGAATCAGCAGCTCCTTGATGACGATTGGCTGGTACACTTTTCCTAGAAGGCTTTTGAGGGTCTCCCTGCAAGTTTGACATTCCTCAGCACTGAGCTCGTGCAACTAAAAAGTTTTGCAAGAAGAAAAACAGATGCTTTTTATTTATATGGACTACATGCATCAAAAGCATTTGCCAAAAGTAATACATACATTCACATCCAGATGTGATACCTTCTCTTCCTCTGTGCTGCTTCTCTCCGTCTTGCGTGGCTGGTAGCCGAGCTGGCAAAGTGCTGCCATCACATCCCCCAGATGCCGTGTGAACACTATTGTGGCAAGAGATGACAGCTCTGCCAACTTCAATAGAACATTTGTAGTGGTAAGAAGCCGGCGTCCCGCTGCTGGCACCACCCCACCGCAAACAAGGTTTTCCACCATGGCTCCAAACGCTGACCTGCGACCAAGTGGCACACCCACTCCAGGGGCCAAGTAGGGACAGAGTCCCAGTGAAACCACAAACTGAAGTGCAGTTCCAAGCATCTTCTGCTGGGTGACACTGAGGACATCAGGTGGTAAA
The DNA here is from genome assembly GCA_028641955.1 of Protonibea diacanthus. NCBI lineage: Eukaryota > Metazoa > Chordata > Actinopteri > Sciaenidae > Protonibea > Protonibea diacanthus. The sequence goes on from CM053981.1 coordinate 3,162,876, forward strand.
GGTGGAGCCATCTCAGGTGTGCGTTGTTTAGCTGGAGAGGGAGCAGGGGTCTTCTTGAAAAGTTCAAGTTCAGCGGTAAGGTGTCGCGCTAAGGTGAGGAGCAGTAGGAGACACTCCTGGACAAAACCCCATGTCACATCTTCTGTACTGCTGCAGAACCAGTCTGCTGTCGCCTTCACCTCCTCCCTCAGCCTCCTCACCTCCTCAAAGCTGGCCTCACTCTGAAGCTGCTCCAGGAGAACGGCTCTGTTGGCTTGCAGCGCTGCCGAGACGGCCAGCTGGTGCGAGGACTGAGCATCATGCACAGAGGACTCTGCAAACAATAACAAACAGAGCATTGTATTGTGGGTTGTGAATGACTAAATCTGTACAGGAACGTTGACTTGATTCCCAGTGCTGCTCACAACTCAGTTGCTATGTGTCTAACCTGACAAGGTGATCATGCCTGTCATGTTTGCTCACAGTCAAAGTTGGTGCAACAAGGTTAACTTAAGATATAGCATGGTAAAGATCTCTCTCTCTCTCTCTCTCACTGTCACCATCACCACCTGTAAACATACATGTCTCATTAATGCATGTTAATACATGTTAACTAAACTTCTTCCCTGTAGTTTCTGTGCTCTCTCGTCCAGCAGGTTCTCATGGCTGTGGCCATGCATGACGTCCACTACATATATTATACCATTACAGTTGCTACCATTACAGTTCATAGTCAGTTAATGGGTTGCTGCAGCTGCTATGCATCTGTGTCTCTATGCCTCTCTATTTATCTATCTATCGGTGGATGACCGCCCACCAATGAGCTTGGATATGCCCGAGTGTTTCCTCGCCACCGTGCTTACTCATAGTGGAAGTGTCTCTGTAAATAATATTATAAAGAGTATAGACTAGACCTGCTCTATATGAAACGTGTCATGAGATGACTTTTGTTATATGGCGCTATATAGATAAAACTGAATCAAACTAAGCAGCATGGTACACAGAACAGCTAGTACATCACTGTCATGCTATATTTAATTTAAATGGGTAAACTCGTTGTAATATTTGGTCGCCTTATTTGTTGTCAAACTTACCGCCGAGAGGTCTGGTGAGGATGTTTATCGCTGAGAGGATCGCTGAAGTCATGTCCCATCGCACAGACTGCACGCTGTTTTCTTTTATTTTGCGCTAAACGTGCTGTTGTAAACATGTCAAAATGGCGCTGAAAATATACGTCAGCACGCACCGTCCTTGAATGATGAGATTGGCTGACGCCGCAATGACGTAGCTGACGTAACAGAGTCACAGTTTAAAATTTTTGCGTGCGTTTAAAAGACTGAGCTGGCTAAGACATTACGAACAGAGCAATTATTAAAGCCCATAAACTCTGGAGAAACAGCTGCCAAAATAAATGACTCAATAAAGTCCAGAAGGTTTAAATGTAGGCAGTCATTTGTAATAATATCCGACAGTTTTAATTGGCTTCTATTAATTCTCCATTTACATTTAGTTTCCTCTTTGCAGTCATGATAATCCTGAATGTTTGTGGTGTCTTTTATTGCTCAAGACGCTAGTGGTAGTTTAATTCAAATGTCAAGATATAATAGTCCAAGTCCGTCTATCCTGGTCAATAAACTGACCGGTTAGTGTCCCATGTGCGCCTCATGTGGTGGCGCTTACTTCAGGATTACTGGTTGTGGTGGAGCGCCACCAGCTGGACATTACCTGTCTGATAGAGTAAGTTTGCCACAAACTTAACACCTTGTACACTACCCCGCTAACAAGTTGTTGCTTTGAGACAATAGCCTTATTAAATGTTACTTTGTCACCAGTAAGTCAGGTTTAATAGAATTAGCCATTTTGGACTGATGGCATAAACATGCTATGTGTAGATGAAATAATTTTACTCATCCTTGAGTAATTGCATTGCAGCCTGTTTTCTTACATGCAAGATTAGTGTCGTTTCTGCAAGTACTGTTGAAAATAGCCATAGTCATTTTACACCACTGGAGGCCATGTAGCAGTTAAACACAGAGTTTAAAGAAAGCCTTTTGCAATTTCAGTGTCAAACATTCCAAAAATAACCCAGACAACAGCAGAGTAACTGAAGAGGTAGAATTTATTGACATTTGGTCATTAACAGAAGAACCATCTGGCACAGAGACCTGTAAGAATACATACATTAGTGAACAGTGGCACACAAGAGGATCGGATATTGAGTGGAGTGAATTGCGGCTTACCAGAAAGATCTTTAGAAGCCACCTTTGGTTGGAGCTTTAGCAGGAGCATTTGGTTGTATAGTTGCTCTGCTGCGTCTGGATAATGGGAATGGAGGAATAGGTTCTCCTGGGGTGTAGCGGGTTTGAGCAAATGCTTCTTGTCCTCGTTGGTATCTTGAACGAGAGCTGTAGAAGTACACTGGCTCCAGATCAGACAAGTCACTGAAGAATGGCTCAGGATTTTCAGTGCCAGCACCAGTGCTGATAGCAGATCCAGAGTTCGAGCTCTCATCATGAGGGGCCACATACCCATAGCTAGCCCCTACATAACCACTAGCTGAGCTGCCATATCCACCACCATAGCTTCCACCTAGACCACTGTCACCATAACCACTAGACTGAGGAGCAGGAAGTTGAGCTGCGTTGTCAAAGCTTGGTAGAGAGGAGCTGCTGCCTGGGCTAGAACTCATCCCTTCCCTACGGAACACAGGCCAATAAGAAAGTGATGGCCCCATGAAGGATGTGCCAGCATTGTTTGATCTATAGTCTGAGGGGAGAGATTGTTTTTGTAAGAATCTGCATTTGTTTTATTTACAGTAGTCTACAGAACTTAAGCTATTGTTCAGTATTGTTTTACCTTTCTTCACAGGGACACAGGTGATACTCCCAATCAGCAGACACAAAATCCATAACACCCTGAAATAAACATGATTTAAGTCATAAGTGGTTCAGTAACCTTTACAGAATATAGAGTAGTTTACTTACCTCATTGTAGTCTAGAGAAGTGGATAACTTTAATAGAAGGATAAGGTTGAAGACTTGTAACTTGTCCCCAAATGACTGCACAATCAAAGGATGAGAATAAAGGTTAGACAGAATAAACAAATATGCACTAAAACCTTTAAGTCCAAACACAAACCTGCAGCTCTTCCCAACAGGTGGTGACTTTACACTTCTACTGGAGCTGCTTTTAAATGATTCTCAGTGCACTGGGAATTGATTGCTCAGTGGTAACAGCTGGTGGTAAAACACACCTGTAGATTGGTTAATTAAATGTGTTAAAGAGCAAACAAGGGACTAAAGTTCTCTGCTAGTGGATGAAAATGAACATTCATGAATTGATGTGTTGATGCTCAAGGCAGAAAGGTTGCTTGTGTTAAAGTATAAGGCTGTCAATACTAATTTTCTTATCGTCAACAAATCTCATGATAAGACTAAACCAGCAACTATTAAAAACACATACGCACTGGGTGACATGTTTTTTTTTTTTTATTACTATGACCACATAGTTTATTTTGACTCAATCCCACAGAAATACCCACTACAATTTGTGTATCCTACTTTTTACTTTATGAATAATCTGAATCTGCAGAGTAATTAGTAACTAAAGCTGTAAAACAAAGTTGACTAAAAAGTAAAATATTTCCTTTGGAAATGTAGCGGAGCAGGGTACCTATGTGCAGTACTTGAGTAAACTGAGTAGAAGGCCTTTACTGTCATTGTAACATAGAATGAAATTTACTCTTAAGTAAATAGCCTATGCCACAGGGGGGAAATACTCCAAACACTTCACATACCCACGTCCACTCATAGATAAATAATAGTAGCTGTGGAAGGATACAAAAAGGACTTAAAAAGTCAGAAGTACAAAAAGAGGTAGTATTTGTGCAGAAATAAACCCTTTTCCACAGCAGCCATGTTGACATGAAACAGTAGGTAAACACAGGTGTTACCAATTATATAATACACGCTGTGTGCTATATTGTACCTTCTTATGTAATAAAGCGTTAATGTCAACATTTGTTTGTTACATTTTATCAAAATAGAAAAATAGACCATGATATTAATGAAGGTTCAGTTCCATTCAGGGTGCTGCTGTCATGCATATTGGCTCACAGGAAAAGCTCTGCTGCAATAAATGGAGAACAATTACTATGACTGTAAAAACCTGTTGACACTGCTATTCCATGTCAAAATAGCTGCTGTGAAAAAGGTCTATTTTACCCTGCAGAATTAGGCGCAGTACTTCATTAGCTGCCAGTAGAGGGCAGTGTAAGACTCCACATGCTGTCCATTGTGGCTGTCGAACGAGGCGGGAGTTGCCTCGTTGTCTCCTTCGGATGAGAGCAATCTTACTCAACAGCAGCAAGCTCCTTGTCTCAGGTATGTGTGCTACATTGTGCCTTTTTGTGTAATAAGAACTGTGAATTTCCATCACGGCCACTTTGCGTACTCAGTTCCTCCTCGCTGCGTTGGCATATTTCAAGCTTTGAACATCAGCACTAGTACTGTTTTGTCTGCTCAACTCGTGGGGTTTAGATAGCTTGTAGCACACGGCCAAAGGCCCTTGACCTGCAATTGGGCTTTTTACAGTTGTGCTGTCATTCAAGGGCTGTTTCAAGCTAAAGTATGAACCGAGCTAGCCAGGAGTCGAACCTAGAATCTTCTGATCCGTAGTCAGACGCGTTATCCATTGCGCCACTAGCCCGTGGCACGGGGGTCTTTTGGGAACAGCACGGTTCCGCAGCATGGAACTCAGATTGCCGCTGTGTTGCACTTTGTAGACGAGAGTGGAGAACGGCAGCCAAATGACTGGTCGAGTCGCAAAATATGGGGCCTTACACTGAAAAGTTAACTTAGGCCGTCAAGTTTCAAAATGTGCAATGTGAAGTAGAGGACGGAGGGCCTTGAGGAAACAATGTGAAAGAAGTACAGGCTCCCACTTGTGCCGTGACCCGGATTCGAACCGGGGTTGCTGCGGCCACAACGCAGAGTACTAACCACTATACGATCACGGCCACACGGCAGGCTCGGGGGTCTCCTTGCTGCACTCAGTGCCTCATTGTTGTGACGGCATAGTTTGAGGTTTGAATGTCAAAGGTGCTACTGTTTGCTCCGTATGGTTTCCCTAAACAACGTCTGAGAAAAACGCAGCCCACTTCCAAAGAAGTTTTCCCGGGCACTGCTGTGTATGTTCTTCAGGGAGAAGTGCCTCGTCGTGATGGCATAGTTTGAGCTTTGAATGTCAAAGGTGCAACTGTTGTATTTGCTCAACATGTGGGGTTTAAATAGCTTGTAGCACATGGTGAAAGGAGCTTTACTTGAAAATGCATTTCTGCATTAGATTATATCGGTAAAGACTCTGGCCATTCACCACTGACTGGTCAATTCTTGGCAGTTGCTGGGGGAATTCTTCGTAGCAACATGAATGTTGAGTGGCCCCATCATACATTTGTGGTATCAAAGGGGAACTGAGGGAGCACTGAAACTGAATAGACCGTAGTTGCTTTCCCACTTGAATGAATTCATTTGATTGTGGGTAAGTTATAATATAAAACAAACACAAAACAGACAATAAAGTCACAGTTCAATCACAATTCCTTCAGCAATTTTAATGAAAATAAACTCTTTTTGTACAATACAAAACAAATAAATATCCATGTAGCCCATAGTTATCAGACAGATCTCTGGCCCTGCATAGCATCATACTGTTGTTAGTTGGAATGTACAGCAAAACACAAGTATCTGATCAGGGCTTGTGTTGTGTTCAGGATAAATGGGAACTGTGAGCCATTCTGTACTGTGGTCAGAGACTGAACTGATGTTTCCACTGGTTGATTTGTCCTTTTACTTTCTGGTATTCTGGAAAGTGGTAACTTTACAGTTCCCACTCATCTTAAACACCAACAGTATTAAACGTGCACAGGCTGAGAGTTTTGTTTGTTAACAATCTTTATACCTCTCTGGGGAAACTTTGACCCACCCAGGAAACACTGAGGGGGTTTCACAAAGTCAAACTGCTAGTCTGGCCCGATTTTTCTTCACTGGGTTGAAGTTGAAAAAATTGCCAATGTTTATGCAATGTGGTGGTTAAATGGCCATAGTGTCACTTTCAAAAATGTCCTGGTCCATTTGGACCAAAACCGAACCCCACAAAATATGTGGCTCCTCAAGAAATAACCTTACTTGGCTGAGTTAGAACTGGCAATTTTTGTAAAAAGTACAAATTGACTGAACCTGATTACTTACTGTCAATTTCCTGTCACAATAGTTATTAACTAATGTAATCAGACAAAAAGATTGTAGGATTTAGACAATTTTGTGTCAAGGTTACTGAACTAGAAAGATTGGGTGTCACAAAACACAATTTGTCTCAAGGGGCTTTGAGGAAAATTAAATGAACACATTTCTGAAACAATTGGTCCGTTTAATGCCATCAACTGCTGAAACAATTAGTCAATTGATCACCTAGTTGACTGGCAGAAAATCTGTAGCCATTTTCATAATTAAATAACCGTTTTGGTAATTTATCAAGCCAAAATGGCAAACATGTAGGGTGGTTCTAGTTTTTTGGCATTTCAAGACAACTCTGAGAGACTGAGAAATGATAGTGCAGATTTTACAGAACAATTATTAGTTGATTAATCCAGGAAATAGTCATCAGACTAAAATTTCTTTAGTTGTAACCCAATAAATTTACAACTTAGAACTGATAAATCTCAATCGTTCACTGACCACATGCAGAATTTGTTGTATCTACTCCCCTCAAGTGGATGCTTTTGGTAACAAACAGAGGCAGAAACAAGATACAAACCATTGTAAACCCCCCTTAAACAGACCATCAGTAAAACAGACAGGTTATGGTCTTATATAATTTATATGCAAACTGATAAATACTGGGTATGGGGAGAACAACATGGATGTTTTTTTCTCTACATTCATTCCACACAAGCAGTATTTTCAATTGTCAGAGAAAAATATGGCAAATCCAAAAACTTGTGTTAAGGTCTTGCCTTTGCCTCTGTATTTACATTGTTTGAGTTAGAAATGTGCTAAGCCTTCATAGATGTGTGACCTTCCTAAACAGACAGGAATTCATGACTTCTTGTGGTGGACTATAAAAATGTAATGTTCCCTTTCACTAATTAACATGCTAGTAAATTCACATCTGGCAATTACATATCACAATGTAATGAGTTTCCATGATGTTGCTTTGTGTATTGTTTTGTTTTAATGTGTGTAAGTTCAGGAGAAAGTCCTGAACAAAATCATGAGGGATGCTTGAACAGAAACACCCTCTCTGTTCCCCTTCAAAAAGTCAAAAGTGGCTTTAAAAAAACAAAAAAAGCAGGCCCAAAACACCCACAACTGTACATTTAAGGTAGCTACAACATAAAGTGAAGTTCAATACATTTCAGTAAAAGGTCAATAAATCTGAAGCTCTAATAGTGTTCCTGTCAGCCTCTAAATAAGGATAGTTTTTGGCCTGGTTAGGACCCAGAATAATCTGGTTTAGATCATTATTCTGGGACTCTGCTGTCACCCACAACTTATTAAATCGCATAAACCACAGTTATGCAAAATCATTACTGCAAAATATCAAAATACACTGCTTTATCAAATGACTCGGAGTTACTTTTCTTTTCCAGAACAGAACGGAGCACAGAGTCTGATGTAGAGACATGACAGGTGACCTTCAGCCTCCTGCACCGCCTTGTTGTTGAGGACATTCATAAAAGCAAGAGGACAAGCAAAGAGGTGCTACTGCTGACGGTCACACTATGTTGTATGGGTTCAGTGTAGACATTGTGTGTACATCATGTTGCTCCTTATTAGCTGTGTGTGTGCTGCAGAGATGGAAATGTACAAGAGAAAATTACTCATTACTCATATTTAATATTTGAAGGGGTTATGACCTCCATTTCTTAAAATAAGAACTATTTTTGGATCATTTACAGTAATTCTGGACTGGTTCTGCTCTAATTAATTAATTTAGATTTTAAAAAGGTGCTACCCTGTCCTATTTCCATGTTTTTAATGATTGGAGTAAATGTGAGTAAAATGCTTTTGTACGGCTTCCATTTGTGTTGTATGCATGCTTATTCATTTTTTATTTTGTCCACATATCCAGAACCCTGTCTCTCGAATGTCTTCATGATCCAGTTGTCTGAGACAGATGTTTGAGGACTGTTTTTCCCACCTGAAAAAGAAGAAAAAAACAGAAAAGAGAAAGAAAAGAAACAGAAAACTGTTTTAGTTTCTTATACTACATAATTATTCAGATTTCTTTCAATGCAACCTAAATCCAATGAACAAAAACATTAAGTAATTTACTTAAAAGTAATTTTTTTTAAAAAGTTAAGCAAACTTTTTAAACCCTTTTCATTAAGAAGTTTTACAACAGCTTTCTCCATTTTGGGCTCTCCAGTTTTCCTAAAAGTCAGCACGTATAACAAAGTTTGAACCACAACCCCAACAAGTTAGTCTTAACGTGAAGGCAGTAAGTTATAGGCTAACAAGCTATGTGCTCTTGATTAGTATACAGTACCTCCGTTGGACCCAAATATGTGACTGTTCGGATATTGATTCATTGGGTTTTTGGGGGGAATTTGGCGATACGTATATTAGTTTTTCTGTTTATTTTATCTAAATGTAGGGTAGTAAATGAATGTTAGAATTCTGGTGGATTCATTATACTAGACACTAGATTGTTTATCACCTTTGCCCTCATTTTGGATTTTAAATAAGCATTTTTTTTTTCTATGGCACTGCACCTGAGGTGAAGCAGTTTATATTAGCAGTTATGTCCAAATACCACCGCTGCCAAATATCTCAAACATGCTCTGTAGAAAATGTTTCATACATGACGTTATTTGTATGTTTTTTATGTATATGAAAGGTACGACACAGTGTCTTTATTACCAATGAGGTAATAAAGACACTGTGTTGTACCTTGTGTCACTGCTGATGTCCTGCAGCCTCCCCAGAAGTCTCCTCCTCCATTCTCTCCTCATCCTGCTCAACGTCCTCCTCCATCCTCTCCTCCATCCTCTCCTCCCCTGCTTCCTCCCTCTCCTCCTCCTCTGACCTCCTGTCTCCCTCCTTGGCTGTTGGAGTGCAGCTCTGTCGCCCACGTTGCCTCTGGCTGCGCCGGACCTTGCGCGTGATGCCTTTCCTCCTCGGACCCAATGAAGAAGTCTGAGATGAAGGTGTGGCTGGACTGGGAGACGGGGATAAGGTGTGACATGAAGAGGAAGGCGAAGAAGGTTTGGACCTTGAGAGAGGACTCTGGGTGGGAGGAACTGCTGTGGATGAAGGATGGCTGGCAGATGTAGATGTTATGGCTGCAGAGGGCTGTGTGTGTAAGCCAGAGGGATTGCAAGGTGTTTGGGATTCGTAACTGTCTACTGCATCCTCAGGGTCTGGATGAGGGAAATAGGTGGAGGTTGCACAGACTGTGGATGAATCAGGAGCTGTAGAGCAGCCAGCTTCTCCATTGTCAGCAGGACCTCTGGGAGGAGAGTCTAGAAAAACGTTAGAGACATCAGACTCAACATTTTCTCATTTTTGCTTGAAGTAAATAAGGAAAATAAGCTCCTGCACTTCCTCCTACCAGGGCCACTGCTAGTCTGGGACTCATCAGTCATGGGTGGCTCTGCCTCCTCTTGGATCGTTGGTACTGATGCTAGCAGACCTGACAGACATACAGACAGAGCACTGTAACCAAACAATAACTCCTTTTTACTGCAAACATATCTCTTTATGATCATGTCCAGAAACGACAAAAGCAGATCTTTTAATTACAGTCTGGCTCCAAAAGTCTAAAGAAAAGAAAATAACAGACTGATTGCTGTAATCACTCCTCTTTATACCGACTATGAAGTGCTCCCTTCATAGCGTGATTATATTTGAAATGGGAGACAAATCCAGTCTTTGTTTGAAAAAAATGCATTGGAAAGTTCTGCTGGAGTGAATAGTCAAATCAACTGGAAATCTTCTCAACTTGTCTTTGTTTTTTTGTTTTATTACAAAAATTCCCCACTGTAGCCAAGCCAGGAAAAATGTCAAACACAAAGAGGCTATTTTAGTGCAAACAAGACTGCAACTTTCCCCAAGTTTATTTGTTAAACCCAGACTGTTGAAGCCTCTTATCAGCTTTGGGTAAATGTGAGAATGCATTTTACTCAGCGCGAGTACCAAAGATTTTCTATCAGCATTTATAGTGCAGTCATGATGGAAAGAGCTCACTTCACAGCCTGTGTGGACATCAGGGATGATAACTGTGACTAAGTCCAAAGTACATAAGGACGTCAGACTGAAGCGTTATATAAAAATAATCTATGTTTTAAAAACAAAAAAAATAGCCACTGAGAAAACATTCAATACAAGAAAAAAAAAGCATTGCTGTTGTACAAACTTGCTGATTGACCCAGTATTGATAACGCAATGACTCATTCTGTCTTCCATAAGTCACATTTGTAAATAAAATGCATAGTGCGGGCAACGACAACAATCAAAACACCCGGCATAAGCTAGAAACAAGCAGTGTAGTTTTCTCCTGTTGAGTCATGTAAAATACACACAGGTTACAGGTACAGATTAGTCTTCTTGGTTGACTTACTGAGTCCTCTGTAATGTGAGAGTTGCTGGTAAACTTGTTTCATTCTCTCGATGTTGAGCCTGCTGCCCTCTGCATGGTTTATCATAGGTTTGGGGTAATCCACTCCCACCACACAGTTGGCTGCTTTCTGGACCGACTCTGGGGCATTCCATGGCTCATAGATGTAGCGGTTTGGGTAATCCTTCAAGATGGGGATGTAGCGCCTGCAGGAAATTTCAGAAGAAAATTCAAATCATTTCAATCCAGTCAGATTATACAGAGGAAACATCCTTAAGTTTGCAGAGTTTTAACATGAAAGATTATGTGGTATAGTTGGAGATACTGTACCTGATGTAGTCTCCTGAGGGGTCAGTTCTCCTTCCAAAGCCAACAGGACAGTAGCAGTGGAAGAATTGCTGGAAGAAGGCACTACAGGACAGCCACATCCAGCTGCCGGCATTTACACTCCAATCTGCATCCAGCAGCAGCTCCTCGAACACCTGCAGGAACAAACACAAAATGCTACGTGAGCTATATTATCAATCTGTCCTACGTTTACGTGTTCTCCACCTGTCAGATACCAGGTTTGCGTTTGACATCAAGTTAAAAAGTGCGTTGTCCTACCTTCATGCCGCTCTCCCAGCTGATCCACAGGTCTCCTCTGGTGAGGAAACAGGCCACGGCATGCCGGGCCAGGTGGTGGATCCAACCCTCTTGTCTCAGCTGGGTCATGATGGCGTCAATCCAGGGAAAACCAGTCCGACCCTCAGCCCACTTGGCCAAAGCCTCTGGGTTCTGGTCCCATGGGATCTGGAGAAATGTGACATGACAACTACAAATTTAGTAACTGAACTGCACATCTGTCCAAAACTAAGTTTTCGTTTACCTTTTACACGGTGTTCTGACATTTTTGGTAACTGGGATGTTAAGTGTGAACTGACCTGGACACAGATGGGATTTCCCTCCATGCGGTCAAAGTTTGGGTTGTTGGTGGCGGCTGTGTAGAAGAACTCCCGCCATAACAACTGGCCAAACAGGGACAGGGGAGGACTGCAACGCTTGCGAAGCTGATGGAGGGCACAAGAGAGAAAGAACAACAGAGGAGTGAGATGGCAATTGATATTAAAATGCTGCAATTCCAAATTTGATGAACAGAGAGCAAAAAAGCATCAGTGTGTAGTTTGTGTAGTCTAAACTGATATCTGAGGTTGAGTTGCAGGTACAGTACCTTCATATAGAGCTCTCTGAGGTTGTAGTACAAAACCCTACAGGACAGACAGCCGAAGCGCAGATAGGGGCTGAGGCCAGTGGGACTGGCATACAGAGAGCATGTGTTAACCCGAGGGTGCTCAAAGTTGGCCACCCACACCTATACAGACAGACATAAGGAGATCTTGTCATGTAAAACACTTAATGGTAAATAAACAGTGACCCAAAGTGGTAAAAATAAATAAAAACAGTATTCGTGTTAATGAGAAGTTCAGAGCATCAGTGCAGAATATGAATGATATGACTGCTGTTGTACAACTAAGTTGATGGACTTGTTGGCTTTTTTACAGATTTACAGTGCATCATCCCATTTTAAGAAAGTTTTTCCATCAGTGCTTAATACCAAGCTCATTTGTCTGTCTGAATAGTTTACCTTTTTGTCGAGGTGTTTATTGAGTCTGTCCAAGGCCTCTGACTCTCCTCCCCGCCAAATAGCTGGAGGTAAACCCTCCGTCCTGAAACCTGGACATGCGTTCACATGGAGACGAAGTCAAATACAAAGCAGCTATTATTAATGAACCACATCTTGCTCTCGCACACTCAGCTATTCATTACTGAATGGATAATATGGTATTCTAACAGCTTTATTCCTAATAAGGTATGATTGAGGATACAAATTGTGTTCTTTAACAGATAAAGAGCACGTTGTCGTGCTCATCAGCATTAGCACTCCTGTCACATCCAATTTTGAAAATGTAATCACACCAATCATGAGTACCTAGTTCTTCCAGTGAAGGTATACTGTATAGCTGGTCATGATTGTCAGCTATTTTAGTACGACATTTGTCCATCTGCTGCTGGGTGATGGGCGGCAGGGGTCTCCTGGGCAACTCCAGCCTGCTCACAATGGTCTGAAACCGCTTAAAGGTCAGAGGAGGACTATTGTTGTTCATCTCTATTACCCTGTACCAATACAGAGAAGACAGAGAAGAAGAATTTACATAACAGGTGACGTCAGATACATCAAACACAAGCACACACAGAACAAATGTCTACATTTGTCTAGCATATAAAAAGGTAAAAGTCTTTGATATGTTGTTGTGGTGCAAATTTATTAAAAGACCATAATCAATATACAAATAAAAGCAGCAAATAATTCAGCCAGCTTCACCAATTTTCTAGTTAGAAGACTTAAAGAGTGGAACAAGTTGAATTTAAAAGAGCTCCGGTCGAACTTCCCAAACAACAAGTTTTGTGAAACTAAGGATTTATTTATTTATTTATTTTTAATTTGTCATTTCCATCAAATTACTTTAATGCAAAGCTTCAACAGTCTGTCTTTCCGCCGCTTTACTCCAGACATTAACAGCTCAACAACGAGCGCCACATGAGGTTGACATTCATGGCTTAAAGTGAAATGTCTCAGCAACCATCGGATAGATTGTCATGACATTTGATTCAGACATTTATGTCCCTCCATCAGGAAGAGCTGTTAGCATGGCATGGACAGAATTATTTTTATCTTTAAAGGGGAACTTTTCTTCTACTATAAATGATATCCAGACAGATGCAGGATTTTGGGGGCTGATACAGATATTAGAGAGTAAAGAAATTATAAGAATATACTAAAGTATGTTAAAAAAAATATTTAAAAGAAGATATGGCAGATTCTTTCCAATGATCTGTCAGACATGTGATGTCATGACATCAGCATGCTCAAACAGCATAACCTTGTCTGTTCTGCCTGTGCAGCTGACAGTGAAGCTCCATATTTACAGTTTCTATCTTCTACAACTTGTCTATGTCAGTGAGGCCGTCCAGGATGCCCGGCTGCTGGATTTGCAGCAGGGATATCCTTCTATTGGTCGCTTCACTGTGCCTACTATGAATGAGCACGGTAAGCTGGGCACATGTCCACAACTACCGATATAAACCCTGCGGCTGAGTGCACACATAAGGCTAAGCTTCAGCCCTGCCTGCCTCATCCACTCATTCTCACACACGGGCCAGTGATATTCCAATTCATTATGTAATACAGTGCTGTAACACTATGCTGAGCTGAATGCTGCCCGTGGTGAATGCCAGACACAGCGAGGCCTGTTTATGGGGTAAAGTCACTCTGCTCTTACTCATCCTACCACCTGGTCGCAGCACATGGACAGGGGTGTGACCTGCAGTAACACGAGATGATCACTGGAGGGCTCTGCTGTGTTTACTGCTGCGAGAGGAGACGGTTCAGATTTTGTTCAGCATCTTGGAGGATGTTGTGAAAAATGGGTTATTTTCTCATGATGAGAAAAAAAAAGCATCAAACTGACAGGTGACGTGTGTATTGCAACTGAACTTGAAAGGCGTCACCACCTCGTCCTCTCACATGTCAAGGCTGTTACACAAGAGCGGTCCGCTGATGATGGGAAGGTCTTGTATAAATCTAGCATTTTATTGAGCATTCGAAAACATTTCTCTTGCAAATTCCACATAAATTCTAATCTCAACACTTCAATCTTAAGTGATGTGGCCGTTTCTGTATGCTTCAGCACAATGAGCCCAGATCATCTTTACCATCTTTACATTTAGTCATTTAGCTGACGTTTCTATCCAAAGTGACTTAGAAAAAGGGAAACAATCAAGGTACAGTGCGAATAGGACATGTCAGTGCAGCAGTAAGTGCTGTGACAGTTGTAGAGGGGGGTAGATCTTTAATCTCCAGTTGATTACATTCCCAATAAGTTGTCTTGCTACTAGAAAGATTAGCTCAACTAATTTGAAATTAAGAAATAAAAATAGAAATGAACAACTTAATAAATCCACATATTTAGTCTGTGGTGTACAAGGCTTCATCATTACATACACATACTTGTGATGGCAAATTTTTAGCATTCCAAATAGTTCAACTATATCAGGCTAATTAAGAGCCCCAGGTCTGACATATCGTCATCGAATTAAGGTCATAACACTACTGAGATTGAGATGATGGTTCAACACCAACCAGCACATTTGAAGCTCATTAATCAACATGTTATATCTGCATAAGAAAAAAAAAATTATAAAAACGACATGTTGGGGGCTTGTGTGAATGAGTCCTGTCATAACTGTAGGGTTACCAGGCAACCAGCTATGCCAGGCTAGTCGTTTTATTGCATGTTTAAGCATGACAACCAGAATGGTAGCTCTCGAGTGAAACCGTTAGACTGCATGGATGACGCCACAGTTTTGGCTCATGAATATGTAGCAGCGCATAACGTGCCAAAGGTTGGGTGAGGAGGGCATGGTGATTAATAAATACATTCTCAGTGAGTAACGTCACTCTGAAACAGCTGAACAAATCAGAGGAAAGCATGACAACAGGAGCTTCTGGAGGGTGCAGAGCGGCACAGTGTGAACACACAGCAGCGTGTTATTTCATAGGAGTTAATTAGGACAGTGATGATAGAAATACATTAAATTAATGAAGCTGTTTATATAAATCACATCAATGTTAGCTCATATTGTCACATCATATAAATAAAATAATTATATGAGACAACAAAGTTGGAAAGGAGCCTTTAACCCACAGGAGTAAGGAGCTGTGGAAATCCAACATCTCCTCTATAAGCTGCACAATAGGAGTTTTTCCTGTTAGTTACTTTGTAGCAGCCTTTTCTCAGTGCAACATCTGAGAACCAATTTTCACAGAAATACCCACAACTCAATTTTCCCTGGTTCTTTTGAATGGACCTCTCTCTTCCCGTCTGTGTACCGTGTGCTCTGCACTAAAATACAACAGATGGGAACATTTCAAGATAAGGACAACACTAAAAGTGCTGGTTGTTACGCCAACACTGATGTCAGTGTTGACCAACCCTGGTTGAACTCTGTGTGTGTGCATGTGTGTGTGTGCCTGTTACAAACCTATCCAGGTTGTAGAGGGTGTGTGAGTTTCTGACAATGGTCTCCACTCCAAACTCCTGTGCCATCTTGATGATGGCTCCATCCCTCTCCTTCCCATAAGGCTCTGGGTCATATTCAAACGTCAGCCTGGTCACTTTCCACTCCTGCAGCGAGAGCGAGAGAAAAGGATTTGTTAGCATGGCAGCAAGACAGCAGCAGAGTGGTACCACCATTGATCGTGGTAATACACCAAGCTTTCTGTAATCCAGCTCATCAATGTGCATTTCAATCACTGTCTTGCTTCAGTGTACTGTTTGATGGGCAGATATTATGATCTATTTTATCGCAACCACAAGCCATTTTTTCCCCTCAATTTCCCCTCAGCCAGAATTCAAGTCTATGAAAATCTCCATTTGCACCATTAAAACACAACGTTATATAAAAAGTACAACACAGGTTTCAGTATAGACATCTAGTTGGCTCCATCATTCTACTGGTTTATGTAGCACAGTCAATTCAATTATATAAAGTCTGACATGAACCATCATGTAGGAGTAGGCAACCCGATTTTATATCATGATTGTAATCTACAGGAAAAATGTAAAGGTCGTGGTATTTAAAATCCTCCTCCTCTTCCTTCTTTCTCCACAGGCTTGACTATGTGAGACGAGGAAATCTCAGAAGACGAAGATGTGCGTAGTTTGGAGACCCAGGCACAGAAGTTTCTCTTTACAAGCTGCAGAAGTGAAGTGCATGATGGAAGACTTCCGTTATCATTTTCACCATACTCTACTCATGAATACAAACTGCTCAAAACCACTGAACTGTAATAACTGGTTAATAAATCCTCCTCCAGCAGTGCACAAACTCTAAATACACAAGAATCTACAGTCACCAGTCATGCAGGCCAATCAGATAACTGTGTGCTCAGTCACAAAAACTACAGTAACCATGTTTCCCCGCTCCAACTCAGCAACACATCTTAACATCATACACAAAATCCACTGTCAAACTAATCAGACTTGACAGACAATGTATAGATGAATAATGTCTCCTGTCAGCCTGCAACAAATACTGTAAGTGACAAGCTCTTCTGAACAATGTGTAGTGTGTCAATCTCAGATTCTGTCAGGGAGTACACTCATTCTTAAAATGCAAATCTAAGCATGAGAACCACTGACACTCATGTCTATGTTCTGTATTGTTGCCAATCAAGGGTTGCATTAAATTCTGGGCACAAAAGAAGGGTTGGAAAGATAGAATATGAAATCCAGCTAATACTGTCTGAACAGGGTTAACATTCCAGAGTGGCCTAACGTCCATAATAAAAGCAAGGCAGCGTTCCATTAATCATTCAAACTGTTGATGCTTGCACCGTTTTCACACAAGGTTGTTTAAGGCCTCGCTCCAAAACGTTCTCAGGGTTTATTGCGTGTTTCTTTTGTTTCCTTTGGTGACTGAACGGTGTCTTACGGACAGACAGAGAAAACAGGTTGTGGGCAGGAATACAGACCTTTAAAAGCCTCGGGAAAACATCAGTTGGCTGCCCTCTGACTACAAACAATCTGGAGTTTAGCTTCTTCAGACTGCTGTCCAGGTCCTCCAGAGCCTCCAGCAGAAACCTGCACACACAAGGAAATTTAATCAGTAAGAAATACTACCCACCTACCAGGCAGCAGGTTATGAAGCTGTGGCAGTGTTGATTGTTTCTCAGCACAGTGATAGGATCGAATGCCATTTCCTGTCTCCTGTTATTTATTCTTCTTAGAAGAACTACACACACACACACACACACACACACACACACACACACACACACACACAGGATGATTATTTAATAAAACTGTTGACAGAGCAACTGCTGTGGCTCTGGCACCAAACTACAACAACAGCACAGTAAAACATTGGACTTTGTTGAAGTGCAGTCTGATGATTCACCCAAACCTTTCGCAGCTTCTAATCAGCTCCCTGCGGCTGTTAAGTTCTTTTTAATTTCTCCTTGAAATATTAAAAACCGATGTACCGAAAAGCACTTAAATGTCCATATCTTTATGTAGATTTTTTACGATCAACGGCTCTGCAGATCAAACATCACTGACCAAGATCTGCTCAGGAGTTTTTGGACGATTGGTTGTTGAAAGCGAAAATGTTTCACTGCTTAAAGCTTCTGCAACGTTTAATAATTTAAAGTTTTATTTCTGATTTATAATAATTTTGATGGATGTTTGAGTTTTAGTTGGAAACAAACAACACCCTGAAGACCTTGGTCAACTGTAACCATGAGAGTTAATTGATTATTTGCAAAAATAGTCAATTATGAAACTAATTGTTACTTGCAGCTATACAGCTGTAGCTGCTTCACAATAAAAGCCTTACAGTGGACAGCCAGTGGTAAACTGTATCATGAATAAAGTGCGACGACGCAGCTCAACGCAGAACAGATGACCAATCAGTGGAAATAGTGAGGGTGTGTTTGTGATTTTGCAAGCTAAATTCAGACTACTCTGCAGTTTAACAATCCAAACACAATAAAATTATCTGATTTTGTGAACGTCAAAAATATCAGTACCTGCCTCAAGAATCCTGTGTTGGACAATGAATATCTAAGGTTGTACAACATGGCTTATGAATAATATTTTAGTTCAGTATTTTTAGAAAGCCAGTGAATCAGAGAAATAAAATACTGAGTTACGAACCTACATTTAATCTGCACGTCTGATTTGGTCTGAAAATAGCCTCGCTGTGTCTTACAGTTCTGCACCGTGATTTAGAGTTTGGTAAGAGAAGGCTGCAAAGCACAAAATTAAATTGAACTTCATCAGTCTCTCCTGCGGGCTGCTCTTAAAGGATTAGTTTATTTTTTCCCCTCACAAACTACAAGCTGTGCACACAGATTTATTTTTTTTACGGCCATGTTTTCAGATCTCCATCTCTGAAATTTGTACCACTAATTTAAAGCTTGTTTCACTGTCTAATTCGTAGTGTGAAGGAGAAAGTACGGTCGCTGCAAAACGTCCTGTCTAAAGTAGATTATGTGGCAGAGGACCTGAAGCTTTATTCTAAAATAACATTAACAATTATTCTTATTTTGAGGTGATTGTACAAGGAGCTCCGTCTGCTACAGTAAAGTAATAAATCATGTTCTTTGTTTCAAAAAGGTAAAATTAGGATGTTATGATATCTTAGAAACCAGAAAGTACTTATATACCTTATTATTACTGTCACTTCAGCTGTGCCTGTCGTGCCAATAATGATGGTTGTAGGAGCTAAAACGTCTGTACGTAGTTTGAGTTGTTTATTTGGGGGGTGTGTGGTTGTGGTTTCAACTTATTTTTACCTGGGAACCTGGTGGCAGGAGTTAGAAATAGAGAGTGACAGGCCGCAATATTTTCTGTTGAGCATTTCACGACTATATCGTCTTGTTTCCTCTCATATCATATCATATCATATCATATAGTTCTGTCTAGTTTAGTTTGTCATTGTTCTTTCGGTTAATAAGCATCATGAGACTCATGGTGTGGATTTTTGCTTTGGACTGTCACGCGTCATGCCTATTGAGTCACTTGGTGTTGCCGTTTCAATAGAAAGTGGCTACTATAAGGGTGAAGAACATCTTCTCATACAATACTGCTTAATTATACACTAATAATTTTTTTAAAAAGTATGTAGTAGTATATTATATTCCACTTCTGCTATCTGGATTGTGACTGTCACTCAATGTAGGTTATATTAAAAGTGCTGATAAAAGAGGTCTGTGGTAACGCAGCCAAAATGTCAATTTACATGACTTGACAGATGGATTTAATGAGAAAATATGTTCAGTGTTTTGGGAGAAATATATATATATATATACACACACATACATACATATACACACACACACAGGGCGGCACGGTGGGGCAGTGTCGCCTCTCACCCTTGCATGTTCTCTCCGGCTTTCTCCCACGGTCTAAAAACACTTAACGGGTTAATTTGTGACTTTCCCCGTGTGAGTGTGAATGGTTGTCTGTCTCTATGGTTGCCCTGTGACGAACTGGCGACTTGTCCAGGGTCGCGTCTCGCCCTGAGTCAGCAGGGATAGGCTCCAGTCCCACCATGACCCTGATGACAGCCAGTCAAATACATGTTGAATCACTGTCATTTGAGTTTAACGTGACGTTAAAAGACAATTTAAACCAAGACAGATAGCTCAGTCAGTAAATATCATTAACTGCATGCACACAAACAAGCACAAGTTACATTAAATGATGGATTGCACACCATTAACACTTGCATTAAGGCTAATATCACTACTGTGGGATATAAACACCTGAAATGTGATTAAAATGCATATATTATACACCAGCTTTTATATTTACATGAGTTTTTTCCCATGTTTACAGTTATATGTATGCACCAAATCTGACCTGTGTCCCTCTGCTAAGGTTAAAACATAAGTCAGCAAACAGTTTGTGACAATAACAAACTGCGTCATTACCTGTGCACATATAAACATAATGTGGGTTGAATAAAATGGCGTTATTGAGCGATGGTTTGCGTGTTTCTACCATCAAAACTAAACTTGAGTGGGATAAGTTTGGAGGGAGAGTCAAAACACCAAATTTGTGGGTTTGTTTTTTCCCAGCATACAAAGTGAAGAGCAGTGATTTAAAGCGACACAATCAAACACAGCCTTCTTCCAGGTGTGTTTACCTGACAGATAAACACGTGTTAACGTTATATTTGTGTTGTTTTAGTGTTATATCTCAGCTAGCATGAGCTAACTGACGCGTAACGGAGGCCCAGAGCCTGAACTCCGACAACTGCACATTTATTATTATTATTATTATATATATAAAAAAGACATTGAATCACACACATGGCGACCAGATAACTTGTGTTTACTTTAACTTTAACTCAAGTTAAGTCACACAAACCTCCATCGGTTTATTCCCACGTTAGCAGCTCCAGCAAACCACGGGTCCAGGATATAAACACAGCGCACCGTGTCCGCTCCGTTCAGGGCCTCCTGCAACGCCGGATTATCGTGCAGCCGCAGACCTTTGCGAAACCAGTGCACCGAATTCACCACCATGTTTACTCCTTATTCCACATTATAGGATAGATCCGTCGAAATGAAGCCGATTTAAAGGCTAAAAAAACACAGCCAGGCTTGGACTCCAAGGGAAACTTCACTTGCTGTCAGATGTAAACCAACACGGAGAGAGGGAGGGAGGCGTGGACAACAGGCTGCGCTGTGTGGTTAGATGTTATTATCCCTGTATCCGCTCCCTGATTGGACAGAAGGGGAGAGCGTCATCGTGAATTACAAAACAGGAGAGCTGTGATTGGTTGATTAGGGAACGGCAGCGCGCCCTGGTGAGGAGGAGCTGTGTCACGTTTCCGATTGGGAGCTGTGTCATGCTTCCTCTGCTGTTCGAAAGTAGTTTTTAACCATAAGTAAAATACCCGCAGAACTGTAGAAGAACACAAACAGTAAATACCCGTTTTAAATCACTTCAGTGGATAATGAGAATATATGTAACACCAACTCAGCTAAATAAATTCAACCCCAATATTCCTGACATGTGCTACAAATGTGGTAGAAAGGGAACTTCATATCACTGCCCACAGATCCAGGCGTTTTGGATTGAACTGTTGCATATGATTTTACATGTCACATGTATAAAATTATTAATATGCACCAAACTGTGCATATTTACCATAACCTTAGCAATGCCTATGATCACTTTTTGCATGTTACAGGCTAAACATACCATAGCCAAATCCACTATCAAACCAAGCGTTAGTGTCTGGCTTGCAGGACTGTCAAACTCTCTTGCACTGGGAAAAACTCACTTTTATGTTAAAGGGGGAAAATATCCCATTTTTGACAGTATGTGGAGATCCTTTATGGTGTTCCTGGAGGGGAGGAAAGCATTGGAGGCATGCTCACCTTCTATGTCAACCATCAACAAATGAGTATTGGTATGTGTTTACTATGTTTACAATACAAATTGAAAACCAAAAACATAAAAACTGCAACAATAAAATCTATAAAATGAATAAACACAGGGCATAAAAGCTTGAGAGCTCAGCAAGATCTGTATTTCTCTGTAATCTAAAAACCTTGTTTTAGTCTCAGTGTTTAGCTCCTGTGAACTTGACAGATTTTTATTCAACTTCAACTAATTGAAGGCTTTAAAGAATTAAAAGACACCAACAATTTTCATTCAAAGAAACATGTTCGACCTGCAAACCGTAACAAAGCGGTGCACTCCTCTGCTGGTTTATCTCTATGAACCAACTCCTAACAATCACATATAATCACAATATAAGATTTAAAATACATTTTCTTTTTCAGATTTTCTCAACACTTAAAGTTTGTGCTGCATTTGGATGAAAACCTCGATACTGATTGCAGTTATTTTACAAACAGATAAACTCAAGTGTCTCAAATACACACTCAAATCAAAATACCTTGCTTGACCAGGTTGAACAGGCTTGATTGCTATCAGCTGTTCCTACTTTCTGCGCCATCAATTAACGCAGCCTTGAGAGTGCTTTAAAAATGCATTTTCAGCCTCATGAAGACATTGCAGAGAATCTCTTCTGGAAGTCACACATTGTCCCAGTAGCAGGTATGAAATGTTTTTTGTTTGCCTGGGTTTCTTCCAACTTGTGGGTCGTTACTGAATTGTTAATAGGACCATCAAGGCGTCTGTGCTTTACCTCACAGTTACTTGTAGCTGGAATTAGTGCAGTTATCCACCAAAATGATGTAAGTAGATGACTGACTCCAGCTTATTTTTTAAAAATCCAACTTTTAAGCTGACTTCAAAAAGGAACTTGTTTGCAGGATGTTGTGGCTTTCCTGCTTCTGATTGGAAGCATCACTTGTAGAACTTTAGAAAAAGGTAAGATGTCCTGCTCAACTATTTATCGCAAATAAAATGATTTGATTGTTAATAATTTTATTTTTCCTCCCCACAGCCTATGATCAGGAGCCCTGCTGCTGCTCCAGCAGTCCATAAAACCGCACACCACACAACCCTACGCTTTCTTTGATTAAAGAGGGTAGTTCTAGCCCAGGCAGTGCTCTTCTCAACCCACAAAGCCTCCAGCGAAGCAAGTCAACCTTCTGCCTTCATGTCCCTCCAGTGCCGCCATGGTAGGGTTTCCAGGGGAAATGATTACAAACTCTGCATTCAGTGGATATGAGGCTCTCATGCAGCTTCTACCTAGTGGCCAAGTGGTGACAGTGGTCTAGGTGTGGCTATGTGTGGTATGGTAGTGCACCTAGTGGTTATGGTAGGGGCTAGCTATGGGTATGTGGCCCTCATGATGAGAGCTCAAGCCCTGATCTGCTATCACACTGGTGCTGGCACTGAAAACTTGAGCCACTTTTCAGTGACTTATTCATCTTGGAGCCAGTGTATCACAGCCTGCCTGGAAGATACCAACGGTGACAAGAAATGTTTGCTCAAACCATACACCCCAGGAGAACCTTACTCCTCCATTCCCTCAAGCATCCAGTAGCAAAGCAATCCTTTACAACCAAATGCTCCTGCTAAAGCTCCAACCAAAGGTGGTTTCAAAGATCTTTTCTGGTAAGGAACAAGTCATTCTGCTGTGTTCTGGTAACTGTCTGCTTCTGGCTGACTTGCATTTCATGTCTCTCTATCTTGCAGGTCTCAATGCTCCAGATGAATCATTGCTGCATTGGCGACAATAAATGACGCTCAGAATGTGTTCAAATGGCTTTGTGACTTTTTGCAGAAAGAAATGGACAAGTCTAACAGACTTGTGGAAATGTAGGTAGGCATGGTCAGGTAAAGCCACTATCACAAGGGAGCTGCTACTCCAACAGGCAACAAACCATCTTGTCCTGGGCAGACACCATGAGGTGGAAATGTCCTGACTACACCCACTAGTGGTGGCAAAAGGAACTTTAGTTCTCATGGCCATACAAACACAGGAAGTGTTTCTCTATGAAGGTCATGATTGCTTTCTGGGTAGATTTGGTAAACTAAAATGTGGAAATGTACTGATTTGACTCAAAGGTGCGGAATGAGGTCCTGCCTTCACTTTACTGAGCAGAACCTCAAAGGGGCCATGTTATCACTAACTGGCTGATAAAGCAATGCTCTGGCTCAGCAGTGACTAAAACATCCTTGACTCAAATCCTTTCAGAACAATCTCCATATCTGCAGGTGATCATCACATGTTTCTCACTAGGGTCACCAAAGCTAGTTTGTAAACTAACCTTCCATATGTGTGTGTTAAGATAATGATCTTTCTGACATGAAGTGATCCTGAGAAAGGTGGTGACACTAACAAGTGACAAGTTTATATGCATTTGACTTAAAGTGACACTTTAAAATGTATAAGGTTCTTATCCATAGTTGAGGACCTAATGTGTGGTGCTTTTATGGGCTATGCATCAAAACATAAAAGAATAATATTCTGACCTGGCTACAAATGTGGTAAAATGGCACTCTGCTATCACTGCCCACAGATTCAGGCTTTTTGGATTAGCATGGATATGATTTTACATGTATAAAACTATTAATATGCACCAAACTGTATCTTTGGTATTTTTCCTGTAAATCATAACCTTAGCAATGATTACTTTTGCATGTTACAGGCTAAACATACCATAGCTGAAATTGAAATCCACTATCAAACCAAGCATTAGTGTCTGTCAGAGACTGTCAAACTCTTGCACTGGGAAAACCTACTTCTTACTTAAAGGTAAATATCCCATTTGTGACAGTGGCGTGGAGATCTCGGTGGTGTTCCTGAGGGGAGGAAAAATATATGCTCACTCTTCCTATGTCAACCATCAACAAATGAGTATTGCTGTGTTTAGTGTGTTTACAATACAAATTGAAAACCAAAACATAAAACTGCAAATAATAAAATCTATAAAATGAATAAATACAGGCATAAAAGCTCAGCAGTGAACAACGCAGAGGCACCTTTGAATAATAACGTCTACAGAGGTGTAGACAATCTATCTAGTACAGCAATCTACTGTAACAAAGGACAGGTAATATTGTGAAGGAAAAAGAAGGGAGTTTATCTTAACAGCTGTTCTCTTGTAAACAGTTGAAATGATGTAATGTCAAAGTTTTCCTGTAACGGCGCCACTGTATTGTGTGACTAATCATTCAATCAGAATATATCTCTCCCATACCTCTGGGTGGAGTTTAATATAGAAAGAAACTTTGTTGAGTTATTCCAGTTCATGAATTTACACATTTTGTATTTAAGATTTGTAATTCATATTTATTTCTAGAACCAACCTCAACACAATCATATAATCACTTATATAAGATTAAAAATACATTTTCTTTTCAGATTTTCTCAACACTTAAAGTTTGTGCTGCATTTGATGAAAACTCGATACTGATTGCAGTTAATTTTACAAACAGATAAAACTCAAATGTCTCAAATACACGCTAAATCAAAATGCTTGTTTGACCAGGTTGAACAGGCTTGATTGCTACTGTTCCTACTTAGCCATCAATTAACGCAGCCTTGGAGAGGCTTAAAATGAGCCTTCAGAGCCTCATGAAGACAATGCAGAGAATCTCTTCTGGAAGTCAAGAATACTGTCCCAGTAGCAGGTACGAAATGTTTTTGGCCGGCTGGTTTTTGTTCGAACTTGTGTGGGTTTGTTACTGACTTGTTAATAGGACCACTGTTGTCTGTGCTACCTCTATGTTGCTTGTGCTGAATTAGTGCATATTCACCAAAATGATGTAAGTAGATGACTGACTCAGTTTATTTTATTTTTTTAAAAAGCTTAAAAAACTCATGACTTAAAAAGGAAACTTGTTTGCAGGATGTTGTGGCTTTCCTGTTTGCTGATTGAAGCATCACTTGCAGGACTTAGAAAAAGGTAAGATGTCCTGTTTCAACTATTTATCACAAATAAATGATTTGTTTATTTTATTTTTTCTCTCCACAGCCTATGGATCAGAGCTCCTGCTGCTGCTCCAACCGCCCCAAACCGCACAACTACACAAACTCCTGGGCTTCTTTGGGATTGGGGAAGAGGTGTTCTAGTTCAGGCAGCAGCGCTTCTCAACCCATGCCAAGCTCTAGCGAAGCAAGTCAACTTTCTGCCTTTCATGTCCTTCCAGTGCCGGCCATGGCAGTTTCAGGGGTGCGACACAACCCCTGCATTCAGTGGATATGAGGTTTCCTTATGCACCTTCACTCTAGTGGCCATGGCAGACAGTGGTCTAGGTGGAAGCTATGGTGGTGGTATGGCAGCGCAGCCAGTGCTATGTAGGGCCAGCCAGGTATGTGGCCCTCATGATGAGAGCTCAAGCCTTGGATCTGCTATCAGCACTGGTGCCGGCACTGAAAACTTGGAGCCATTCTTCAGTGACTTTCTGATCTGGAGCCAGTGTACTTCTACAGCTCTCGTTCAAGATACCAGCGAGGACAAGAAGCATTTGCTCAAACCCGCTACACCCCAGGAGAACCTATTCCTCCATTCCCGTTATCCAGACACAGCAGCAAAGCAACTCTACAACCAAACGCTCCTGCTAAAGCTCCAACCAAAGGAGGCTTCTAAAGATCTTTCTGGTAAGGAACAAGTCATTCTGCTGTGTTCTGTCTGCTTCTGGCTGACTTACTCATGTCTGTATCTTGCAGGTCTCAATGCTCCAGATGAATCATTGCTGCATTATGACAATAAATGACGTTCAGAATGTATCAAATGGCTTGTGACTTTTGGTAAGGCTAAAATGGACAAGTCGAACAGACTTGTGGAAATGTAGGTAGGCATGGCTTGTAAAGCCACTATCACAAGGAGCTGCTCCAACAGGGCAACAAACTAGTCTTGTCCTGGGCAGACACCATGAGGTGGAAAATGTCCTGACTACACCCACTAGTGGTGGCAAAAGGAACTTTAGTTCTCATGGGCCCTAGAACAGTGATTCTCAACCGGGGGGGGGGGGGGGGTGTAATTGCAAGGGGTCCGTGAAAATAAAATCTTTAAAAATAAATAAAATAACATACTATGACATTATTTTATTCAAGTGACTGAGACCTTTTATCTAGCTAAACTAGAGTGTGTGTGTATATATAAAAATTTGCAGGAAGCTGATGTGGTAAAACTCACTAGCTTGCAAGGTTCAGGTTAGCGCTCGAAATTAAGCTGTTACAAACAAACGAAGCGGATGATAAGCACAGTTACACGAAGAAGACGTTTCAAATTGACAACATGGAGAGATGGCTCAAATAAAAAAAAAAGACCTTGTTTCGGACGAAGCAGATTCTGGGCCATCGGAAAAGAAAACAGAGCAAAAAGAGACTGTATAAAGAAGAATACGTCATGTCGGGATTTACTGCGACTGATTCGGACCCTCAGCAGCCTTTGTGTTTTATGTGGAGAGGTGCTTTCTAACCATGCCATGAAACCGGCACACATGCAGCGGCATCTGAGCACCAGGCATCAGTCGTCAGTGGGCAAGACTACTGACTTCACGCGAAAATTGTCCGAGATCAAGGGGGCGCAAAAGTCTTCAGCAACTTCCCTCCAAGCTTCTTACCAAGTAGCTTTGCTTGTCGCCAAAGCTAAAAAGCCAAACACAATTGCTGAGGAGCTAATTGCACCAGCTGCAGCTATCCTAGCTGAAAGCACGGTGGATAAAAAAGCCGCAGCTGCAATCCGGTCAGTACCGCTGTCTAACGACACTCTATGCCGCAGGGTGGATGAGATGGCTGGTGACATTGTTCAACAGGTGACCGACAGGGGTCGATCAAAAATATGCAGGGGGTCCAGGACCCCAAAAAGGTTGAGAACCACTGGTTTAGGGGTCATATTTGTACGAACTGAATTTTATCCAAGTCACATCAAACTTGGTAGGTGTGTTCATATAGACCTGAAGTTTAAAAGTTATCAAAATTCTGAATTTTATTGAAACGGTGTGGGCGTGGTGCTCCGTCAAATTTGACCCTTTGACCCGATTCTGGCTAATGTGTGTGGCCTATTTTAACAAACTCCTCCTAGAGATTTCATCCCATCTAATTGAAACTTGGTGTGTGTGTTCTTAACGCCTTGACTATGAAAAGTTATCAAAAATTGTGAATTTTGATGAAACGGTGTGGGTGTGGCTATTTTTGTCAAATTTGACCCTATGAGACAAAAGTGGTTGCTTCTTATGTTCTGTTTTAACAAACTCCTCCCAAGGACTTCATCTGATTGACTTAAAACTTGGTACACATATTCTTATGGCCTTGACCGTCAAAAGTCATCAAAATTATGAGTTTTGAGGATATAATGTGGGCGTGTTTTTTTTGTTAGACTTGGCACATTGACCCATATTTGGTCTCTACATGTGGTCTGTTTGAACAAACTCCTCCTCTGGATTTTATGCAATCCAGTTCAAACTTGTCATATGTGTTCATATAGACTTGCTGAGTAAAAATGATCAAACGTATGTGTTTTGATGAAACGGTGTGGTACTATGTCAAATTTGACCATTTTACCATGTCCCGTGTCCCGAACGTGCGCACATGTGTGAGGGCCCGTTTAATGGCACTTGCGGCTTTAATTTGATTTGTGTCCGATGATTAGAGAGAGAGACAGACAGAGAGACATAGAGTAACAACACAGAGAGCGAGCACCGGCCTCGATAAAGCTGTTATTAATGAGTGAAATAAAAAGTTATTTCCTGATTGTTTCACAGCGGTTACCTTCAGCAGGTATAGACACGCCCACAGCAACCCACCTCAGCTCCCCTCACCCCCCAGCACTGCACTCCCCCACCACCGGTTGCCGGTTTCCCTGTCCCTGTCTGAACACACGCTAACAGTTTCACCAATCAACAGAGAATGAGGAAGAGTTCTTTGTTGTCTAAATGTACTTCTCTCATCAAACTGTCGTGGGAGACATTATCAACCAAAACCTGTTCCACCTTTTAAAAGTTCACAGGAAGTAGCCCAGTATCTCTGCCATGCCTTGATCTATAGACACAAAACTTGGTGTATGAACTCATGATGTCTTCCTGAGCAGGCATAGCAGCATAACAGCATAGCAGGCTTGCCTGCTCAAATGTCATTTTCTCATTACAGGTAGAGTGTACATCATCATCATCATCAGTCATGGCCGCCATCAGCAACTCCAACACAGATTTTGCCTGTGAGCTTTTCCGCACTCTGAGCCAGGCAGATTCCTCCGGGAACATCTTTGTCTGCTGAGCATCAGCTCGGCCCTGGCTATGGTTTACCTGGGAGCTAAAGGAGACACCGCTACTCAGATAGCGAAGGTCAGTCTCTCTAATAGATGCATGTCTTCCGTCACGTGATGTTTTTACTGGGGTGGCCAGGATGGGATTCAAAGCTAGTGTGGGGTGGCCATGGCATAGCAGAGTTTAATGCCATGTATGCAGCCGACCACGGTTCAAATCCCAGTGCTTTGCTGCATGTCACATCCCCTCTCTCTCCCATGATTTCCTGTCTCATAAGTGTTAAATAAAGGTGTCTTTTCTGGTAAAAAAAAAAAAAAATCGTCTGTCATCATTGATTGACAGCATTTCTCTTGTTTCTTGTGTTGACGAACTTGACCAACTACCTATCAGATCTGGGGTGGCCGCAGGGGTGGCCAATGAGATTTCAGGGGTGGCTGGGCTAGCCCCCAAAATCGCCACTGACAGGTGTGTATCTAGGCATGAACTGAAAGGTGTGTCTTCAGACTAATCCCACCTATACTTTGACCACAGTCAATGCTGCTGCAGCAAAGAAGGTAGTGTTGGCTTAAAAGCAGAGATAGATGCATAGATGTAGAAATATAAAGCTCACAGAACAGAGTGCGGCTTCTAACAAGTGGCTAAATGATACTACACTTAATGCATAGTGGTTGCAACCATGGTGTTTGTTTTTTTTTTACTGCCATTGGTGTTTTGTTGAGGGAATCAGACTAACTTCTGGATTGGCCTACGAAAACACATCATTCCTGCAGCAATCTATAACAACCAAGGAAAGCAACATTATATAACCTGTAAGTTTAATTAACAGGCTTGACAATTACCTGAAATATCAGCTCCATAGCAGTGTAATGTCCTTCAGCTTCATTGTCACCGTCTTTCTGACTCCAGAATAAAATCTGTTGTTCAAAACTTTCACACAGGCGCTCTCGTTCAGCTCTGGTGAAGGCGTCCATGCAGACTTTGAGACACTAAACGCCGACATCAACTCGCCATCAGCATCATACATCCTGAAACTAGCCAACCGTCTCTATGGAGAAAATACCGCCAACTTCCTCCCGGTGAGTTTTCAGCTGGCGCTTATCACAGATAGCACAGATACTTCCCATCGTATCAGTAACTTTTTATGACTGAATGCTCTTTTATAGGTGTTTCTATCTGCTTTGTTTAGCAGAGTGGTTAGTGCATTCATTGGATGGTCTCAGAGAGTCAGGGGTGCCGCCAGGAATTTTGAGCCCCATGACAAAAAAATCAAATTGGGCCCCCTCTGCGCAATCACCACATCTCTAGGACCTAACTATCCCATCAAAAGCTTTACATAACTCTAATTAAAGGCTTGCAACTGTTTTGTGTCTTGTAGTTCAATACCAGTCTGGGGTGCTGCTGACTCATCTGTTGTTAAGTCTGCTAAAAGGGGCAGGGACAATGATTTAATGTGAATATCATGCTAAACGTTTATTTCACTATGGATCATGTAAAGTGAATTTTCTTCTAAACACATTAAATAGGTCATAAATGAATTTCTAAAAAGGTATAATAAGCATTTTAACCATTTAGATGGACCTAGGCTTCACAAACTGTGTTTCAACATTTCTGTGTTCAGGATTTAGTGGGTGGGTCTGAAAATTTGCATAATCCAGCCCCTGCTGCTGTAGAGGTCTAAATACATTCAGCACACATTACGACTACAGCCTACAGTTAGCCTGTTAGCTGAGTTAGCAGCTGAGATAGCAGGAGAAACCTCTCAGACATAGCGTCCTTAATATAAAATGCAGTCAATGAAAGGTGATTTATGCCTAAATATGACTTGATCTCATCCTGGAGCTTCACAATATAAAGATCTGAGCTCACAGGACAGCTTGGAATTTATTTAAAGGACCATTGCAACACAAAATGGTTATTTCCACCTGCCAAATCACCTTTCATTAACTGTATGTGGCCTTCAATCAATTTTTGGCAGGTGATAATGGCCATTTTTTGTTGTAATGGTCCTTTAAAAGAATTCCAAGCTGTCCTGTGAGCTCAGATCTTTATATTATGAAGGTCCAGGATGAGATCAAGCCATATTTAGGCAGAAATCACCTTTCATTAACCGCATTTGGCCTTCAATCAATTTTTGGCAGGCGAAAATGCCTTCAATCAATTTTTGGCAGGTGAAAATGCCCATTTTGAGTTGCAATGGTCCTTTAAAAGAATTCCAAGCTGTCCTGTGAGCTCAGATCTTTATATTGTGAAGCTCCAGGATGTGATCAAATTATATTTAGACAGAAATCACCTTTCATTAACTGTATTTGGCCTTCAATCAATTTTTGGCAGGTGAAAATGCCCATTTTGTGTTACACTGGTCCTTTAAAAGAATTCCAAGCTGTCCCGTGAGCTCAGATCTTTATATTATGAAGCTCTAGAATGAGATCAAGTCATATTTAGGGAGAAATAACCTTTCATTAACTGTATTTGGCCTTCAATCAATTTTTGGCAGGTGAAAATGTCTTCAATCAATTTTTGGCAGGTGAAAATGTCCATTTTATGTTGCAATGGTCCTTTAAAAGAAGAACCATTCCAAGCTGTCCTGTGAGCTCAGTTCTTTATATTATGAAGCTCTAGAATGAGATCAAGTCATTTTTACGCAGAAATCACCTTTTGTTAACTGTATTTGTCCTTCAATCAATTTTTGGCAGGTCAAAATGCCCATTTTGTGTTGCAATGGTCCCTTAAGAGAAGTCCAAGCTGTCCTGTGAGCTCAGATCTTTATATTATGAAGCTCCAGGATGAGGTCAAATTATATTTAGACAGAAATCACCTTTCATTAACTGTATTTGGCCTTCAATCAATTTTTGGCAGGTGAAAATGCCTTCAATCAATTTTTGGTAGGTGAAAATGCCCATTTTGAGTTGCAATGGTCCTTTAAAAGAATTCCAAGCTGTCCTGTGAGCTCAGATC